>SJYG01000581.1:1484670-1495565 GCA_006410535.1 Litocranius walleri | reverse complement strand
TAGTAATTGGAACTTGTAACAACTGGAAAATAAAAGTCTTGATTAATAATTTAAAACACAAAAATTTTATTTTATTAAAGATGTAATAAAAATTTAATTGTACTTACAACAAAATATAAAATCATTAAATATGTTGTTAGAGCTGAAGCTAGTAAAAGTATTCAAGACAACTTAAAAAGTTACAAAAGGGTTATTGAGGGAAACTGAAGAGGACTTAATATATGGAGAAATATGCTGGTCCCTTGGATGCAAAGAGATCAACCAGCCCATCCTAAAGGGGATCAGTCCTGAATGTTCATTGGAAGGACTGAGGCTGAAGCCGAAACTCCAATACTTTGGCCACCTGATGTGAAGAGCTGACTCATTGGAAAAGATCCTGATGCTGGGAAAGATTGAAGGTGGGAGGTGAAGGGAGTAACAGAGGATGAGATGGTTGGATGGCATCACCGACTCGATGACATGAGTTTGAGCAAGCTCCAAGAGTTGGTGATGGACAGAGAAGCCTGGTGTGTTGCAGTCCATGGGGTCACGAAGGGTAGGACGTGACTGAGCAACTGAACTGACTGATACTATATTCATATATTGAAGAGTCAATACTATAAAAATGTCAATTCTCCAAAAATTAAGCTCTAGATTCAATGAAACCCCAATCTAAACCTCAACACATATTGTGTGTGTGTGTATTGATAAGATGATCCTCGAATGTATATTGAAATACAAATAGCCGTGGATGACAAAGAGAAACCGCTCGCTCTACCAAACATGGAGCCATTAGTTGCTGTAATTAAGACATTATGGTGATGATGAGACTGTAGGCAAGCAGAGCAAACGAACAACAGAGTCCAGAAACAGATGCCCACATCTCTGAAAACCTGATTGCCCATTGAGGTGGCACCGTAGAGCTGTGCAGAGGGATAACATTCTCACACAGTGCCAGGTCAATTGGACAAACATATAGAACAAGATTCGGAGAAGGCAATGGCACCCCACTCCAGTGCTCTCGCCTGGAAAATCCCATGGGGGAGCCTGGTGGGCTGCAGTCCATGGGGTCGCACAGAGTCGGACACGACTGAGCGCCTTCACTTTCACTTTTCACTTTCACGCTTTGGAGAAGGAAATGGAACCCACTCCAGTGTTTTTGCCTGGAGAATCCCAGGGACGGGGGAGCCTGGTGGGCTGCCATCTATGGGATCGCACAAAGTCCAACACGACTAAAGTAACTCAGCAGCAGCAGCAGCATAGAACGAGATTAACCTTGATATTTTTCATACAACTTACAAAAACCAACTCTGTAAAGTTGTGCTTTCACCTGACTCCATATTTATGCTATTCCTAGAAACCTGTGTTTGGGGGGCCCCTATGTGTGTGAGTGTGAGAGAAAGAGAAAGAGAGTGAGTGTCAAGTGTGGGTCCATGTGAGTGAAAGTCGCTCTGACAAAGAGTCGTGTCTGACTCTCTGTGACCCCGTGGACTGTAGCCCCCAGGCTCCCCTGCCCATGGGTTTCTGCAGACGAGAATACTGCAGTGGGTGCCAGGCCCTCCTCCAGGACAGCTTCCCGACCCGGGGAGCAAACTCTGTGTTGGCAGGCAGGTTCTCCTACCGCCGAGCCACCAGGGAAGCTTCCATACTCAGCGTCACGGGGTTGGAATCATACGGTGGGCAGCATTTTCAGACTGGCTTCTTTGCCCTGGCAGTCTGCATTTGTTAATATGTCTCCTCTGTCTTTTCGGAACCTGCTAAGCTCCGTTCTTTCCAGAACTGACCCTGTGACCGAGGTGGAGCAAGAGATGCTGCAGGCTGGGCGGAGGTCTTCTCAGAGCCTGGCGGTGCTGCGGTCCACTGAGCGGGCGAGGAGTTACCAACAGGAACAGGGCACGCGGGGGAAGCTTTGCTAAAGCCCGCCCCAGACGTGTGGACGGGGTTCCTGGGGAGCCCTGCAGACGGGCTCTGCCCGCTCAGATGCATCTTGCCCTCCCCTCCCTGGGGGGGGTGGTCACAGAACAAAGGATGCTGGGTGGTGACAAGGAGACCCCGAGCCATCTCACCTCACACCCTGCCTGGCAAGGAAAGACCACTCTGGGAGGAAAATGCCCACCCCCAATCAACCTTGCCCTGAGCGCAGAAGGCCACTGGGGTCTCCCACCCCCTCCACAGGCGGAGGGCTTTGCAGGGAGCAGATGGCCTCCTGAGCCTCCGCACTGGATGCGAACTGGCTGGGGGTCATCTGCCCGCCTCCCTCCCAGGCCGAGACAGAAGTGTCCCTCCTGACACCGGCCTGGATGGCTCTCACCCCGGAGGTCCCCGGCAATTACTCCCAACCTCCTCAGCCTCCCTCCTGGCTTCCTCCTTGGCTTGGCATCATTCATGCCTGCAAAATGAACAGAGGAACAAGCTTTTCACTCGGGGTCAGCCCTCGACCGGAAGAATTCATGTGAAGTTTTGCAAAACTCGGCCACCGTCAAGGTCTGGCCTCCTGAATCTCGGGCGGTCTTGGGGAGGGCCGAGGGTTCAAGGCACCTCTGCAGGATGGACGGGCAGGGAGGTGCAGGGGCTGGAGAAGAAACAGACGATACGGACCAGCCCTCAAAGAAGAAAAAGCCCTGCAAATGGCATCAGACCCCTCCTCCCTGAAGAGCTTCGAGGAGCTGTTTTTAGGGTCCGCCTCTCACAACATGGGGTACCCCACACTGTGCATTTCAGCATCACGTCTGAGGCCCAAACTACAAAGATGTCTGATGTATCTCCTTGCGGACGCTTTTTCCCCCCACAATCTGAACTTTTTTTCCCTAAGCTCCCCCACTCTCCAGTGGGCCCTCTCCCTTCTCTTTTTCTTGCTGAAGCTGCAGATGTACACAACGGTGGTGTGAAAAAAGCTAATTAAACTGTAGCGACTCTGTGGGGGGCAGGCAAGCCCCCACCGCGCGCAGGGTGTGATTGATCCACACTGTCACTCTGCTCTGCTGGGTGTCATAACTTAGTGACAAACCGAGGATTACGGAGGCCCAGAGTCACTCTCCCCCTTTGTCGTTCGGCAGACATCAAAGCGGCGGGGAGTTTTAGTGTTTTTCGTAAGTAGTTAGGGCAGGAGTCGCTCACAGTTTAGAATCTGTGTACAACTCAAGGTGGGGGGTGGGGGAGGGGATGCACAAAACCACCCCAAAATGATTTGTTGGATTAAAAAAAAAAAAGAAGGAAAAGAAAACCAAAGCCGAGCAAATGAAACGGAAGCCGGTGGTAGAAGCACACTCTTGGCAGGGGTTGCTGGAGATTTTGCATTATTTGTCTAAGCCACACGGAGGCCTGCTGGGGCGAGGCACACCGTCTGGAAATTAGGTTTTCTAGGGGGAAAAAATGACTGTAAACGCTACAGTGTTGGTGGCTTCCTCAGCAAGGGGGTTTATTTTAACAAGTGCAGGAGGAAGCTGGGGGGGGAGGGTTGGTCACAGGGATGTGTTTGAGGGTGAATATCAACAATTAGTGTCACAGAAATGACTGGAGCCTCACCTTATCTTCAAGGTGCACAGGTCCCCGGAGACAGTGCAGTCGACGCTGGGCTTTCTCAGGATATTTACCTTCAGCAGCAGAGCAGAGAGCTGAAATCGGAACGAGGCGGGGAAGCTGCGGTCAGCGCGCGCTTGGGCTGAACGGTTCCCCGGAAGGAGCGCTGAGCCCTGAGGACGCCGACGGCGGGCCTCCGATAAGGCTGCGGCGTGGCGCTCCGCGGGGCCGCTGCTGCCTGTCGCCGGGGCGGAGGCGGCGCCCGGACAGGGCGCAGCTCCGCGGGGCCGCACGCGGACTCTGAAGGTGCAGGGTGGACGGCAAGGCCGGGTGGCCCGGCCCACGCGGTGCGGGAGGGGAGCGAAGGCCCTGCTCTGTGACTCTGGGTAAGTCTGTCGACCTCTCCGGGCTTTGATTTCTTCATCCTCCATAACGGGAAGTAATCTTTTCTTCCTCGCTCAGTGGGTTGTGCAAATGTGTTAAGTAGTGCTGATGACAGTGTTTCACAAGTTAACCGCCAGGTGCCTCCGCCAGGAAGCCGAGGCAGGGGAAGAGCACTTCCCACGCGCGCTGGGCGGGCGGCACGCGCGAAGGAAGCCATCATGGCGGCGCCCAGGGGCCCTCGACACCCGCCTGGGTCCCCTCTAGCACCCTCACTGAGACTCTCTATGGTTTACGTTGCGTCTGAAACCCACTCTGGACAGACAACGGCCTCGATTCTCTTCTGTGTGTAGGTAGGAGTCTAGGCATGCCTGTTTGTATCCTGATGAGCAAAAACAAGAAACGTAAACGTCACGGTGGTAGATCCAGATGTTACTTCTATGAACAGAACGATGGAATGGGCCATCTGCAGGAGGAAGGCCTGTGCCCAGGAGGAGGTCCTGGCAGGTGGCTGGCAGGGCATCACCCACTGCGGGACAATGCCCCACGGCTCCCATAGCTGGGCTCCAAAGTGGACGCTTGTCAGTGTGCTCAGGGGTCTGATGGCCCCTCAAGCAAATTCACGGTGACTGAGCTGCCAGGGCGCCCATGCAACGTGTAGGCTGATGCATCTGCAAACGGGGCCCCAGCTCTTGCTTAGTGAGTAGGCCACCCAAGGACACCTAGCAAGGCGGATGCTGAACCACTGAGCGCCAGGGAAGCCCCTGCCTTTCTTTTCAGGTCCAAGACTTGTGCCTTCACTTTTTGACATTATCTCTGACACATGGCAATTGAGCGCACCAGCTGATTCTCATTGGGGTATTCTAGTCTTTGCTAGAAATACCTGTATTAATAAATACAACCTGCAAAGTGAGCTCCTTCTACATACACTCAAGGGCATCTTGTTATAGTGATTCCTATTTATTAAAGTTGCAGAATTACTTTGAAGAAACCAATGCCTTTCTTTGTAAGACTACAGAGGACATGAGTCAACTAGAGCTGGGTTCTGCTTCTCCAACTACAGAGAGGTTTCCTTAGATGAAATCTCTGTGGAATACAGCTCTGTCTTCTCTAACAAAGTTGAGTCTGGTCCCAGCCCTCTGAGCCAGCGATGCCACGCCTCTGTATACATCTGAGAGTCACTCCCACTCGGGCCCCAGGAGACAAGGACAGGAATGGTTGTTGCAGCATTTTTCCCCAAGAGTCAAAAGATGAAAAACAGCCTTAGCGTCTCTCGGCGGCAGGAGAGACAAACCACGGTGTATTCCTATCAAGATATGCTATTGGTTGGAGAAAATGCCTGCACCACAGAGGAGGGCATGAATGCAAATAAATCTCAAGAACAAAGAAATGAACAAAGAAATGCAAGTCACAGAGGACAACACGGTGATTTTGTTAATAAAAAGCGCAGAAACTGGCAACAATCAATACATTGATCAGGAATGTATACAGAAGTGGAAACACTGAAGGAAGAGAGAAGGAAGGAGGAAGTGGGGGAGATGGGGAGGACAGGAAGAGGGGGGAGGAAGAGGATGGTCTTCTTTCTGGAGTGAGGCTGTGTCTTCCCAGCTCAAGGAGACTCGGGCAGGCAGTGTGCTGGGTATAGGGGTAAACCACTGAGATGATCGAGATCTCAGACTTCCTGTATTAGAGGATATTTAGGAGAAGGCGATGGCCCCGCACTCCAGCACTCTTGCCTGGAAAATCCCAGGGACGGAGGAGCCTGGTGGGCTGCAGTCCATGGGGTCGCTAAGAGTTGGACATGACTGAACGACTTCACTTTGACTTTTCACTTTCATGCACTGGAGAAGGAAATGGCAACCTACTCCAGGGTTCTTGCCTGGAGAATCCCAGGGATGGGGTTGCACAGAGTTGGACATGACTGAAGCGACTTAGCAGCAGCAGTAGATACACAGCAGGTAGGTAGCAGGGGTTTTCCAGGTGGCACTTGTGGTAAAGAACCCGCCTGCAATGCAAGAGACATAAGAGACATGGGTTCAATTCCTGGTCCGGGAAGATCCCCTGGAGGAGGAAATGGCAACCCACTCCAGTTTTCTTGCCTGGAGAACCCCATGGACAGAGGAGCTTGGTGGGCTACAGTCCATGGGGTCCCAAAGAGTCGGATACCACTGAAGCAACTTAGCATGCAGTCACGCAAGTAAGTAGCAAGATTTGCAAACTAGAATGCTCATGTAACGGGCAGATTTTCTTCTACGGTGTTCTAGAGGAACAAAAGACGACAAAGGTAGTTCATAACAGGGATGTCTTAAAAACAAATAGCATCCTGTATGTCTTCTTTTCATGAAGTATCTGTTCAGCTCTCTTGCCCATTTTTAAATTGGGTTGTTTATTTCCTTATTGCTAAGTTTTAAGAGTTGTTTGTATCTTTTGTATATAACTTCTAGATCAGATATTTTTGCAAACATTTTCCCCTAATCTGTATTTTTTCATTCTCATCACTGACTAGATATTTTAATTTTGATAAACTGTCAAGTCTGTATATTGTCGCCCTGCTTATTTAACTTCTATGCAGAGTACATCATGAGAAACGCTGGACTGGAAGAAACACAAGCTGGAATCAAGATTGCCAGGAGAAATATCAATAACCTCAGATATGCAGATGACACCACCCTTATGGCAGAAAGTGAAGAGGAACTAAAAAGCCTCTTGATGAAAATGAAAGAGGAGAGTGAAAAAGTTGGCTTAAAGCTCAACATTCAGAAAACGAAGATCATGGCATCTGGTCCCATCACTTCATGGGAAATAGATGGGGAATCAGTGGAAACAGTGTCAGACTTTATTTTTGGGGGCTCCAAAATCACTGCAGATGGTGATTGCAGCCATGAAATTAAAAGACGCTTACTCCTTGGAAGAAAAGTTATGACCAATCTAGATAGCATATTCAAGAGCAGAGACATTACTTTGCCAACTAAGGTCCGTCTAGTCAAAGCTATGGTTTTTCCAGTGGTCATGTATGGATGTGAGAGTTGGAGTGTGAAGAAGGCTGAGCACTGAAGAATGGATGCTTTTGAACTGTGGTGCTGGAGAAGACTCTTGAGAGTCCCTTGGACTGCAAGGAGATCCAACCAGTCCATTCTGAAGGAGATCAGCCCTGGGATATTTTTGGAAGGAATGATGCTAAAGCTGAAACTCCAGTACTTTGGCCACTTCGTGCAAAGAGCTGACTCACTGGAAAAGACCCTGATGCTGGGAGGGATTGGGGGCAAGAGGAGAAGGGGACCACAGACGATGAGATGGCTGGATGGCATCACGGACTCGATGGACGTGAGTCTGAGTGAACTCCGGGAGTTGGTGATGGACAGGGAGGCCTGGCGTGCTACGATTCATGGGGTCGCAAAGAGTCAGACATGACTGAGCAACTGAACTGAACTGAAGTATTAAAAAATAACATCTAGAACGCAATGGAATATTATTCTCCATAGAAAATAATGGATAATGCCAAAAGTAGCAACTATCATACCAAGTTAGTGAAGTCAGTCAGATGGAAAGACAAAATGTTTTATGATATCATTTATATATGGAGTCTGAAAAAATAATACAAGTGAATGTATTTACAAAACAACTAGACTCACAAACGTGGAAATCAGACTTATGGTTATTACCGAAGGGGGAAGAAGGGGCAGTAAGACACGAGCTGCTATATATCAATAGATAAGCAACAGGGACCTGTATTCAGTATCTTGTAATAAACGATAAGGGGAGCGAGTCAGAGGAGTAGGCATGTATCACTGGCTCACTTTCTGAACATCTAAAACGCTGTAAATCAGCTTCGCCAACAACCAGAGAAACAGAAGCTTCTAGAAGGAGGCTTAGGGCCGGCACGAGCCGGGGCTGCTCTCCTCCGCCTTCCGGATGCCCAGCTCTCGTCCCAGCCCGTGTGCGGTGCTGCACTGCTGCTCCTCAGGCGCGGGGCGGGGTGGAGCGGCGGCCGAGCGTCTTCGTTCTGACTCGGGGAAGCGCGGCGGCAGGAGGCGGCGCCCGGGGGTGGGCGGCGGAGTCTGGCCCCTCGGCTCCACGTGTGAAGGTCAGTGCCCGACCGCGGACGTGAGAGAAGCACCCCGGGTCAGGGCAGCTCTCAGCATCAGCGCCGAGAGGCGGCATCCAGCCAGCCAAGAAGGGAGAGGCTGCCCAGCCGCTGCTGGCGGCACCGCAGGAGGCACCTCCCCAGCACTGCCGCCGCGTTCATCCTTGCAGAGCACTTCGCAGCATCTCCTCAATTCGCAGATCTTTAGGGTCTGTTGCTGTGTCCGTTTATTGCTGATCCTCCACCCTCCTCCCTCCCTGGAGTCCCTGCCCCTGGAGAGTCAGCTCTGTCCCCTTAACTTCTGAGTCACAGTAGCATCCTGTGAAGGCTGCCTCCATGAGTATAACGTTCAGACATCCAGCAACACAGCCTCAAACAGCAAGAAACAGCTTTTTCTAGTTACTGGGCTCCAAAATCACTGCAGATGGTGATTGCAGCCATGAAATTAAAAGACGCTTACTCCTTGGAAGAAAAGTTATGACCAATCTAGATAGCATATTCAAGAGCAGAGACATTACTTTGCCAACTAAGGTCCGTCTAGTCAAAGCTATGGTTTTTCCAGTGGTCATGTATGGATGTGAGAGTTGGAGTGTGAAGAAGGCTGAGCACTGAAGAATGGATGCTTTTGAACTGTGGTGCTGGAGAAGACTCTTGAGAGTCCCTTGGACTGCAAGGAGATCCAACCAGTCCATTCTGAAGGAGATCAGCCCTGGGATATTTTTGGAAGGAATGATGCTAAAGCTGAAACTCCAGTACTTTGGCCACTTCGTGCAAAGAGCTGACTCACTGGAAAAGACCCTGATGCTGGGAGGGATTGGGGGCAAGAGGAGAAGGGGACCACAGACGATGAGATGGCTGGATGGCATCACGGACTCGATGGACGTG
This sequence comes from Litocranius walleri, assembly GCA_006410535.1. NCBI lineage: Eukaryota > Metazoa > Chordata > Mammalia > Artiodactyla > Bovidae > Litocranius > Litocranius walleri. Next base: position 1,486,717 of record SJYG01000581.1, on the reverse strand, counting down.
AGTCTGAGTGAACTCCGGGAGTTGGTGATGGACAGGGAGGCCTGGCGTGCTACGATTCATGGGGTCGCAAAGAGTCAGACATGACTGAGCAACTGAACTGAACTGAAGTATTAAAAAATAACATCTAGAACGCAATGGAATATTATTCTCCATAGAAAATAATGGATAATGCCAAAAGTAGCAACTATCATACCAAGTTAGTGAAGTCAGTCAGATGGAAAGACAAAATGTTTTATGATATCATTTATATATGGAGTCTGAAAAAATAATACAAGTGAATGTATTTACAAAACAACTAGACTCACAAACGTGGAAATCAGACTTATGGTTATTACCGAAGGGGGAAGAAGGGGCAGTAAGACACGAGCTGCTATATATCAATAGATAAGCAACAGGGACCTGTATTCAGTATCTTGTAATAAACGATAAGGGGAGCGAGTCAGAGGAGTAGGCATGTATCACTGGCTCACTTTCTGAACATCTAAAACGCTGTAAATCAGCTTCGCCAACAACCAGAGAAACAGAAGCTTCTAGAAGGAGGCTTAGGGCCGGCACGAGCCGGGGCTGCTCTCCTCCGCCTTCCGGATGCCCAGCTCTCGTCCCAGCCCGTGTGCGGTGCTGCACTGCTGCTCCTCAGGCGCGGGGCGGGGTGGAGCGGCGGCCGAGCGTCTTCGTTCTGACTCGGGGAAGCGCGGCGGCAGGAGGCGGCGCCCGGGGGTGGGCGGCGGAGTCTGGCCCCTCGGCTCCACGTGTGAAGGTCAGTGCCCGACCGCGGACGTGAGAGAAGCACCCCGGGTCAGGGCAGCTCTCAGCATCAGCGCCGAGAGGCGGCATCCAGCCAGCCAAGAAGGGAGAGGCTGCCCAGCCGCTGCTGGCGGCACCGCAGGAGGCACCTCCCCAGCACTGCCGCCGCGTTCATCCTTGCAGAGCACTTCGCAGCATCTCCTCAATTCGCAGATCTTTAGGGTCTGTTGCTGTGTCCGTTTATTGCTGATCCTCCACCCTCCTCCCTCCCTGGAGTCCCTGCCCCTGGAGAGTCAGCTCTGTCCCCTTAACTTCTGAGTCACAGTAGCATCCTGTGAAGGCTGCCTCCATGAGTATAACGTTCAGACATCCAGCAACACAGCCTCAAACAGCAAGAAACAGCTTTTTCTAGTTACGCAGGAAGGCCCGCTAAGATGCTGGTAGCTGTAATCTCTGTCTCCCTCCAGCCCGCGCCTAATTACTTAGAATAGGCAAAAGTTTCAAACTGCCTCCTTAGAAGTTCTTGGTCCTGACTGATAATGTTTCAAGGGTCCACCTCCAAGTCTCTCCTGTCCATTTGGAATTTAGACGAAACATGTGGATATCTTCTTGGGTGTTTAGAATCTTCTTCTCCTCCCTGGAGGAGTCAGGAAACATTTCCAGAGGCGTCTTGGGAAATGATCTGCTAGTCCAGACCCTGGCACCGGTGACCTGGGCTTCCTGGAGCACTTGCTCGCTGGCTCGGCGGGGCCGGTCGCTGCAGGACAACACAAGCTTCCTCCTCACGCCCGCTGGGCACCTGGGCCAGCACCCCACACAGCCCTGCAGAGGGTGTCAGCGCCTGCCCACCCCTGACCCGGGGGAGGAACAGGTAGGAGCAGCGGCCGGGCCAGCAGGCTGAGTTCCTCTCGCCACTACACCAGGAAGCTCATAAAAAGACTTATCTCTGGGTAGCCCGTGCCTCCCCAGTTTCCATCCGCCTGGCGCCTGGGAAAGGACAACAGAGGGGCGTGGAGAACAATGCCCGTCTGCGAGGCTGGGCCTGCCGCCCAGTCCTGGGAACCCAGGGACCCCTCCCGCCCTGCCTTGGCCCCGCGCCCAGGGCGCCAATGGTGCTCCTGGCCTGCCACGTTCTTTCTTAAGTGCTAACACCCTTCTAAGAGCCTAGTGAGGGGCCTGGTTTTCTCCTTTTATTTCTTAGAACACTCCTGATATTGTGACTCTGGGATAACTGCGCCACCTCCTCCCTGGATGGGGCTGCAGACAGGCCCCGTGGTAGGCCACTCCCTGCCCCGAACCTCCA
>SJYG01000581.1:1472980-1484440 GCA_006410535.1 Litocranius walleri | reverse complement strand
GAGGTGGCGACCGCCCCTCTGGTCTGCCTGAGCCTCAGCAACTATCCGTGGAGTCATCTCTGTTACGGCAGCCTGTCGCGACAGGCCCCTTGGGCAGGGGAGTGTCCAGTTGAATCCCTAAGGTGGGCCCTGCCCTTCTTCCCTCCCCTCCAACCCATCCCACCATGGCTGAGTTACCCAATATTCTTTTCTTTACATTCCCTGTCTGCTGTTTCATGGGTGGTTTGCCACCAACCTAAGCACACAGATACCTGTTTTTTCTCTCTCCTTTATGGATAAATTAGCTGATGTACAGGTTTGTCTAAGGCCATCATTAATCACTGGCTGAGAGAGGACTCGTGACCCTTGCCTCCTGTCCTGAGATTGTTTCTATTCTATTACCAGCTCAGAATCACTTCCCCAGGTTTTGGGTCCTAATGCATTTCACAGTCCCCTTCACACTATGAGTGATAAAAAGGGCATCGGGTGTACCCACGGCCCACCCCCTCACAAGGGAAGCGAGCTCCCGAGACGGCCCGAGACCGCACGGGGAGGGTGCCCGAGGCTGGCTGAGGCGGGTGGGCTGGCCGCCTGCTCGTCTCACTGCAAGCCTGCCCCCTGCTCCCAGGCCCTCTGGCACTTGGCACCTAAAGCCTTTTCCCTCTAGTTTCTCTCCCCCCTACCAGGGGACCAGGCCGCCCCTGTGTCCTGGGCCTCACGTCCTCTACCCAGCTCCTGTATCCACCAGCTTCCTCTGAGGAGGGCAGCCGCAGGGAGGGAGCGGGCGAGCTCAGCACAGACAGACTGAGGGGTGTGGGGGAGCGTGAGATGAGGCTGGGGAGAGAAACGCGGTGAGCATCCTCCAAGGACACGGGCGCAGGAGAACCCCATCGTTCCTGATTACGGGTTCAGCCTGGGAAAACTAATAAAGTGAGAAAAGGAAAGAAAAGGTGCTGGCTGGTAAAATCACTACAAATCAGAGCTGATGAAGCAGAATTCGGTGGCCTGGGTCTGATGACCACACGTTTCCATGACAGCCCTGCATGTCATCAGGAGGGGCAGAGGTGGGGCTGTGTTGGTTACACTACGTGAGGATGGTTGTGCTGTCTGCTCCGAGGACAGTGTGGTCCGAGCTTTGAGGTTAGAAGGGGTGCAAAGAAAGACCCCTATTTACAGAAAACTAAAGACTGAGGCTGAGGCTGAAGCTCCAGGACTTTGGCCACCTCATGCGAAGAGTTAGCTCACTGGAAGAGACCCTGATGCTGGGAGGGATTGGGGGCAGGAGGAGAAGGGGACGGCAGAGGATGCGATGGTTCGATGGCATCACCGACTCGATGGACGTGAGTTTGGGTGAACTCAGGGAGTTGGTGATGAACAAAGAGGCCTGGCGTGCTGTGATTCAGGGGGTTGAAAGAGTCGGACACGACTGAGCGACTGAACTGAACTGAACTGAAAACTTAATTAACAGTACTATCTGTTATCCTGGGCTTCCCAGGTAGGGCCAGTGGTAAAGATTCCTCCTGCCAATGAAGGAGACACAAGAGACAAGAGTTTGATCCCTGGGTCAGGAAGATATATAGGAAAGTTGTTAAGAGATTAAATCCAAAGAACTCTCATTACAAGGAAGGAATATACTTTTTTCTCTTCTAGAATTTTTATCTGTATGGCGATGGATTTTCACCACTAAATTTATTTCAGTCATTTCAAGCTCTGTGTGAATCTAATCATTGTGCTGTGCACCTTTGATTGAGCCAGTGTTGTATCAATCATTGTATGTCAGTGATAGGGGTTTCCCTGATGGCTCAGTGGTAAAGAACCTGCCTGCTAATTCGGGAGATGAGGGTTCAGTCCCTGGGTCAGGAAGATCCCCCGGCGAAGGAAATGGCAACTCACTCCATTATTCTTGCCTAGAGAATCCCATGGACAGAAGAGCTTGGCAGGCTACAGTCCATGGGGTCACAAAAGAGATGGACACAACAACTAAACAACGACAATATGTCAGTGAAATCTCAATAAAACTGGAAGAAAGCACACACACACCCAAATAAGAACATAAAGGGACAAACTGTAGCCTCAAAGACAAATCTGAAACAAAAAATTGTCCTAAGTCCTGCCTGTGGCCCCTCTTTCCTTCTCTCTGATGTGAGGTCCAGCAGGCAGCCACAGGGCCGCTGAGGCTGACAATGAGCCCGGGCTGAGCTCGAAAGGAGCAGCAAGTGAGATGCTCACTTCTAGAGCAAGGGCCAAGAGTGATCCTCAACCAGGCCACGGGCTCCTGCACCATCCCCGGGAGACTTCTGCAGGCACCCAGCTCTGGGCTCCTCTGATATTTCCTTAAAGAGCTCCGCATTGAAAAAGAAAAGCACACTGAGTGGAAACAGAGGTGGGGGCTTATGAAAAAGCCAAATCCCGCCTCCTCCAAGTCAGCTGAATGGCGGGAGGACAGCGATGCAGCCAGGCATTCTGTGTTCACTTTGAACACGTCTTTCCCAGTCTTTTTCTGGCTCCCTTGTCTCTCCCTCCTCGTCCTTCCCCCAGACACAAAATATCTGCAGACCACAAATAAACATCTCGTGAGACAGCTCAGGTTTTCACCATCAGTGCCTTGCACAGCTCTGATCTTGTTTTAAAAGCTTTTGTGAGCACATGACCCAGCAATTCCACTGCTAGGTATGCACCTAAGGGAACTGAAAACAGATGTCTGCACAAAAGCCAGCCCACGAGTGTTGATAGCATCATTATTCATAAGAGCCCAGAGACGGAAAAAACCTGAATATATCAACTGACGGACGGATGAGAGGAGTGTGGTATATCCACACAATGGAATATTATTTGGCAATGAAAAGAATGAAGTCACAATGCATACTGCAACAGGGGTGAGCCTTGAGATCCGGATCCTAAGGGACAGAAGCCAGACACAGAGGACCGCGTAGTGTTTGATCCCATTTATAGGGAATGTCCTGAACAGGAACGTTTATAAAGACAGAGTAGGTTAGCAAGCGCCAGGAGCTGAGGGTGGAAGGCAGGGAGCAGTTAAAGGCTTGGAGATTCCTTTCAGAGGTGATGAAAATGACCCCTAATTAACCACTGTGGTGGTGGTTGCTCAGCTCTGTGAATACGCTAATCACTGAATTGGAGGCTGTTATGTGAGTGGACTGTATGGTATATGAACTACATCTCAATTAGGTTGCTTTTGAAAAGTTTTAGCTATTTCGAAAGTGAAAGTGTTAGCCACTCAGTTGTGTCCAACTCTTAGTGACCCCATGGACTATAGCCTTTCAGGCTCCTCTGTCCATGGGATTCTCCAGGAAAGAATACTGGAGTGGGTTGCCATTCCCTTTTCTAGGGGATCTTCCTGACCCAGGGATTGAACCCAGGTCTCCTGCATTGGAGGCACATTCTTTACCATTTGAGCCACAATTTTATCCACAAGTACCTCAGTGAATCTCTCACACCCACACGCGCAGATGATGCAGCAGCTCTGAGCTGGAGCAGGAGAGGAATTTAAGGCTGACCTCAGCTCAGAGGCGGCCAGCTCTATAGTCCATGTGGAAGGCAAACATCTGGGTCAGGGACCCGGAGTCCAGAGAGGCCTGCCAAGCAGTGGGAGGCATGGGAGGGCCCTGTCGACCTCTCACCTTCAGTGACAACCACCTAGTCAGGTGCTGGGGAGCCAGGTTGGGGAGAAGCAGCCCTCTGAGGAAACCAGAGTCGCTATGGGAGCCGGATTTGCTTCTCAGGAGAAAGCAGCTCTGTCCTGTCTGTCCTCTAGGACTGGGCCGGCTCCTCTCTACCCCTGAGTTGCTGCCTGCTCTGGGCTTGTGCTCTGCATCCTGGTTCTCTGGTGGCCTGGATTGCTCACCCAGGAAAAAGGCAGAACCTTCCTATCACCTGGGTAGTGTTTGGTCACCCAGGGGCTGCTCTCTCACTGGGGGTCACGGGTTGAATGGTGAAGACCCTGCTCCAAGGAGTATATTCATGTCTTGACCCCAGAGACCTGTGAGCGTGACCTTACTTGGCAAAAAGATATTTGCAGACATGGTTAAGTTAAGGATTTTGACTTGAGGATGTCCTGGATTATCCAAGGTAAGTAAGTGTTAGTTGCTCAGTCATGTCTGACTGTGTGACCCCATGGACCTTACCCGCCAGGCTCCTCTCTCCATGCGATTGTCCAGGCAAGAATACTGGAGTGGGTTGCCATTTCCTTCTCCAGGTAATCTTCCTGACCCAGAGGTTGAACCCAGGCCTCCCTAAATTCAACAGGTGTCCTTATTGGAAGAGGAGAGGACACAGACAGAGGGAAGCAAAAGGCCATGCCAAGTCGGAGCAGAGCTGGGGCTGAGGAGCTGCAAGTCACGGAACGCCAACAGCCACCACATGCCGGAAGAGGCGAGAAAAGGAGTCTCCTCCAAAACCTCTGAGGGGGCATGGCTCCACTGACACCTTGATTTGGACTGTTTCTGCTGTTTCAAGTCCCCTAGATTGTGTGCATTTATTACAGCAGCCTCAGCAAACTATACACTGGGGAACTGAAGACCAGCGTAACGGACAGACCTGCTCCCCCAGCCTCCTGCTACAGGCTTCTCATGGTCCATCCTAACTCCAGACAGAGGGAACTGACCAATCAGAGAGCCTCATCTCCTCAGCTGCTGGTGATTGGTCCAGGAGCGACTCATGACCCAAGCAGCTGTCCAATCAGAGCCCTTCCCTAGATTTTTCTATGATTGAGCAGGTGAGAGTTTACACATCTCTTTCCAGTGGGACTGCTAAGCTGGTGCATGCGGAACCCAGGGAACTGGAGGACATTTCTGTGCTGTCTGGAGAAAGCCAGTGTGCAGTAGGAGGAGGCCAGTGTGTGGAAGGAAACAGAAGCAAGAGGCCAGGCTCGAGAGTGAGGATATCCTGAAGGGGTTTAAACTTCTAGGTCCAGTTGACCCTGGGCCCAGTTCCACCATTCCTATGATTTGCTCTGTGAAGCTGAATCTTTCTGCCCAGGCTAGACAGAGTTGGATTCTGGCCGAACTCTGGACAAAACTCAGACCAACAGAACAGATTGAGAGCAACAGCCACGTCCTGGGGCAGAGCAGGGCTCTCAGAACAGGCTTCACTGCATTCTTTTCCATTTCAGCAAAGGTCTGAGGACAAGATCAAGGACTAGCGTTGTTCTGTGTTGAAGAAAAGAGGAGAAATGCACGTGCTTGAGAAAAATGGGTCTCCTTGATCTTTGCAGCATCAGTCAGATGTCCAAAGGACTCAGTGGAGACCATTTCAAGCAGGAGAATGTTCGTTCCTGTTTAGTGGAGGCTAGGGAAGAGAAGAAGAAGAAAAGACACAGACAGGGAGCCAAGTCAGAGTGGGCACAGAGGCCTCGACGGCCTTTCATGACCACACGAGGCCACGGAGCCATCTCAGCCCTGGCCCCCAGATCACAGTGACGTCTGAAATTTCTTTCAGGCTTTTCCTTTCCTTTCAGGTCCTTTTGGGTCCATATGATGCTAATTTTCCCTCTTTTCAAAGCTCCCTGTTGCATTTCAAGTCAGAAGGCATCCTATTCATTGCTTCTGAGTTTGAGGGGGAGGAAACTGCAGAGGTCAGCAGGCCTTTTAATATAGAATACAGATGAGTTGGGCTGGGCGTGAGCGTGCAAGTGCGTGTGAGCACACACGTGGCCGCTTCTTTCCTGCCTCCGCCAGTCTTCAGTTCCATCACGCAGGACCACAGGAACGACTTGAGCGGCTCCTCTTAGAACAGTTCCTCGCCTCTCCTTCCAGGAAGAGGCTACTTCCCCAAAGGCGCCTTTTGTAGTTCTCTGTGACTGCCATGCAGCCCTCGACTGAGCTAATTACCAGTCAGCAAGTGGCCACTTGAGCTGGTCACACACCAGAGGCCCTGGGAGGCTCTGGTGTGCTGGGGGCGGTTTCCTCGTACTGCCTCTTATCTTTCCTCGTGGCAGAGGGCTCCTCTCTCACCAGAGATAGTGCAGACAGCAGGCCCTGCCAATTAAGGCAGTGACAAAGAAATGGTGGACGGCTGGTCTTTCAACAAAGCAAGAGGGTTCGTGGAGAAGCTGAAGCTGGTGGCTGTCCTTCATCTAAAGGAAAAGTCAGTTTAGAGAAAGAGAACATGTGGGATCCAAGGAAGCCCTTGGCTTCCTTCAAGCATCGTCGCAGAGTTTTCAGCCTGCCCGTGGTCCCAGGAGAGGGGTGTGGGTTTGGGAACGGTGGCTTAGTGTGGGTGTGGAGAAGACAGGCAGCAGGGGCTGTCCGTTTCCCTAAACAGGGCTTTATGTTTTAAGCAACAGAGAAAAAGAAAATATTGGACACCAACGAGCTGATGGCACTCATGTACAAGCAAAGTTAATAAATTCATTACAAATAGGACTTTAATTTCTGAACCCAAAATGGGGGCAAGTGGTCTTATGACTAGGCGTATACATGGAAACTAGGTCTTAAACCTGACTGTCCCAGAAATGATAGGATAGCCGTTTCTCAGCTGTGGGCAGTTTTGCCCTCCCCAGCCCCCCGCCTCCAACCAGGGAAAATTCGCAGCAGAGACTTTTTTACTGTCATGACTTGGGGAGGTTGAACGGGGAAGGAGAAACCCTGAGTACAGGTTATAGAACTGGAACTCCCATTGTAACCATCCTGGCTTACTTTAATCCACTGGCAGGTTAAAAATGTCCCCCCTTTCCTAAATTATGACTGCATTTCTCACTAAAGACTGTGGATGACTCTCCTCTCTCTCCCTCTTCTGGCCTCCTCCCATTCGATGGTATCTTAGTGTCCCGACAGGGTTCGAACCTGTGGCCCCTGCACTGGAGCGCTGAATCTTAGCTGCCGGGCTCTCTTAATAGCTCTACAAACTCTCCTCTCTGAAGTGATGAAGGCAAATCCCTTTCAATCATGATTCATCTCTATTCCCGTTGCACCTTACTGGGGCAGAAGCGAACAACTGACCCATGCCAGGCACCTCAGATGCTTCTCCCGATACTTTGTAGTTAAACAGGAAAGAGTCTGTTAGCCAGGAAGGGATAGAACATGACACAGTAGCATCTTCGTGGATTAAAGAAACACATTCCTTGCTCTCGTGCTCATTCCTAGCATCGTGAGCCTGTGCTGGGTGCTGGGGTCGGGGTAGGGGGCGGACGGATTCTCCCTCCACAGACTCTCTCAGGCCCCAGAGGTGGAGGGGCTCATCCACGTTAAGATGGAGGGCCACTCTCACCTCCGCTGGAGGCTCCCGGGCCTACCGGGTGGGGAAGGGCCCTCAGAGGGGCTCACTGCTGCTGTTTAGTTACTCAGTCACGTCTGACTCTCTGGACTGAAGTCCCCCAGGCCCCTGGCCATGGGATTTTCCTAGCAAGAATACTGGAGTGTGCTGTCATTTCTTACTCTAGGGAATCTTCTCAACCCAAGGGTTGAACCTGACTCTCCTGCATTGCAGGCATATTCTTTACCATCTGAGTCACCTGGGAAGCCTTTTGTTTCTTAATTATTTATTTTTAGTCACTCAGTCAACTTAGTGTTCATCTTTTTGTGACCCTATAGACTGTAGCCCACCAGGCATCTCTGACCATGGAATTCTCTAGGCAAGGATATTAGCATGGGTAGCCACTCCCTTCTCCAGGGGATCTTCCTGACCCAAGGATCAAACCCAGGTCTCCCATATTGCAGGCAGATTCTTTACTGTCTGAGCCACCAGGAAAGCAGGGTTTTTTTTTCCCCCTGTATTAGGGATATTAACCCTCTGACTTGTGTCCTAAGTATCTTTCTTATTTGTGTTTTACTTTACTCTGCTTATGGCATTTGTCACACAGAAGTTTTTAATTTTTATGTTGTCACATGTTTCAATCTGTTTCTTTATTGTTTGTAGCATATGTGTCATTCCTAGAAGTTTCCATCCAAAGAGTCACAAATATTCACCCGTGCTTTCTTCTAGTACTTTTAAGGCTTTATTTTTTTACATTTAAAGCATCTGGAATTTATCTGGGGAAAAGATGGCACTTTTTTCCCCAAAAGGCTACCCAGTTGCACCAATAGCATTCAATAAACTATTTTACTCCACTCGTTAGAAAATAGCCTTTAACAGAGCCTGAACTTTGAAATTTACATTGGTATATTTTGGACCCTCTAGTCTGTCCCATTAACCTGCATTTTCTTTCCTAGTATGACGCACTGCAATTTTATAGCATGCTGTATTATCTGAGAGGGCCATTGACCCTTCTATAATTTTTTCTTTTGAAGGATTTCCTGGTTATTCTCATCTTTCTATGCTTCCTCGTGATTCAGAGGGTTTAGTAAGCACCCCAAACTCTCACTATTTATAAATTTTTATTTTTGACTTAAGGATAATTACAATATTGCACTGGTTGCTGCCGCACATCAACACGGATCAGCCCTAGTCACATATGTTCCTTCATTCCTGAGCCTCCCTCCCACCCCATCCCACCACTCTAGGCTGTCACAGAGCCCTGCTTTGAGTTCCCTGAGCCCTACAGCAAATTCCCACTGGCTGTCTAGTTCACATGTTTCTATGCTACTCTCTCCACTCATAACTGAGATTTTATTTACTGCTGAGTTTTCAGAATAATCTAGGGATAAAGGACCTCTTAACAATATTGTCTCTAGCTTCCCTTGTAGCTCAGCTGGTAAAGAATCTGCCTATAATGCAAGAGATCCCGATTCAATTCCTGAGTCGGGACGATCCCCTGGAGGAGGGCATGGCAACCAACTTCAGTATTCTTGCCTGGAGAATCCCCACAGAAAGAGGAGCCTGGCGGGTCGCAGTCAGACACGACCGAGCCACGCAGCACAGTGTTGCACCCACACATCCGAGAACAAAGGATGTCTCTCCGTTTACTCATCCTCCCTAGGTTTTTCAGTAGAAGGTAAACACTGTAATCCTCTAAGTTCTGCATGACTCTTGTTAAATTCATCACTGGCGTTTTATATTTCATTGATATTCATTATATTTTCTGTTTGATTATTGTTTGCATGAGGTGTTTCATTAAAAGGGATGACGACAGGATTAAAGGAGGAAGAAAGAGAGACAAAACCAAGTTGATCAGCACAGTTTTCCCTGAGCCTGTCTTCCTAAGAGACTACAGAGAAGGTTCAGTTCATTATAATGATGTCCCCAGAGGAAAGACCGCACGATCAAGGACGCCAGTTTCAAGACAGGAGAGAGGGAAGAGGCAGATCCAGCTCTCCCTACCATTCTAGCGCTCGAGGGCCGTGAGACCTGAACCAAGGGACCCTGGCAGCACCTTCCGGAAGTCCTCGTCCTTTGCCGTAGCAAGACCTGGCCTCCCATTGGCTCTCAGGACAAGCCCCGCCCCTTCCGGTGGGCGGGGCCGGCTGTTGGGACATTGCGGTCTTCTGTTTCCCTCCCTGGCTGCGTTTTAGGATAACCCGCTCCTCTGAAAGGGTCTGGCATCTCTCTGACACACACGTTTGCTTAAAGATTTACATTTTCGATCTCCTCGCCCATTTTCTGACTGCATAAAAGAGAATTGTAAATGTTTAGAAAAATCAAAGAAGTTCTTAGACACCCGCAGCTTCAAGGAGAGAGTTTCTTTAATTCATGCCAAGGAGAGGCTGAAGAAGCGAGGTGGGATCACCTGGCCCTTTTCTTGCTGAAGGTTTCCAGCCTTTATTTCCTCTCAGCCTTGGAGTAGCCTCCAGTCCTCAGGGCAGGTTGGAAGCTTGTCAGACTGGGGCAGGCGCGGACCCCACGCTGGACCCAGGCCCTGGAGAGAGCCCCTGGGGAAGGGAGGGCGAGGGCAGCAGCCACTGCCGAGGGTCCGGGGCACCGGCCTGCCCAACACCTGGGCGGGACGCTGGGCAGCGAAGCAGATGGGCCGCTCTCGCCCTGCAGCGCAGCCTCCCTGCAGACCCCACCTGTGCTCTTCCACCCTTCTCTGCCTATTCTTTTCCTTTTGTCTGTGGCGTGACCACAGACATAGGTCTGCATAGGTATTTGGGGTTGATGCTTCGAGCTTTTGACAAACAGCTCGTTAATTCACGCCCAGAAGAGCATGGCCTTGGTTATCATCTCCATTTCTTCTTTCAAGGAAAATTAAAGGCAAGTGCACGGAATCTCAGGGTTATCCCTAAAATGGAAAGTGGAAGTCGCGTGTACTTGACAAGTATAGGTAGAGTCAGTCCGTGCTGACTTGCTAAGTGATAGATGAAGGATGAGACTTCCAGGGTGAGTGATGCTTGTCTGTGGGCCACTGGGGGCCAAAGCCATGGGCTCAGCTGACTGCACGGTCCTCCACAGGTTCTCAGCCCCTGACTTGCCAAGCGCCCCAGCCAGCTTGCTGGAAGAGTGACACTCTTCAGCTCTCTTTAATTTATTTAAAGAAAGTTCACATTTCTTCACCTAAAGAAATCTATGGTGGGACTTCCCTGGTGGTCCAGTGGTTGAGAATCCATCTGCCAATGCAAGGGACACGGGTTCGACACTTGGTCTGGGAAGATTCCACATGCTGCAGAGCAAGAAATCCCATGTGCCACCACTACTGAGTCTGCATTCTAAAGCCCAGGAGCTGCGAGTACTGAAGGCCGTGCACCCAAAGCCCATGCTCCGCAACAAGAAAAACCACTGCAACAAGCAGCCCCCCATCACAACTAGAGTAGCCCCCTTCACTGCAACTAGAGAAAGCTGGCATGCAGCAACGAAGACCCAGCACGAGAAAAATTAATAAAATTAAATAAAAAAGAAATCTATACTGTTTCCCCTATCACATCACCACTCAACTATTGGAAATGGAAAACTCCGTCCCATGAGGCAGATTCCATCTTTTAAATGCCCCACCAGATCCTTTCAGAACAGTCTAAACTCTAGTAAATGGGGTTTTTCCTGTCTCTCGCCTTCTAGTTAAGGCTGTGGGCCACCTTCTGGTTTCCTCAGGTCTTATCTGACCCATTTCTGTGTTTTGCCTTCTGTGTCAAAGGAGGACCCTAGATGCCATCTTCATCCTTTGGGATGGAAGAAAAGACCTACCTCTCCAATGCTTTTCCCTGTTACACACAGTCCTCTTGAATGTTTCAGAAAAGTATATGCAAAAATTCTAAGAACTGAATTCCAACCCTGATTGCACATACTCTGAGAGGCTGGTGACATTTTCTCCTGTGTCTTCATTCACCCAGGGCTCCCAGAGTCCCAGGGTGAGATCCTGGGGCTGTTTTGGATGATGTGGAGAACTGGGTTGGATCTCACCAGGGCAGTAAGCTTGGAAACAGGAGAGTGAAAGAGAACGGAATTCTGGACAAGGACCCAGCTCTCCTCCCCGGACAGTTCACGGCACGCTTCCCTTCTGACCCACCGACACGCCATTCATGGATCCCCATTTACTGCGAGCTTCTGACCCTCTAAGTCAGCCTATAAAAATGAAAACATCTGGAAATTCCATGGCGGAGTGGCAGGGAAAGCGGCTTTGTGGGCTCTTGCTTTCTCCCAACCTCGTAGCCTTTCACG
>SJYG01000581.1:1432453-1453451 GCA_006410535.1 Litocranius walleri | reverse complement strand
TCGGGGAGCATCTGCTGGGAGCATGCACAGTTTGAACTGCATCCCCATCCCCAGTACCCCAGTTCACAAACTCCCAGCCCCTCCAGTGAGAATTCCTGCTTTTCCCCAGCCTTGACCCCAGCCCCTCTGCCAACCCCAGACAGAAGAGGGGAGGGGGCCTCTGGCACGCCGCCCATGACCATCCATCTCGCCCGGCAGGCCAGGCTGGATCCTCACGTCCCCGCCCCCCAGCTGTTGCCATGACAGGCCGCGGGGGTCCAGGCACCGGGGCGGGAGGGTCAGCGCCCAGCTGGGGCGATGCCATATGCCAGGGCCGCGCTCGGGGCGGAATCCACCAGCAGTTGCCCACCGAGCTCCTCTAGCTCTTTGTGGAAACAGCTGGGGGGCGGAGGGTGTCCCGGGCTTTGTTGATGGGAGCGGGCGTTTTCATCTCTCCTCAGGCCCTCTGGCCCCCAGCAGAGACCCGACGGCCCAGCCAGGATTCCCATGTGGCCAAGCTCAGGCTACGGGCGAGCTGGATCACACAGCTGAGCCTCCGGTCCCCCCGGGGGGGGGGGGTCCATAAGACCCCTGCGCACCCCCGGACCCCATTTCCAGCCCCCACCAGCAAAGCTCCAACTTGACACATTCCCACAAGGCCAGAAACCCAGCCCATCCGAATTCCAGACCCGCCTTGTCATCTCTCCACCCTTCTATTCTGTGTGTAGGAATCTGATAAAACACCAGCCCTGTCCCTCCCACAAACAATGCGGGCTGCCCTGTCCATTCAGGATAGCAGATCAAAGGCGGCGCGGACAGACAGAGGCATAAACATCCATCTCAACCCCCCAGGACCTTTATCCCTCAGTCTGAACCCCACCCACCGCAGGCCAAGGGGCACACACACTGTGTGCGGACTTGGGGTGGCCTTTGGGACCAGCGTCCTTCCCCTCTGAGAAAGCTAGCCGTGGGGAAAGTTCTAGAAAGCCAGCAATCGTCAATGTCCGTCCGTAAAGGCTTGCCTGTACCTGGAGGTGAGTGTTTTGCTTTTTCTTTCCTTGTGCGCTTCAGCGATAAGAACCTGCCTGGCAATGCAGCAGACTCGAGTTCTGTCCCCGGGTGGGGAAGATCCCCTGGAGGAGGAGATAGCAACCACTCCAGCATGCTTGCCTGGGAAACCCCACAGAGGAGCCTGGCGGGTGGGCTACAGTCCCTGGGTCACAAACGGTCGTACACGACTGAGCGTGCACGCACACCGTTTATGAGCTGCGGAAGGCATGGCTTCCTGTTTTGTAAACCTCAGAGGATCGCTCTGAAGATGAAGCTGTCCAAAATCACGACAGCAGGAATTCCCAGTGGTGCAGCGGTTAGGGCTTTGAGGCTGTCATTCCCGGGGCCTGGGTTCAATCCCTGGTCTCACAAGCTACGCTGGGCCGACAGAAACAGTTTACGCGGAAAGTCCCTGAGTACACAGTGCGGACCAGGCCGGAGCTCACGCATCTGCTTTTCTTATTGATGCTCTCAACCGCAGTGTAAGGTAGGTACTATCGTTGTTTACATTTTACAAATGAAGGCACTAAGGCACAGAGGAGTCTAGTAAGTTGTCCAAGGTCACACAGCAACCGGTGGCAACTGAGAATTGAACCCAGATAAACACGCTAAAATAACAAATTGCAAAATGGAAGGACAAGTTAAAAAAAAAAACTGAAACCTGTGCTGAGTGCTGTCTAATACAGGAGCCTCAGCCCCACGGGGACAGCAGACAGAATATTTCCTCCGGTTGCTGCACAGGCTTTCAGCAGACAGCGCTGAGGGGGCAGCTGGTGGCAAATGTCTTTAGCAATGCAGCCATTTTTCGCTAATAAAATCTTGCATTAACCTTCAATGTATCCAATAAGGAAAAGTGCCATTTGAATAAAATTAGTATAATTATTTTATACAGTCAAATTAATAGCATGATTATTATACATTATACAACCACTATGCAATGGTCTCACGATGCCAGTGAGAATGGCCGTGTTTTGTGTGTCTCTTTATATGTCATTTACTTTCAAACATTTTCATTGTAAAATGTTACATACGGACATTCGAAAGATCAAAGAACATGAGAGTACATACAGTTCACTAAATGCTGACAAACTAGACGCCCACGTAACCACCACCCAGGCCAAGAGCTTGAGCTTGCTGGGAGCCGAGACGCCTCCGCCCCTTTCCAATCACACCCTCTCTGTCGCCTCGAATTTACCGTCATGCAGCTGTTTCAGTAAATGAAAACAGTACTAAACTGAGTTACACGTATGAGACCGGCTCGTGGATTAAGACTGATTTCTACATTTTTAATCAGTCGGAAAAAAAACAGAAGAAGAACAAACGACACGTGCAAATACTATTTTGGAAATATGTTTGGGTTTTTCTGCAGCATTATGTGGAAAAATTTGAACGAACTTTTTGACCAACCCCATGTATGAAATTCAAATGTCAGGGCCCACAAATAAAGCTTTATTAGCACAGAAACATGCTTCTTCTTCTTCTTTTTATTTCCTGTGGCTGCTTTTGTGCTGCATGGCAGAGTTGAGTAATTGTGGCAGAAGTTGTGTGTCCCACAAAACCAAGAAGATTTATGACCTGGCCTCCCAGGGAAAGTTTGCCCATCTGTGATCTAGATGACAGTTCATTCCTAAGGCAGCCTCAGTCACCAACGTGTCAGTGATTTCCATAGTTTTGTTTTGGTTTTGCAGTAACACAAAAGTTTACACAGATAAAAGGTTGATAGAAACTTGTTTTTTCACTTAATTCCCCTTGCAATTTCAGAATACTCTTTTGTTTCTACTTGAATTCTTTCATTTATCTAAGGAAAGAATGACATAAATATTATATAAGTTATTTGAGAGACTAGAGGAGGAAGAAAATTCCCAGCTCATTTTTGAGGCAAGCATAACCTTAATGCCAAAACTTGACAGAGATTTTATTTAAAAAATTTTTGATGAAGTTATTTCTCATACAGGTCAATACAAGAAATCCTCTTCCAATACTAGCAAATAAAATCCAGACACGCATGAGAGGTGTAATGCATGTTGACCAAGTCTGGTTTGTCCAGGACTGCAGTTCAACATTTGAAAACTAATTGATATAATTCACTCTATTAATAGAATGAAGGAAAATTTACACAAATCTTTTCAACAGTTGCAGAAAAAGCACTCAACAAAGCTGAAACGCATCAGCACTTTTAACCAGGTACTTTTTTAAATTGGAGTATAATCGATTTACAGTGTTATGTTAGTTTCTGTACAACGGAGCGAATCAGCTGTAAGCACACATATATCTCCTCCTTCCTGAGCGCCCCCTCCCCACACCCTGCAGGTCATCACGGAGCCCCGGACTTGGGTCCCTGAGCTGAGCTTCCCGGCTGGGTTCCCCAGCTGGGCTCCCGGCTGCCGCGCCAGCCTCCTGCCGGCCACTATCCCACACGCGGCAGTGTGTGTGCCCGTCCTCTTCTCTCAGTTCACCCCACCCTCTCTTTCCCGCTGCATCCCCAAATACTCTTTGATTAAACTGAAGACTCAAATAAGAAGCAGTTGGAATTTTATTTCCAATTTGAAGTACATACAAGATCTAACCTTGGCGTCCATTCTTTGTCATAGATACAGACGCGAGAGAGGAAACAGTCTCAACTTTGAATAGGTGTAAAAAACCCATAGTACAATATTGTCAGGACGACACGTTGGAAGTTTACTTACTATTGTGCAACTGAAAACAAGTAAATACCAAGTAAACACACGCAGCAGCTGCGCCCACGCCCCGCCTCTGTGTGCAGGAGTCCCGCACAGCCTTGTGTGAGCAATTTGCCGGGCCTGAATTTAGAAAAAGACCAGCTCATCCTTTCTAATCAACGACACATTGACAAGAAGTTCAAATATAGGCCCAGGAACAATAAGCTGAGACACTGCTGGTGGTCTCTGGCAGGCTGCAGTTTGGAAGAGTATGCCCGTGAGCAACCCATTGGTTTTAAGTTTTTAAACTTGTCTTAACTTTTAAAAGTTGAGATTGCACTAAACGGTTGGGGACACCCAGTCACTCACACTCCACTAGAATGCTTCTAGGATTCAGGGAAGGGATGGGACTTGTTAATGATTCTCAGGCAGTGATTTGCAAAAAGTACGAAGGTGGAGGTGGGTCTGCCCATCAGAACTGAGGAGGGAGATGTTACAGCCCTAACACGGTGAAAAATTTGCCTTGAAATTCAACATTCAGAAAACTAAGATTATGGCATCTGTCCCATCATTACATGGCAAATAGATGGGGCAACAGTAGAAACAGTGAGCGATTTCATTTTGGGGGCTTCAAAATCACTGCAGATGGTGACTGCAGCCATGAAATTAAAAGACACTTGCTCCTTGGAAGAAAAGCTATGACCACCCTAGACAGCATATTAAAAAGCAGACATTACTTTGCCAACAAAGGTCCATCTAGTCAAAGCTTTGGTTTTTCCAGTGGTCATGTATGGATGTGAGAGTTGGACTATAAAGAAAGCAGAGCGCCAAAGAATTGATGCTTTTGAACTGTGGTGTTGGAGAAGACTCTTGAGAGCCCCTTGTACTGCACGGAGATCCAACCAGTCCATCCTAAAGGAGATCAGTCCTGAATGTTCATTGGAAGGACTGATGCTGAAGCTGAAACTCCAATACTTTGGCCACCTGATGCGAAGAACTGACTCATTGGAAGAGATCCTTATGCTAGAAAAGATTAAAGGTGAGAGAAGAGGATGAGATGGTTAGATGGCATCACCAACTCAACGGACATGAGTTTGGGTGAACTCCGGGAGTTGGTGATGGACGGGGAGGCCTGGTGTGCTGCGATTCATGGGGTCGCAAAGAGTCAGACATGACTGAGCGACTGAACTGAACACGGATGTCGCAGAATCAAGTCCAACAGAGCCTTGTCTGTTGAGGGAGGAGAGGGTGGGGCCGTGGAGAGAGCAGCGCGGAGACATATACACCAACTTATGTGAGACAGTGGGGAGTCGCTGTGTGAACAGCGAGATCAAGCCGAGGCTCTGCGACCGCCTAGAGGGCAGGATGGAGTGGGAGGAGGGAGCGGTGTCCGGAGGAAGGGGGGCGCGCGTGGACTGTGGCTGGCCCGTGTTGGCGCATGCAGACGGCGTCCTGGCAGGGAGCCTCCCCCGAGCCTGACCCTCATCTTGGACTCCCAGCCCCCAGAACTGCGAGCGCCGTTGCTGTTGTTCGTCAGTCAGCCGGGTGATCTGTCAGGGCAGCCCACACCGAGGCAGGTGTCACCGGTGGAGGATAGGTGGCTCTTGTCAGAAAAATTCCCTCCACTCCCGGCCGACCCCGGGGCGGGGGGGGCCCGGCTGACCGGGCGATCCCGCTGCGGCGGGGAGTCACTCTGCTGCGCTGATCCGCGCCTGGAGCCCGCGGTGCAGCCGGCGGGCTGGGATGCACAGGCGGGCACTGCGTGGATCTCGGAGACGGAGGAGTTTAGGGAAGGTGGAGAGACGGGGCGGCGGGGGGTGGGGGGGCGCTGATCAGCACACTCTAGATTGTTGAGCTCGAAGGCACGGGGCTCTCCTGGGGCATCAGAGACGACGCCGCCCCGGAGGGCGGGCGGCCCGCGGGGACTGCCTCCCTCCAGGGTGCACACCCTCCCGGAGCCAGACCCCGCTCGCAGCCCCGGGCGAGGGCCGGCACAGAGCATGTGCGTCCCGGGTGCCAGATTTTCTGATATTTCAAGAGCAGCCAGAAATCTGGATTTTCGTTTGAAATCTACCCCATCTGAAATGTTGGAAACTAATTCAAAATGTTTTGGATACTACGTGAGCCAAATAACCCACATCTGCGGGCCAGACCCAGCCCTGGAGTGCCCGCTTGCAGACGCCGAAGCAGGAGGGAAGCCGAGCTGCCCCAGGCGTGGTCAGTGACTGGCCTGAAGTCACTGGGCAGGGGCAGAGCTGGGACTGGACCTCCTCGCCACCGGGGCTGTTATAGTCTCCGTCAGCTGTGCCTGGAAAAGAGTCACCCAGTGCCTGAACCGGGATGGCCCAACTGCAGCCCACAGGCCAGAGCCAGCTGGCCAGCCGTTTTTGTAAATAAAGTTTTATTGGAACACAGCCAGGCACGTTTGTTTACATATCGCCAGGGGCTGCTTTCCCACTGCCCACTGCCTCGCAGAACTGAGCTGGTGGGGCAGAGACCACATAGCCCACAAAGCTGCAAAGATTGACTCTCTCATCCTTTGCTGGGAAGGGTTGCCAGTGTCTGCCCTCGACCCTTGACACTGGGAGATGTCCTGTTTCTTGTTGCAGCTCTTCGTGAGACATCCGGATGGTCCGAGCTGTGACTCAGGAGCATGCCTGAATCCTGCTTGGGATGCTGGCCGTCTAGGGGCGAGGTCCCGGGAGGGTAGGGACCAAGCCCAGCCTCCGACGCTCATCTCATCCTCCGGGAGTTCTTTCCGTAAGAAGATGATAAAGGAAGACCCTCCGGCCACCACCGCCAGCAGCACCACCACCGACTTCTCTTGTGGAAAAGAGCCCTGAAAGGAGAAAGGAATTTACTGGAATTCAGAGGCCTAAGGATTAGAAGATGCTTACTCCTTGGAAGAAAAGTTATGACCAACCTAGATAGTATATTCAAAAGCAGAGACATAACTTTGCCGACTAAGATCCGTCTAGTCAAGGCTATGGTTTTTCCAGTGGTCATGTATGGATGTGAGAGTTGGATTGTGAAGAAGGCTGAGGGCCGAACAATTGATGCTTTTGAACTGTGGTGTTGGAGGAGACTCTTGAGAGTCCCTTGGACTGCAAGGAGATCCAACCAGTCCATTCTGAAGGAGATCAGCCCTGGGATTGCTTTGGAAGGAATGATGCTGAAGCTGAAACTCCAGTACTTTGGCCACCTCATTCGAGGAGTTGACTCATTGGAAAAGACTCTGATGCTGGGAGGGATTGGGGGCAGAAGGGGACGACCGAGGATGAGATGGCTGGATGGCATCACGGACTCGATGGACGTGAGTCTGAGTGAATTCCGGGAGTTGGTGATGGACAGGGAGGCCTGGCGTGCTGCGATTCATGGGGTCGCAAAGAGTCGGACTCAACTGAGCGACTGCACTGAGCTGAACTGAACTGAAGGATGGGAAGTTTCTTACAAGTAGATAGATAAATTTTAGGTAAATGGTGAAAGTGGAAATAGCTGCGGCCAGGACATGTGTACATGCGCCTGCACACACACACAGACAGACACCTCTTTGGAAATCAGAAAGTGTGACTTGTATTTTCAGAGGTCGCTCCAAGCAGCAGAAACATCACCCGTGCAATGTGTGAGGCAGCTCTGATGTTTTCAGCTGGTGACTCGCATGAGGCCCTTGGCCTTCCCTGGCAGCCCAGCGGCTAAGACTCTGTGCTTCCAGTGCAGCGGGCACAGGTTTGAACCCTGGTCGGGGGACTAAAATTCCATACGCAGCATGGAAAAAAAAATTTTTTTTAATGTTTTTTAATTAAAAAAAAAAACAAAACAAGACTCTGTCTGCCGGGCGCAGTCAGAGGAGCCCGTCTCCCTGGCTTCAGGCCTCTGTTCTCAGGCTCCTCCTGGAGGCTGCAGGACTCGCTGGTCCCACGAGAGAGGCAGGCAAACCACCTGGGGTGCTCAGCTCGGCCTCCCAGGCTCCCTTCCGCCAGGATGGTAGGGTCTTTGCGTTTGCTTCCTTTTCGGCCCCAAGGAGGCTCTTAGCCAAGGCAGGCGGGGTTCTCACAGTGGGTGGGGGTGTCTAGTGCGGGAAGGCCGATTAGCAAGCTGGTCGTGGCCCCCAAACCTGGCCTCTGCTTCTAATGCAGCTTTCGTCAGATTCTCTCCAGCTCCCTGACTTGTCTGTCTCTCTCTCTCTCCGTTTGGAACTTGGGAAACAGAAAGAGGTGTTATTTATTCAAAGCAACTGGTGGTAAGACAGCATGCAGCTATTTTTACAATGCATTTTAGAGGGCGATTATCTGTTAACGCGAAAGTCGTGTGTTCGGGGATTTTGATGTTCCCCACTCAAACGTCAGGCGGTTCCTCTCCTCACTTGGGCTCCAGCATCTTCTGGGACCTGTTTGCTGTCAAAGCAGGATGAGAAGCCCAGCCCACTAAGAGTCAGAGGATGATCAGTGTGTTTGAATACACAAGTGAACAAGACACTGCAGAGCTGTCTGGTGCTTTGTGGTGTACAGGCTAATATATGCATAGCTTCTTAAACTCAGTGGATCGATGGGTCAGGCGTCTGTTGTGTGTGATTTGAACCCCAATACAGCCACCGCTGTGGCTTCTCTGATGGCTCAGCAGGTAGAGAATCCACCTGCTCTACAGGAGACAGAGGTGTGGGATTAGTCCCCGGGTCGGGAAGATCCTCTGGAGGAGGAAAATGGCAACCCACTCAGTATTTTTCCCTGAACAATCCCATGGACAGAGGAGCCTGGCAGGCTACAGTCTAAAGGGTTGCAAAGAGCCAGACACAACTAAGTGACTAACAGAAATATGTTCAGCTCAGTTCAGTCGCTCAGTCGCGTCCGACTCTTTGCGACCCCATGAACCGCAGCACGCCAGGCCTCCCTGTCCATCACCAACTCCCGGAATTCACTCAGACTCACGTCCATCGAGTCCGTGATGCCATCCAGCCATCTCATCCTCGGTCGTCCCCTTCTCCTCCTGCCCCCAATCCCTCCCAGAATCAGTCTTTTCCAATGAGTCAACTCCTCGCATGAGGTGGCCAAAGTACTGGAGTTTCAGCTTCAGCATCATTCCTTCCAAAGCAATCCCAGGGCTGATCTCCTTCAGAATGGACTGGTTGGATCTCCTTGCAGTCCAAGGGACTCTCAAGAGTCTTCTCCAACACCGCAGTTCAAAAGCGTCAATTCTTTGGTGCTCAGCCTTCTTCACAATCCAACTCTCACATCCATACATGACTACTGGAAAAACCATAGCCTTGACTAGACGGACCTTAGTCAGCAAAGTAATGTCTCTGCTTTTGAATATGCTATCTAGGTTGGTCATAAGTTTTCTTCCAAGGAGTAAGCGTCTTTTAATTTCATGGCTGCAATACCCATCTGCAGTGATTTAGGAGCCCCTCCAAAATAAAGTCTGACACTGTTTCCACTGTTTCTCCATCTTCTTCCCATGGAGTGATGGGACTGGATGTCATGATCTTCGTTTTCTGAATGTTGAGCTTTAAGCCAACTTTTTCACTCTCCTCTTTCACCTTCATCAAGAGGCTTTTTAGCTTCTCTTCACTTTCTGCCATAAGGGTGATGTATTCTGCATACCTGGGATTATTGATATTTCTCCCAGCAATCTTGATTCCAGCTTGTGTTTCTTCCAGTCCAGCGTTTCTCATGATGTACTCTGCATAGAAGTTAAATAAGCAGAGTGACAATATATAGCCTTGACATACTTCTTTTCCTATTTGGAACCAGTCTGTTTTTCCATGTCCAGTTCTAACTGTTGCTTCCTGACCTGCATACAGATTTCTCAAGAGGCAGGTCAGGTGGTCTGGTATTCCCATCTCTTTCAGAATTTTCCACAGCTTATGGTGATCCACACAGTCAAAGGTTTTGGCATATTCAATAAAGCAGAAATAGATATTTCTCTGGAACTCTCTTGCTTTTTCCATGATCCAGCGGATGTTGGCAATTTGATTTCTGGTTCCTCTGCCTTTTCTAAAAACAGCTTGAACATCAGGAAGTTCACGGTTCACATTGCTAAAGCCTGGCTTGGAGAATTTTGAGCATTACTTTACTAGCGTGTGAGATGAGTGCAATTGTGGGGTAGTTTGAGCATTCTTGGGCATTACCTTTCTTTGGGATTGGAATGAAAATGTTAATATGTTAATATCTATATACACACAAAACTGAAAACACAGAGTGTGTTTTCCTGATTTTTAAGTTTAACTCGTGTTAAACCAAAGCATGTACACACAGCCACCATTACATGTTTTATAAGCAAGTTCCTTGTGAGCAAAAAAAGTTTCTCGGGTCTCACTAACCAAGAAGTGAGACTAGATAACCTCGAAGGATAGGCATGAAGGTGAACAACCAGAAAAATGTACCTTAAAATACCTACAGATCCCTTGGACATCAAGTTATCTTGTGACTAAAGGGCCACCGTTCTCTTGGAATCGGATTGTTAATGTTCTAAGAAGCCGCTACAATGCCTGGGAATTCTGGTGCTGATCATTCAAAAAGTCATTTCCTGGCTTTTCATTCTCAGATGAACCGGAAGCAGAGGTAGAAGCCCTCTGTGGAAGGATGGCTCTCGTGTGTGCACACGCACGTTCACACTGAGAGGAGAAAGGAGTGACCAAGGATGAGATGGTTGGATGGCATCACTGACTCATTGGAAAAGACCCTGATGCTGGAAAAGATTGAGGGCAGGAGGAGAAAGGGCCGACAGAGGATGAGATGGTTGAACGGCATCACCGACTCAGTGGACATGACTCTGAACAAACTTGGGATATGGTGAAGGACAGGGAAGCCTGCCGTGCTGCCGTCCCTGGGGTCACAAAGAGTTGGACATGACGGAACGACCGCACAACGATAGACAGAGAGATAGATAGATAGATAGATAGATGGATGGAATTTCCATTTTAATTTTTCAGAGCACAAATCAACTGACAAAAAGGGTGATGACCAAGACTCTTCTGGGTAGCCAGAAAGTGGGACGCATTAAAATTACGGAGAAATGTTAGCAACTGATTGCAGGTGTATGAACTAGTCTGGTCTACCAGGAGAACAAATTAGCGATTTAGAGCAAGAGCTCTTAACATGTTCAAACTACTGGACCCAGTAGTGTGTGCTCCGGGCTCTAGACTGAGGAAAGGAAGAGATGGACATGCAGAAACGTTCACTGCTGCTTTCTTCACACCTAGGAGAGGCGCTGACCTAAGCGTCCAGCAGAGAGACAGCCAGATGGACACAAAGAACCTCAGCTTGCTTCACGGGGCCGCGGTGCTACTTGGCGGGAGAAGCAATATAGTGGAGCGGCGAGCATACGGCCTTTCAAGCAGATTGCGGGGCTTCCCGTCCTGGCCTTACCACTTACTCAGAGTGTAACCTGAGAAAGCCGGCCGTCTACAAGCTGAGGAGAAAGGCCTGGCCGGCCTCAGAAGAGACAAGTCAGCCGACCCTGACCTTGGACTTCCAACCTGCAGACCTGGGGGAAAATAAACTCCTGTTGCTTCACCCAGCCAGTCTGTGGCATCTTTTGCGGCAGCCCTAACAGCGGAATGCAGGAAGGCACCCAAGGATGGGCTTTCCAGGTCAGAGTACAGGGATGATTAGCTATGGAAGTACTGCTGAAATGCACACAAGTTAAACTTAAAAATCAGGAAAAACTATACACCCTCTTAGTTTTTCAATTTTCTATGTATATGATATCAGCATATATGTGCTTAGTTGCTCAATCGTGTCTGACTCTTTGCGACCCCATGGACCACAGCCCACCAGGCTCCCCTGTCCATGGGATTCTCCAGGCAAGGATACTGGAGTGGGTTGCCATTTCCATCTCCAGGGGACCTTCCCAACCCAGGGACTCAACCTGCGTTTCCTGTTCTCTTTACCTGCTGAGCCATAGAGAAGCCCAGTGTCAGCAGAGATATACCTATTTCCAGATAGAAATAAAGATGAATATATAATAGTAGAAAATTCATCAGAAAGTTGCCTGTAGATAACTTCCTTCTTTTTGTCTGTATTTTATAATTAACACGACTTTGTTGTTGTTTTGTCACTCAGTCGTGTCCGACTCTTTGCGACCCCACGGACTGCAGCACGCCAGGCCTCCCTGTCCATCACCAACTCCAGGAGCTTGGTCAGACTCACGTTCATTGAGTTGGTGATGTCATCCCACCATCTCATCCTCTGTCGTCCCCTTCTCCTCCCACCTTCAATCTTTCCCAGCATCAGGGTCTTTTCCAATGAGTCAGCTCTTCACATCAGGTGGCTCTTCGCATGGCTTACTTATGTAATATAGAACCATAAGAGTTATTGCCATCATTGTGATTATAGTAATGATCAAGTTGGATTATTGACAGCTGGCATTTTACATTATACTGGTTTCTCTGCTTTCTGATTTTTCTACCATGGGCATAAGTTATTTTTATAGTCAGAGGAAGGAAATGTTTCCAATAAAGAAAGGGGAAAAGTGTAGAAAGAAATACAGTAACGAGCTATGGGCCCTGACCTCTGCGTGTTTATAGCATGGAAGCTGGCAGAGGCCACAGACCGGCGTGCAGCTCTCTGGACTGGCTAGACTCAGGGAGCAATGGGGAGCATGCTGGCAGTGCAGCTGGAAGGCCAGGGTGTGCCGTTTCTTCACCATTACACTGTGAATCGCACAAGCAACTGAGACACAGGATTACTGTTGCCTTTTCGTTACTTCAATTATCTGCATTTCTACCTAATACAGTGCCCCTCTGTTCCTGTTATAATGAGAATGGGGGACAGAGAGATTTTTATAAAAAATTAGCCAGAAACCAAATTTAAAGACTTTCGCCCACTCAGTCTCGCTCAGGCGTGTCCGACTCTGCGACCCCATGGACTGCAGCCCACCACGCTTCTCTGTCCATGGGATTTTCCAGGCAAGAGTACTGGAGTGGGTTGCCATTTCCTTCATTTACAAAACAAGTAACTGAGTTATGAACCTGTGCTTATATTTATATATTTCAAGTATTAATTTAGATATTAATAATTATATAAGGACTATATAAGGAATTTAGAAAATTTACTAATTTCAGTCTTTGTGCAAAATCCAAAAATTTTCACTAATTAGAATTTTATGCTTGTAACCTGATTCTTTTATTTTTAAATTGGATTCCTATGAATCTCATAAATATTGAAAATTACATGATCCTATAAAATTATTCCACTTAAATGTTCTAGGCAAACATTTTTGGAGAAATAAAAGTTTCAGCACCTTAAAAGCTAAGAATAAAAGAAAATTAAAGTAAGAATTAAGTAAAAATAATTAGCAGGAATAACTCACGGAGCTGTAAGCTCTAGCTGTTCAGTCACTAAGCCATGCCTGACTCTGTGACACCAGGCTTCCCCGTTCTTCACTCTGTCCCCTGTTCCTGGGAATTTCTGGGCAAGCATTCTGGAGGGGCTTGCCATTCCCTTCTGCAGGGGGTCTTCCCGACCCAGGGACTGAAGCCAGGTCTCCTGCATTACAGGTGGATTCTTTGCTGTCTGCGCCACCAGGGAAGCCCGTAAGTTCTGGAATGAGCAGCAAGAGCGTGTTCCAACAATGGCTGACATCTGATGGTTGTGTGACACTCTTATTTTCTGCACCAGTGGGGACAGCACTTCTAACTGAACGATGAACACGCTGAGATGCTCGCAGACTTCAAGGTGCTCAGATGGAGGGAACGAATCCTAGAACGAGACACTCGATGGGCAGCCTCCTGCACACTATGAGAGATGCAAGGCGGTTTCAAGGCTGCATGGGGGAAGAGGAGCCGTGGCTGCAGGCCAGCCCAGGGTGGGCCAGAGGCGCTGCAGAGGCGTTCTCTGGAGGCTGGGGTGGGGAAGGGTCTCCTCCCCTCCGAGGGGTCCTCCTCCGGGGGACACCCACTGGCGGGGCAGGGAGCCGTGACGCGTAATCGGCTAATGTCTGGGGGATACTTTGAAGATGAAAAGTGCCAGGTGGGTATCATCACATCCGCTTCTTAAGATGGTATGCGGAATAATAACACAGCTCTCCCCCACCGGGCCTTTCATCCATGGATTTCAAACCACTTAGCGAGCCTTAATTAAGTCTCCCAGCACCTCTAAGAAGTAGGCACTAATAGCCTCTTGCCTGAGATGGAGACGCAGAGGAGAGGAAGTGACCTGCCCAGGCCCTCAGAGGCAGAGACAGCCGTTCTGAAGGCATCCGGGTGACAGGCAAGCACGTGCTCAGAGTGTCTTCTGCGCCAGGCCCCCTGCTGAGCTCCGGGGCACTCCCCCCCCCACTACAGCTGGCCATCCACTACTACATTCTCAGGAGTTTTGCAAACTCATTTGTGAAACAAAACCACCATTTAAGTTTTTTAAAGATAGAAATAAGGAGCATTCTTTTTCATTTTTTCCTAAGTACAGTTGATTCCCCGCATTGTCTTAGTTTGAGGTGCAGAGCACAGGGATTCAGTCTTACGTACATTTCTGGTTTCTCCCTCTTCACGGATCACAGCCTTGTCATGGCGAAGGGGCTTGTATAACTCAGAGAAGCTATGAGCTGTGCCAGGCAGGGCCACCGGAGACCGATGGGTCATAGTGAGGAGTTCAGACAGCACATGGTCCACTGGGAGCGGCAATGGCAGACCACTCCAGTGTTGCTCAAGAACCCCATGAACAGCATGAAAGGGCAAAAGATATGGACACCAGAAGATGAGCCCCCCAGGTCAGAGGATGTCCGGTATGCTACTGGGAAAGGGCAGAGAAAAGAAAGAAGGAAGCAGCTGAGCCGAAGTAGAGCCGACATGGCTGTGCGTGTGTCTGGTGGTGAAAGTCAGGTCTGATGTGAAGAACAGTATTGCAAAGGAACCTGAAATGTTACAAATGAAGGTAGGCTGGACACAGTCAAGCAGAAGATGGCAAGAGTGAACATCAACATCTTAGGAATCAGTGAACCCAAATGAATGGGAATGGGAGAATTTAACTCAGATGACCATTATATTTACTCAGGTGGGTATCATCACATCCGCTTCTTAAGATGGTATGCGGAATAATAACACAGCTCTCCCCCACCGGGCCTTTCATCCATGGATTTCAAACCACTTAGCGAGCCTTAATTAAGTCTCCCAGCACCTCTAAGAAGTAGGCACTAATAGCCTCTTGCCTGAGATGGAGACGCAGAGGAGAGGAAGTGACCTGCCCAGGCCCTCAGAGGCAGAGACAGCCGTTCTGAAGGCATCCGGGTGACAGGCAAGCACGTGCTCAGAGTGTCTTCTGCGCCAGGCCCCCTGCTGAGCTCCGGGGCACTCCCCCCCCCACTACAGCTGGCCATCCACTACTACATTCTCAGGAGTTTTGCAAACTCATTTGTGAAACAAAACCACCATTTAAGTTTTTTAAAGATAGAAATAAGGAGCATTCTTTTTCATTTTTTCCTAAGTACAGTTGATTCCCCGCATTGTCTTAGTTTGAGGTGCAGAGCACAGGGATTCAGTCTTACGTACATTTCTGGTTTCTCCCTCTTCACGGATCACAGCCTTGTCATGGCGAAGGGGCTTGTATAACTCAGAGAAGCTATGAGCTGTGCCAGGCAGGGCCACCGGAGACCGATGGGTCATAGTGAGGAGTTCAGACAGCACATGGTCCACTGGGAGCGGCAATGGCAGACCACTCCAGTGTTGCTCAAGAACCCCATGAACAGCATGAAAGGGCAAAAGATATGGACACCAGAAGATGAGCCCCCCAGGTCAGAGGATGTCCGGTATGCTACTGGGAAAGGGCAGAGAAAAGAAAGAAGGAAGCAGCTGAGCCGAAGTAGAGCCGACATGGCTGTGCGTGTGTCTGGTGGTGAAAGTCAGGTCTGATGTGAAGAACAGTATTGCAAAGGAACCTGAAATGTTACAAATGAAGGTAGGCTGGACACAGTCAAGCAGAAGATGGCAAGAGTGAACATCAACATCTTAGGAATCAGTGAACCCAAATGAATGGGAATGGGAGAATTTAACTCAGATGACCATTATATTTACTGCTGTGGGCAAGAATCCCTTAGAAGAAATGGAGTAGCCCTCATAGTCAACAAAAGAGTCTGAAATGCAGTACTTGGGTGTGATCTCAAAAACGACAGAATGATCTTGGTTCAGCTGTATCTAGTGTCTATATTGATTTGTACATATCTAGTTTTTTTCAGATTCTTTTCTCTTATAGATTATTACAAAATATTGAGCATAGTTCCCTGTGCTATACACTAGGTCCTGTTGATTATTTTATAGTATGTATATGTTAATTCCAAACTTTTAATTTATCTCTCTTCTCTCTAACTTAAGTTAAAAATATTTTTAAATTAGGCAGTTAAAAAAAGTATTTATTTTGTGAATTTTCTGTACATTTAAATATCAATATAAATTATTATTGGGCTTCCCAGCTTGTGCAGTGGTAAAGAATCCAGCTGCAAATTCAGAAGACCTGGGTTTGATCCCTGGGTCGGAAAGATCCTCTGGAGGAGGAAACGGCAACCCTCTCCAGTATTCTAGCCTGGAGAATTCCATGGACAGAGGAGCCTGGCGGGCTATGGTGCCTGGGGTCGCAGAGCCGAACATGACTGAGCAACTGAGCACACAAGCATAAATTAGTATTATTATTTACGCTTTTTTCCCACGGAGTCTGTTGTAAAGCATTCACCAGCACCTGCTTGGGGCACCTTTGGATGGAAAAGACAGGCCCAGGCCCTGTCCTGAGCGATGCCCCAGGCAAACTGGTTTGTTCAGCGGGAAGGACTGTGATGAAGTCGGAGCCATCTTTAGTGTGAACTTAGGCTTCTGGCTCATCACTTACGTGAGAGAGGCCTTGAAACTGGTCCAAACATTCTGTCACACCTTCAGAGCACATTGCACATTGGTTGGTTGGTTGGTTTGGTTTGGGGCCATGACACACGGCTTGGCGGACCTTAGTTCCCCGACCAGGGATTGATCTTGCACTCTCGGCAGTGAGCACACCCACCCACTCTAACCCTGGACTTCCAGGGGGTCCTCCCAGAGTAACTTTTTAAGGAGCTGCTGTAAGACCACTACCTGTTTCCACTCTGCCCTCCATTTCTCTCCCCTTCACATCCTTGGGTGCTGGGGTGACCTTGGTGTCTTGAACAGGCCAAAGTGAGACGGGGAAAAGAATGAATGCGTGGACCATTCCCCGGCTGCCGTGCGGTCCGAGAGGCTCTGACAGTGTCCTCTGCGTGTCCTCCAGACTCTGCAGCTTCTCTAGGGAACTCGGGCTGTAGGTCGTCTGTCATTTCCCACCTCCTCTGCTTTGCTTCAGCCCATCCCAGACGGATCTGTTCCCTCTCACAGGGATGGGGTCTGAAGGGTGAGTTCGACCCAATGGCCCGCAGCCAGATTCCAGGCTCGGGTGCTAGGGCGCCATCCCTGTGCTCACCCCCAGTTTGGGGTCCGCTCAGCAGCGGGCTCTGTCTTCTGGGGAACAGACTTGTGGGCTCGGCGGGGAAGGAGAGGGTGGGGCCCGTGGAGAGAGAAGTGCTGAACGTATACATTACCACACGCAAAATTAGCCAGCCAGCGGGAATTCGCTCTGTGGCCCAGGGAGCTCAGATCTGGAGCTCTGACAGCCTGGGGGTGAGATGGGGAGGGGACATGCGTGCCCACGGCTGAGTCATGTTGATGCGTGGCAGAAACCAACAGAGCAACTGTCCTCCGATTAAAAATAAATACGTTTAAATTAAAAGAAGAAACAGAAACCTGTGCTCTGTCTTGTCAGCTTCGCGAGGATGCCAGTCCCTGCCGTGTGGGGCTGCCCAGGTCCCCACCGCTCACCCCTACGCACCCCATGGGGCTGGCAGCGGTGCCCCTGACGGTGTGCGCTGGGCTGGAGGAAGCGCGGCTTCGTGCTGTTCGTCCCCAGCCCCAGCCGCCACCGGGGACCCAGTTCACACCACCGTCCTGCCTGATGGAAAGAGAGGTACTGAGTTCTGGCAGAAGCAGCTGAGACTCGAGCTGGGGTGGGAGGGTGAGGGGGGCCTGAGCCGCCCTGAGCCCCAACCCCGTACCCCACCATCTGCTCCTCTGCGTGTTTATTGTTGTCTGGTTTTAAAAAATAAGTTCAAGAGGGAAAACAAAGCAAAGTGGTGAAAAGCAATGTGAAGGACTGAAACAATTTATATTTAGTCTTAAAGAAAAGTATATTTCACCATGTTCGGTTCTATAGCCCTGTGTTTTTCATTAAAGCTTGAAGCAGAGAATTCTACCCCTCGAATTGCGCCCTGAGTACTTGGGGAGGCTCCAGGGGTCTCCGTTCAGCTGTTCCTAAGAACACGCAGAGTCCCACCCGGGCTCCTGGCAGACCCGCAGCTTCCCGCATGGACAGCAGCCCTTTTTTTGAGCAACCCCTCACCTCTGGGGCTTCCCTGGTGGCTCAGATCGTAAAGAATCTGCCTGCAATGCAGAAGACTTGGGTGCGATCCCCGGGTCAGAAAGACCCCCTGGGGAAGGAAACGGCACCCACTCCAGCACTCTCGCCCGGAGAAGCCCGTGGACAGAGGAGCCTGGCGGGCTAAGGTCCACGGGGTGGCAGAGAGTCAGACACAACAGAGCGACCACACTGCCCCGCTTTCTCCGCCGCGCACCCCCGGGTCTGGGCTGCCCTCCCCGCGACGGCACAGGTGCAGGCACGGAGCGCCCCGCCTTCGTGCGCGGGCCTGGTCACGTGCCCGAGGCTCAGCCAATCAGAAGCTCCTCACCGCGGTTCGCGTCGCGGCGTGACTCCAAGCGTTGGGCCTCGCCCTGCGCTGCAGGACGGCTGCGCGGACGTCTGGTTGCCAGGGTGGAGCCCCGGACGCCGAGCTGCTGGAGGCGGAGGCTGCGCGTAGCGTCCAGGGAGGGGCCGGGAGTCCCCTGCAGCTGTCCGAGGGCCGCGTGGGCGCTGCACCGGGGCACAGCCCGCGGCCCAGGTCTCTGGGCCGCCCGGTTCTTATGAATGCCTTTTGTGAGCGAGCTGCTCAGTCAGGTCTGATTCTTTGTGACCCCATGGACTGCAGCTCACCAGGCTCCTCTCTCCGTGGGATTTCCCAGGCAGGATTCTGGAGCGGGTTGCCATTTCCTCCCCCAGGGGATCTTCCCAACCCAGGGATCGAACCCAGGTCTCCCGCACTGCAGGCCGGTTCTTCACCCTCTGAGCCGCCAGGGAAGGCTGAGTGTCCTTCAGTGAAGACACTTTCTGGTTAACACCTCTGGGGTGAATTTTGCTGGCTGCAGTCATGAACATTGATTCACACAGTAGTCGATACATAATACCGCCCATCACCGCCTGAAATGCAAATTTCCCCTTATACTGCCTGGATTTCTTGTCTGGCCACTCATCGATTTCTATCGATTGATTAAGGAGGCCGAGATCCCTGGCTGGCATCGGTTAGGCTGTACGAGCCACGTAGGGACTAAGGGAAGGCGTTAGGGCCTTAAGATTCCTGCTTCCCACATTCCCACCGCCCGGAGACTCAGGCCGGGGTCCCGTCTGTTTGTTTTCAAGCCAGAGACCCTGGCGTTCTTCCCTCTGAGCTGCCCTCACTCCCAGATGCGGAAGGCTTTGAGAAGAAACTGTACTTTTCCGTCCGACAGTAAGCTGCCCACATCAAAGCTCAAGAAGGCTCAGGCATGTGGGGAGCCATGGGTCAGATATTTAATTATTCTAATCTAGAAGTCTCTTCTCCCTGCACTGCCAAGAACAGAAAGTTCCTTTTTTGAAAAGCAGGCTTGTTCCTTGGAAGGACTGAGTGTCTCCTGAGCCTCCAAAGCTCTCAGACTCACCTCCAGAGCGTCAGAACACCCAGACACGCTCCGTCCACACGATCGTGGATGCAGCAGGGGCTGCCAGCCTTTGCAGGAGAGGGTGGGCAGGGGGGGCTTAGGTGTGTGCCTTCTTATTTAAAGAAAAGCCTGCTTTCAAATGGGGAGATTAGGATGGACTTGTATTTCTAAACAACCGTGTCCTCTGATATCATCAGATAAAGAAATGACTCCTAAATGTTGCCTCATCTACAAAGCTTAGGACCTCTTTCTCCCTTTTTCTTTCTCTCTCTCTTTTTAATCTTTGAGAAAGATAATGAAAGAGGAAGCTTGAAACCCCATTTCTATTGATGTTCCAACACACAACTGCAGGATTTAAGAACCAGCGGAGATCAAAGAGAACGAGTCCCATTTCGATAGCATTACAGCGTTGCGGGCAGAGGGTGTGGAGCTCATTTAGGAACTCAGAGGCAAAGAGTTGTTCACACACCTTCATTTGAGCCAAAGACAGAAGGAAAAGTGCCCGAGGTTCCAAGGGATTCTTCAGGAGTGTGGTTAATAAGGTCACAGCCGCTGCGCGCACACTTAACTGACGCATTTGCCTCGGGAAAACCCACAAGACTCCCGTATCAGCATCACCTGGAGGAGAAACAAGCAGTGGTGACTCTATCCCAGTTCCAGATTTAACTGAGTGAGAGGTGTTCAGTTGGCTCTTCTTTTCTTTAAAGAGAGAAGTCATTTTCTCTTTTTAAAAAAATCAATTGATCTCACTTATTTTCAGTCACGCTGGGTCTTGCTCCTCCTGCGTGGGCACTCTCTAGCTGAGGCGGGCAGGGGCCGCTCTCCATCGGGTCCCCGTGGCGGGGGCTCCTCCTGCGTGGGCGCTCTCTAGCTGAGGTGGGCAGGGGCTGCTCTCCATCGCGTCCCCGTGGCGGGGGCTCCTCCTCTTGCTGGGCTCAGGCTGTAGGTGCACAGGCTTCGGTTCTTGCTGCCTGTGGGCCCAGTGGTCGTGGCATCCAGGCTCAGCTGCTCCAAGGCAGAGGGAATCTTCCCAGACCAGGGATCGAACCCGTGTCCCCTGCATGGGCAGGCAGATCCCTATCCACTGTACCACTAGGGAAATCCTCAGTCTGTTCTTAGTGGGATCTAGGATGAGAGCCTGGGAGAAACAGAGTTGGGAATAGAGTGGCAGGTAAGGGACGAAAACCATGTCCTGTGGGCTTCGACTGGGTCGCTTACTGTCTTCCTCTGAGATGGACATCCCATCCGCCTCCCACCCGGTGGTCCTGCCTCCAGCCACGCTTCCCATTAAGACAGCTCCGACCCCAGGCCGTCCTCCTCTGGCCCCGGGTCTCTGCGAGGCTGCACCACCCTGCACCTGCCCAGAGGCCTGAGCGCCATCGCTGTCTCAGCCTCCAGTCCTCCCCACGTGGACTCCATCACCGCAGCCCACGGACTCTAGCGCCATTCTCTCCCAGACGCACCCCTGCCCACTCACCCCCCAATCCCACATTCGGACCTTCTAATAACAGACTAGAGGCGT
>SJYG01000581.1:1411027-1423505 GCA_006410535.1 Litocranius walleri | reverse complement strand
CCTGGGGGCACCTCCAGGCCCCGGCAGCCGCCCAGGGTTGTTTTCCCAGGTGTGGAGGAGCGCTTCTGCAGAGAGCCGCTGCGGGACACTCTTCTCTGTTCATACTACGGATTTTCATGAACTCCTGTTAAGAAGCAAGTATCCCAGCGAATTCCCTAGCCGTTCAGTGGCTAAGGCTGTAATGGTGAAGAATCTGCCTGCCGATTCGGAAAACCTGGGTTCGATCCCTAGGTGGGGAAGATCCCCTGGAGAAGATGACAGCCCACTTCAGTACTCCTGCCAGGAGAATCCCATGGACAGAGGAACCTGGTGGGCCACAGTCCATGGGGTCACAAAGAGTAGGATACAGCTGAGCACAGAGGTCTTTTTTCAATGTGGTAAAACACATAATGTAAAACTGACCATTTTAGCCTTTTTTTTTTTTAACTCTTTTTTAAATTGGAGGTTAATTGCTTTACAGTGTTGTGACGCTCTTTTTGGCCATTTAAAACTATACGGTTCTGTGGCATTAAGTACAGTTCAAGTTGGATCGTCGTCACAGCCATCTGTTTCCAGGATGGAAACTTTCTCATCTTTCTCGACTGAAGCTCCATGCCCGCCGCTCTGCTTTCTGCCCGCTGTGAACTTGCCTACACTCAGGACCTCAGGGAAGTGGAATCCTATAATACCTGGCCCTCCATATCTGCCTCATGTTGCTTTGCAGAATGTCTTCAAGGCTTATCCGTGTTGGAGCCTAGGTCAGGGTGTCATTCCTCCCGGACTTTCCATTGTGTGTATGGACCACCTTTTGCTCACTCACCTGTCGAAGGGCACTCGAGTTGTTTCCACTATTGCGACTTACACTGCTATGAACCTGGGCACATGGATGCCTGCTTTCCTTTCCTTTCCTAGAAGGAAAGTTATTGGGTCACTGTTCTTGTCGTTCAGTTGCTCAGTCATGTCTGATTCCTCGTGACCCCATGGACCACAGCATGCCAGGCTGCCCTGTCCTTCACCATCTCCCAGAGCTTACTCAAACTTATGTCCTTTGAGTCGGTGAGGCCATCCAACCATCTCATCCTCTGTTGTCCCCTTCTCCTCCTGCCTGCAATCTTCCCCAGCATCAGAGTCTTTTCCAATGAGTCAGTTCTTTGCATCAGGTGGCCGAAGTACTGGAGTTTCAGCTTTAGCATCAGTCTCTCCAATGAATATTCAGGGTTGATTTCCTTTTGGATGGACTGGTTTGATCTCCTTGCTGTTCAAAGGACTCTCAAAAGTCTTCTCCAACACCACAAATCAAAAGCACCAATTTTTTGGCACTCAACCTTCTTTATGGTCCAGCTCTCCCATCCATATGTGACTACTAGAAAAACCATAGCCTTGACTATACTGACCTTTGTCAGCAAACTGTTGTCTCTGCTTTTTGATATGCTTTCTGGGCATCCGGTCATCCTTTGTTTAATTTTGGAGGTGCCACCATACTGCTTTTCTGTAGCGAGTGTACCATCTGACATTCCCACAAGCGACGCGCGAGACCCCAGTCTGTCTCCATCCTCATCAGCATCAGCAGCTTTGTTTGTGTGGTGCTTTCCGCTTTTACTGTCACAGCATCTAATGGGCATGGAGTGACATTTCATTGTGATTTTGACAGCGTTTCCCTAACGATTAGTGATGTTGAGTATCTTTTCATATGCTTATTGGCTCTTTGTATGTCTTCTTTGGAGAAATATCTATTTGCATCCCTTGCCCTTTTTATAATTTGATGTTCACTTTATTCTGGAGTCCGGTTGGTTTACAATGTTAGTTTCAGGGGTCCAGTAAAGTGAGTCAGTTAGACACATGCACGTATTTCTTTTCAGCTTCTTTACTCATTTAGCTTTCCACAGTGTCGAGTAGAGTTCCCTGTGCAACGCAGTAGGCCCTTGCTGGCTATTCATTTTATATGTGATAATGTGTGCATGTTAATCTATTTGCCCATTTTTAATGTGATTGACTGAGGCTTTTTGTTGGTGAGCTGTCGGAGGACTAGGTTTCTTAGGGAGAGAAAAGCTAATTCATGTCTTCCAAACACACACGCACACACACACACACACACTCCAGGCCACAGGACACTTGGGTGATGGGACAAGGCTCTGACACACAGAACAAGAACGTGCCCCAGCAGCAGTCACGCGGACTTGCCTGGAAACCAGGCGCTCGGGCCAGCAGTGCGGGCCACACGCGAGGGCAGACGTGCCAGCCAGGCCTGGAGCACGTGGGGCCCTCTGCTCTGTGGGGCAGCTGCTTCAGCTCAGAGATAAGTGACCTCGGGTGAAGCAACTCGAATACCCAGACTTCTTGGCTCACTTTTCAGGAGAGGACTTGGTCTCGGCCCCCCAGCCTGTGTGCCGGGCCCCCGGCTCTCAGTGGGCAGAGACACTGAGCAGACTGGGGCTCCTCTGCTCATGCTGCCCAGTGCCAGTGCGGTGAGGGCGCCGGGCGCCAGGAGTGGCTACACTTAAAATAGAGGAGGCCGGTGCCAAGGGCGAGGCTTCTCTTTGTGTCGAGGAAGCATCCTGACGTCTTCAAGTCTAATCTGGCTTCTTTGGGTGGTGCATCCAGCTCATTAGAACGTTCAAAGAGATTCAGTAACAGTTGTGCTGGGGATTCCAGTGCATAAGACTCCACCCTCCCCATTCGGGGCCCAAGTTCAAGCCCCGGTCGGGGAATTAGATCCCACATGCTGCAACCAAGACCCAGCGCAGCCAAATAGATAAATAGTTTTTAAAAGTATATATATATATATATATATATATATATATATATAAAAGGATTCCCATGAGGACTAGACCGTAACCAACATGATAGCTTACGTAAGTGTCTGGAAAAAGAGGAAACTCCGTGCACAGAAACAGTAACTGTCTCTCTCTGGCTTTATCTAGACATTCTGCCTAGTAAGCAATGTGGAGAGAGAAACAGGGCGGATCTAGGGCTTCCCTCCGAGTCGTCCCCAAGCCCTTCCTGACTCTCGCCTGGCAGCCTGCTGACACACGGAGATGAACCAGAACGTCACAGGACCAGCAGCCAGTCCTTTCTCGGCCACCTGCTCGCTGGGTGAAACATTGGGCAAGAAACATTACCTCTCTGAAGACCTAAGGAGACCGCACCCATGCAAGAATGCGATCAATTACAGTAGCGAGGAACACGACTACTCTCTGCGACCCCATGGGCTGCAGCCTGCCAGGATCCTCTGTCCATGGGGGTCTCCAGGCAGGAACACTGGAGTGGGTTGCCATCCCTTCTGCAGGGGAGCTTCCCGACCCAGGGATCGCACCCACATCTCTCAGGTCTCCTGCTCAGCAGGCGGGCTCTTCACCATCAGCGCCCCTGGGAAACCCGGATAAATTACAAAGGGCCGGCAAACCTAGGTGGCGGCCCCAAGCCGGCACAGATCGGAGCCGTCTCTCCACGCGTTTTCTTCCCGAGGATAGATCGGGGAAGAAGTCCCAGACAAAGTACTCTCCTCAGCAAAAGACTGGGGAAGGCAGTCTGGTTAATGGTCCTTCACCCTGAGGCCAAAAGGTCAAAGGTCACAAGGAGGCCTTGTCTACCAGGGGATTCCTGCAGAGGGGCTGGGGGGCCAGCTGCCCTTGGGAGGCCGGAGCAGTGGGCTCTACAGCCAAAGACAGGGGCACTTTGTTCTCAGGATTCCAGGGAAGCTAAATGCTGAGGAGGAGGGTGGGGAGGGTGGAGGCCCTGGAGCTCGCGCCTGCCCCCACCATGCTAATTAGCATCTGCTGATCAAGGTGTGAAGCCCACAGCTGCCTGGGGAGAGCAAGTTTACCCTGAGCCCTCCAAGGCCCGAGGTAAGCCTGAGTTGCTTTCCCTTGTTTAACTTTGGGCAGTTATTTTTTACTATTTTTTAAAAAATTGTATATTGCAGCATATTTGATTTACAGTATCCTGCTAATTTCAGTGCATAGCAAAGCGACTCAGTTATATATACGCATTGCTGTTGGTTTAGTTGCCAAGTCATGTCTGACTCTTTTTGACCCCATGGGCTATAGCCTCGCACACACACACACACACTCCAGGCCACAGGACACTTGGGTGATGGGACAAGGCTCTGACACACAGAACAAGAACGTGCCCCAGCAGCAGTCACGCGGACTTGCCTGGAAACCAGGCGCTCGGGCCAGCAGTGCGGGCCACACGCGAGGGCAGACGTGCCAGCCAGGCCTGGAGCACGTGGGGCCCTCTGCTCTGTGGGGCAGCTGCTTCAGCTCAGAGATAAGTGACCTCGGGTGAAGCAACTCGAATACCCAGACTTCTTGGCTCACTTTTCAGGAGAGGACTTGGTCTCGGCCCCCCAGCCTGTGTGCCGGGCCCCCGGCTCTCAGTGGGCAGAGACACTGAGCAGACTGGGGCTCCTCTGCTCATGCTGCCCAGTGCCAGTGCGGTGAGGGCGCCGGGCGCCAGGAGTGGCTACACTTAAAATAGAGGAGGCCGGTGCCAAGGGCGAGGCTTCTCTTTGTGTCGAGGAAGCATCCTGACGTCTTCAAGTCTAATCTGGCTTCTTTGGGTGGTGCATCCAGCTCATTAGAACGTTCAAAGAGATTCAGTAACAGTTGTGCTGGGGATTCCAGTGCATAAGACTCCACCCTCCCCATTCGGGGCCCAAGTTCAAGCCCCGGTCGGGGAATTAGATCCCACATGCTGCAACCAAGACCCAGCGCAGCCAAATAGATAAATAGTTTTTAAAAGTATATATATATATATATATATATATATATATATATAAAAGGATTCCCATGAGGACTAGACCGTAACCAACATGATAGCTTACGTAAGTGTCTGGAAAAAGAGGAAACTCCGTGCACAGAAACAGTAACTGTCTCTCTCTGGCTTTATCTAGACATTCTGCCTAGTAAGCAATGTGGAGAGAGAAACAGGGCGGATCTAGGGCTTCCCTCCGAGTCGTCCCCAAGCCCTTCCTGACTCTCGCCTGGCAGCCTGCTGACACACGGAGATGAACCAGAACGTCACAGGACCAGCAGCCAGTCCTTTCTCGGCCACCTGCTCGCTGGGTGAAACATTGGGCAAGAAACATTACCTCTCTGAAGACCTAAGGAGACCGCACCCATGCAAGAATGCGATCAATTACAGTAGCGAGGAACACGACTACTCTCTGCGACCCCATGGGCTGCAGCCTGCCAGGATCCTCTGTCCATGGGGGTCTCCAGGCAGGAACACTGGAGTGGGTTGCCATCCCTTCTGCAGGGGAGCTTCCCGACCCAGGGATCGCACCCACATCTCTCAGGTCTCCTGCTCAGCAGGCGGGCTCTTCACCATCAGCGCCCCTGGGAAACCCGGATAAATTACAAAGGGCCGGCAAACCTAGGTGGCGGCCCCAAGCCGGCACAGATCGGAGCCGTCTCTCCACGCGTTTTCTTCCCGAGGATAGATCGGGGAAGAAGTCCCAGACAAAGTACTCTCCTCAGCAAAAGACTGGGGAAGGCAGTCTGGTTAATGGTCCTTCACCCTGAGGCCAAAAGGTCAAAGGTCACAAGGAGGCCTTGTCTACCAGGGGATTCCTGCAGAGGGGCTGGGGGGCCAGCTGCCCTTGGGAGGCCGGAGCAGTGGGCTCTACAGCCAAAGACAGGGGCACTTTGTTCTCAGGATTCCAGGGAAGCTAAATGCTGAGGAGGAGGGTGGGGAGGGTGGAGGCCCTGGAGCTCGCGCCTGCCCCCACCATGCTAATTAGCATCTGCTGATCAAGGTGTGAAGCCCACAGCTGCCTGGGGAGAGCAAGTTTACCCTGAGCCCTCCAAGGCCCGAGGTAAGCCTGAGTTGCTTTCCCTTGTTTAACTTTGGGCAGTTATTTTTTACTATTTTTTAAAAAATTGTATATTGCAGCATATTTGATTTACAGTATCCTGCTAATTTCAGTGCATAGCAAAGCGACTCAGTTATATATACGCATTGCTGTTGGTTTAGTTGCCAAGTCATGTCTGACTCTTTTTGACCCCATGGGCTATAGCCTGCCAGGCTCCTCTGTCCATGGGATCTTCCAGGCAAGACACTGGAGTGGGTTGCCACGCGCTCCTCCAGGGGTCTTCCCAACCCAGGGATCGAACCCGGCTCCTGCCCTGCAGGCCACTTCTTTCCGGTCTGAACCCGCGTCTCCTGTGCTGGAAGGCAGATTCTTTGCCACTCAGCCTCCAGGGCGGCCTGTGCAGGCGCACTCATCTGCTCTCTCAGATTTTATTCCCACATAGGTTATGGACCAAAGAAGACAGTTCCCTTGCAGTGCTGTCGGTCCTTGTGGGTTATCTAGCTTACATATAGTGGTGTGTATATTTTAATCCCAACGTAAGGCTGAGTTACCCTGATATCCTTCCCGTCCAGCAGTCTGGTAACAGAGATTTGAGGCATCCCCTGAGTGACGCAGCCCGCACGCCATCCTCCTCGGGTGCCCCCTCCATTCTGCACACGCATCCTCTCCGTGTACCCTGTACCACATCCTCTCTGAGTACCTACTGTGCACCAGGCTCTGCTGGGGAAGGCCGGGGGGCAGAAGCCCAGGGACCAGCAACGACTTAAGCAGGAAGAAGGCCGTACTCAGATTTGGAGGAAGAAGCCCCAGCTCCAGCTCAGCTGGGGAACCTCCATCTGCCCCCCCACCCCACCCCAGATTTAAGAGCACAAGGATCAGGCTCTCCCTCACTCCCACCCCTGCATCCACCCCCTGGTGCTGGCTGACCTGGACTCAAGGTCAAGCAGCCACTTCTGGGCCAGGAGTGAGGGGGGCCTTCACCCTCGGATCCCCTCCCAGAATGTTCACAGCACAGGCTTAGCTGATGGAAAGGGCCGCTCACTCCGAATACTGCTGAGCAATGTGGGCTTCTTGGCTTGACCTGTGCTCTCATGAGCTCTTTCATCCTCTGAACGGCCCTGGGATGTGGACCTTGTCTCTGCTTCACAGATGAGGCATCTGGGATCAAACAGAAACTTGCTGAGGGTCACATTGCACAGTACTGGGCAAGCCGGATGTTCCTAGTGTGAACCAGCGCATAGCCCAGATTTACCAATGGGGAGGAAGGGACCACAGATGAAAAGAACACTTCCAGGACGGCTGGTGGGAGGAGGGCTGTCTTGGACTTGGTCAACGCTGAGCATAGACTTGGAAGCCAGAGGGCCTGGGTTCCAGTCTCATCTCCTCAGCTTGCCCTGGAGGTGGTGAGGGCACGACCACCCGGGGTTGTCGGAACAGTGTCTGCAGCATGGCCACCAAGGTGCTGCTCTGCCATGTTGAGGTGAGAACGCCCCCTTTTTCTACTGAAGGGTGACAATGAGTTTTGGGGGCTCCCCCAGTGGTTCAGTGGTAAAGAACCTCCTGTGGTGCAGGAGGCTCAGGTTTGAGCTCTGAGTTAGGCAATCACCTGGACTGATCTCCATCTCTTCAGGAAGGGCTTGGGCGCACCATGGCCAAGCCCAGCGCTCCCGGTTCCCCTCTCCTGAGCTGTCCAGCACCCCAGGCTGAGCAGGGGAGCCAGAGGGTGTCCAGGACGCTGGGAACATGCCCAGAGGGTTTTGGATCACTCTGCGAAAAAAAAAAAAAAGACATTTATTAACAGAGACTGTTTGTTCCAGGTTTTAGTGTCCTCAAGAGACAAAGTAAATTCTTTCTGCAGTTGAAGGGGCTCCAGAATAGAAAACTGGAGGGTGGAGGGGTAGGCCCCAAGCAGAAAGCACCATCCATCACCCGAGGCAAGGGGGGCACTGTGAACCCCTGCAATAGCTGAGGGTGGGGGAGCACAGGGTAGGGGAGGACGAGAAGGGGCTCCGTTCTAGGGGCTGTCTCACCACCTCCCAGCTTCGGGGGCCGCGGTCTGTCTGTCTAGGGTCTCTGTCCTCACTCCCCTACTTTGTCCCCTACCCATCCCTGAAGACCTCTTAGCCTTCACTGGGGAGAGACCACAAGGTTAGGTGGCTGTTACTCTGCACATCCTGCAGCCCCAAAGGCACCCCCAGGCTGAGCACAGGAGTTGAACCCCCCCCCGCCCCCGCCTGAAGGCACATCCAGGTTCCAGCTTTGAGACCTCTCCTTCACAAGAGTCTTAGTGTCAGACTGAGGTAAATGGAGCGACTTTGGAACCAAGCAGACTTGGGTTCACATTCCGACTCCCCCACTACGCAGAGCCCTGCAGAGCCCTCTGGGTACCCGAGGCTTCCCAGGTGGCTCGGTGGTAAAGAACCCACCTGCCAGTGCAGGAGACTCAGGTTTGATCCCTGGGCCGGAAAGATCCCCGGGAGAAGGAAATGGCAACCCACTTCCGTCCGTATTCTTGCCTAGGAAGTCCCCTGGACAGAGGAGCCTGGCGGGCTACAGGGACCCCCTGTCCTCAGCTCCAGAGCTGGTGGAGGACTAAATGCCCAGCGTGTGTAGGGTGAGCGGTGCCAGGCCCCATGTGGGGTAGAAGCTCAAAAACAACAGCTGTGGTTAGGCAGGGTGAGTGTGATGCTACTGAAGCGCAGAGAGCAGGCGACCCTCACAAGGTCACATGGCACAGCAGGGTAGAGCCCAGACCGGGCTCCAGGTCCCACGCACCTGGGCGCTGGTTTTTCGACACCAGGAGACATTCCCTGACCCCGTCTGTGAACCGGGGCTCAGACCCTATCTATCCGGAGGGAGGGGATCTGCTGGGACCAGCGAGCAGGCCGGCTCATGGACCTGGCAAGTGCCTGGTTCAGACCCAGTTCTCCGTTATGAGCCGTGACCCCGCGTGAGTTCCCTGCGTCTGAGCGTCTCTGTTCTCCCACCTGTAAGCTGGGGCCAGTAAGGACCTACTGCCAGGCTTGCTGGGAGGATTCACAGGTTCAGAGTTGGTAAACACCCCCCAACGAGCAGAAACATTCTTCGGACCACCCCCTGCTTAGGGGTGGGGGGAGCCCATGAGATCCAGGCTCACCAAGCCAAGGGCAGGTTTCTGGGAGAAAGACGGAGTCAACCCCACACTCTGACACCACGGAGGGCTTGAGTGAGATGAACCAAGGGGGGGTGTTGGGTGCTGAGCAGATAGGCCCAGGACAGGAGAGAGGTCCACGAGCCGGCAAAGCTGTCCGCTGGCCAGGCGTGACTGGAGAAGGTGCTCCCGGCTCCCCCCTCGTGGGGCGGGCTTGCGGCCAGACTCTTGGGGAACCGGGATCTGAGCAATTTTCTAGGAGAGCGCAGTCCCACCGGAGCGTTAGAGACGCTGGTTCACCAGCCGCTGCTCTATTTTCAGACAGCTCCCGCCCAGCGCCCGCCCTGCTCTGGCCCCTTGCCGAGACTGGACTTTGTGCTCTGCTTTTTTTAAACTAGAACTGAAGCAGTATCTTCATGCTCCCTTCAGGAGGGGGAAACACAGAGGTCACTTCTTGGCATATCAGTAACGCGCGAGCTACGCAAGAGCGGGGCTTGCCTCTCGCTGACTTAAGGCCCAGCGCGGCCCTGACGCTGCGCAGCCGGCTCTGTTGGGGGCTCGTCGTCCCCTGCTCTGCGGTTGCGCCTCCGCAAGGAGCCACCCTAGACAGGGAAGCGGTCGGTCTCCCTCCGTGGCTGTTAGGATTTCCGTGTGTTCCCAGCAGCTGACCCGGTGCCCGGAACCAAGGTCTCCGTGGCCGTTTGGTGAGTGAGCAGCCCTTCCTGCTGCCCCCAGCCCCGCAGCCTCCTTTGGGGCCTGGGACACTCAGCGGCGGGCCAGGATGGAGTCTCATCTGCCAGGGGGCTCCCCGTCCCCCGACACAGAACCTTCTTTCCAGGAGAGACCCCACTCATGTGGCTGAGGTGAGATGAGTCTTGCTCATGGAGTCAGACACGAGACCAAACCTGAGCAGCGTCTCCACGGCCTGTGAGTTAGGGAGAGTCCATGAGGCGAAACTGCTGTCCAATACGGCGGCCACCTGCTGAGTGTGGCTATTTACATTTAATTAAAACCAAATAAAATTAAAAATTCACGTCCACAGTCGCACCAGCTATGTTTCAGGTGTACAGGGGCCACACCTGGGCAGTGGCTGTTCTGCACAGCCCAGCACAGAGCCGTTCATAGAAGTGATACGGCTTCCATGTGGTTCTGCCTCCTGAGACGCTCCTCCGTGGAGCCCCCGCGCTGTGCTGGAACAGACCCTGGGGAGAGGCCCAGGTGGAGAAGGACCCAGGCCTTTGTCCTCAGGTCCAAGGAGTGCCCAGGTGTTAGCAGCACCAGCCTGCCAGCTCTTCGAGAGCGCCATTGAAGTGGATCCTCCAGCCCTGGGTGAAACCCAGCCCAAGGATGCCACCTGGACCAGGGGCGGGACTTCCCCCACCGAGCCCCATCCAAACTGCAGCTTCAGAACCCTCATCTGTCCGTCTCCAAATCCTCTGCCTTAGCCCCACACTGTGCATGCTCAGTCGTGTCTGACTCCTTTGCGACCCCCATGGACTGTAGTCCATTGGGCT
The DNA here is from genome assembly GCA_006410535.1 of Litocranius walleri. Classification (NCBI taxonomy): domain Eukaryota; kingdom Metazoa; phylum Chordata; class Mammalia; order Artiodactyla; family Bovidae; genus Litocranius; species Litocranius walleri. The sequence goes on along the minus strand of SJYG01000581.1, from coordinate 1,413,067 downwards.
CCTCTGTCCGTGGGATTTCCCCAGGCCAGAACACTGGAGTGGGTTGCCATCTCCTCCTCCAGGGGATCTTCCCGACCCAGAGACTGAACCCGCTTCTCCGGTGTCTCCTGCATTGCACACGGATTCTTTACCTCCTTGGGAAGCCCTTAAACCCACTAGGATGCCCCATAACCTTCCCCATCCCTTGTCACCAAGGCGGGTGGCACAGGTGCCTCCTTGGGGGCCCCGGAGCTTTGACACTTTCACCATAAAGACGTGTTTGTGCGTCTGCTTTCTGCGGCCTCTCCTCCCAGCCCTTGGTTGGAGCTTTGAAGGACCAGGCTGGTCTTACAACCTCTGCCCCCTCTCCCAGCGGGCACCCCTCTGGACCCTCGGTCTGGGGCTGTTTTACCGTCTTGTGAGGTCAGTGGGCACCCTCTGGGAGGAGGCGCTGGGAGCTGTGACCAGGGTGGGTGCCCCGTACTGCCAGGCAGCTGGGTCTCAGCCGGGAGCTGAGAGCTGGGCGCCCGCTCCTTGCCAACCATTCACAGGGGAGAAGTGATTAAAACGCTGGAGAGACTGACTCATGCGGAAATATGAGAAAAAGCACACGAGTCCCCAGATTTGTTTAGCTTGGCTCCCACACAGAGGGGGCGTGATGAGGCTCCGAGTCAGAAGGTGCAACGTGAGGGGATCAAGAGAGCATGGGTGGGGGCCCCGGGGGTGGGGACCAGACTGGAGTCTGCGCTCCGGGGTCCCCAGCCCGAGGCTCCCTGCGTGCCCCTCACGCTCATCTCTGGCTCTGGAGAGCCTGGTTCTCTCCTCCAGCAAACCCCCCAGCGCCTGCCCTGGACCCAGCACCCTGTCCAGGCTGGAGGGTCACCCAGCGAGGAAGCCAGACCTGCCCTCCAGCTGCTTCCAGTCCATCAGGAAGGAGTTCCTGAGGCCTCGGTGCTGGCTGGTCCCTCTTTCTAGAATGTTCTTCCCCGGATATCTGGATGATGGACTCACCCACCACCACTGAGCTTTGTTCAGATGACACCTTCTGCACAAGGCCTCTCTATTCATGACCGCGATGTTATAACCGACCCCTCTTCATAACACTGTCACATCACAAAGGCCTCCTGACCCTCCAAACCCCGTTCCTCCATCCTGCCTGTGTCCTGGGCTCCCGAGCGCTCAGCACTCTAACTTGCCTGAAATTACTTTGTAGGGCCTCCCTGGTGGCACAGCGGTAAAGAATCCACCTGCCATTGCAGGAGACGGGTTCCACCTCTGGGTCGGGACGATCCTCTGGAGGAGGACACGGCAACCCACTCGTGTTCTGGCCTGGAGAATCCCCTGGACAGAAGAGCCCGGCGGGCTACAGCCCATGGGGTCGCAGAGTCAGACACGACTGAACAGCAAGGAGTCCCCTGTCTGTTTTGTCTGTCGCGCTTCCTGACTCTGCCCCTCGGGGAGGCCCAGGGCCGGCTCACTGTCCCTGAGCCCGAGTCCGGCAGAGCCTGCAGGTCGACAGGACGCTCAGGGCTCAAGGCTGGCTCGGTGCCCTGGCTCAGGGCTTCCCCGTGAGGGTCACCTCCCCACATCTCTCCCGTCCTCCGCCACCTCCTCCGCTGCCCGTGAGCCGGGTTGCCCACAACGGTAAAGAAAGTGTTAAAAAAAAACCGGGGTGGGGGTGAAGGTGACAGTGTGGGAGCTGCCCACGTGACCACCCACCCGTGCTGATTTACCGTGGGAAGAGCACACGCCCGGCGGCCCCGGAGCCGGGACAGCGAGCCTCCTGCAGCAGCTGGGCGAGGCCCCGGCGGGGCCTTCACACTCTGCAGAAAGGGTCGGGGGTGGTGGGGTGGGTGAGAGGCCCAGGCTTCAGCCGGAGTAAGGGGGGCGGAAAGGGAGCAGTGAAGACCGTTCAATCAGCCCGAATCACCAGCCGGGGCTCAGTGTGAGCCCCGGGGGCAGAAACCCAGGAGGTCGAGCCCCAGAGGCCCTCAGCTCCCGCTGCTCCGAGAGGCTGAGGCTCCGTTTTCTCCCCTGAACGTGGTCCCCCAGGGCCGCACT
>SJYG01000581.1:1389688-1401498 GCA_006410535.1 Litocranius walleri | reverse complement strand
GCATGGTCAGGGTGGGGCGCCCAGCCTGCAGCTCTGTGCTTCCGCAGGTGAAACTCACGCGGAGGCCCCCGTGCTTAGCCCCGCGCGCGATGTGCTGCTTCGCTCTTCCCTGTGTTGTTTCCAATGCTGGGTGAGAACCTGTGGCCCTGCAGTAGAAGCGTGGCTTCTTAACCCTGGACCTCCGGGGAAGTCCTGCGGTATGTCTTCTTTAAGAAGCCAATCTGTAACATTTTTTTAACGTGTATGTAGAGCATTCTTTATTATCTTTTTCCACTGTGGTTTATCCCAGGATATTGACTAGAGTCCCCTGTGCCACACAGTAGGACCTGTTGTCTGTCCATCCGGTGCGTAACAGTTGGCATCTTCGAGCCCTAACCTCCGCCTCCAAGCCTCCCCACCCCTCCTGCTTGGCACCTCGCGGCTGTTCTGGAGGCCCGGGATTCCGTTTCCGTCTCAGAGATGCGCTCATCTGTACCACAGGAGAGATTCCCGTATGAAGAGGCGCTGGCCGGGCCTCCTCACCGCTCCTGGCTGGCGGCCCGCGCCCCTGCAGACCCTGCGCGTCCTGAACGTCTCCAGGTCCTCCCACCTCCAGGCCTTTGTCCCCGCTCCTCGCTGAGCCCGGTCGCCGCCCTTCTGCCCGTGCTTCCCACGGTCGTGACACCTCGCTGAAGCCTTCCCTGAATTTCTCGTGGCGCCCCGGGCCGCGGGCGAGCGCCTCTGTTCACCGATCCCGTGAGCTGCGGTGGCCCCTCGGGGACCCCTCCTCCCGCCTGGCCGGCGGCCCCCAGATCAGAGTGTCTCCGTCCGCGTTTCTGATGGAAGACGGTGGGCTGGAGAGGGCGGGCCAACCCAGCGGCAGGTCCGGTCGGAGGAAGGGCCTCCCTCCCGGGCGTCGTCTCGGAGTCGAGGAGCCAGCAGGTGGGTCCAGGTGGGAGCAGGCAGCATCTCGCAGGTGAGATGTTTCCGGAACCCCTTGGCGATGCCTGACAAGCCTTCTCAGAAGAGAGGCGCACCCTCTGGGCTTCATCCAGAAAGGCGGCCAGAGGGCACTGGGGGAGGGGTGGTGGGAGGGAGGAGGCCCCGTTTCTAAAGCCTTCCCCACCCCATCCGCCTTTGGCAAGGATGCCAGCGGTCCTTCGGGGGACCGAGGAAGACGGAAGGGAGAGTTCTGTCCCGTGGGCTAAGGACAGGCCCTGTCTCAGCGGGTTTCCTGAGGGCCTGGTGGTTAATCTAAACGAAGCGCTTAGGGGCTTTTCTGGAGGCTCAGTGGTAAAGAATCCGCCGCCACTGCAGGAGGGTCCCGTCTGCTCTCTGGTCCGGGAAGGTCCCCTTTCCTGGGAGCAACTAAGCCCGCGGGTGCCATGGCTGAATCGGTGCTCCTGAGCCCCTGCATCTGGAGTCCGTGCTCCCAAGAGGAGCCGCCGCCGAGGGAGCCTGTGCCCCGCGAGGAAGAGCAGCCCCGCTCACCACAGCCAGAAGAAAGCCCTCACAGCAAGAGAGAGCCAGCACGGCCGAAAACAGATGAGTAGAAGCATGTATATAATATGATACGTACAAATAAATCCATAATTAACAATATATATTAAATAAATGAAATATCTGCTAATAAATATAATAAAATCATATATATATGTAAGGGAAGCGCTGAGAAAATGGCCTGGCACGGAAAAAGTGTTCCGTCTGTTTTATTTCATCATTGCACCAACTCCTCAAGGTGAGTATTATTCCCAGTTTACAGATCAGGAAACTAAGGCAGGAAAGAGGATTCGGGAAGATTAGCATCAGAGTCAGGTCAGTGAAGAATGTTTAGTGGCCACCTGGGCTTCCCAGCTGGCGCCAGTGGTAAAGAAGCTGCCTGCCAGCGTAGGAGACGCAGGAGATGCGGGTTCGATCCCCAGGCCAAGAAGATCCCCTGAAGAAGGACACAGCAGCCCGCTCCAGTGTTCTTGCCCAGAGAATCCCATGGACGGGGGGACTGGCGGGCTGCAGTCCATGGAGTCACACAGAGTCAGACGTGGCCAAGCCCACACACACTGAGCACCTGGACATCCCCGTCGGCCCAGTGGTTAGGACTGTGCTCCCACTGCGTGGGGCCTGCCTTCCACCCCTGGTGGGGAAATACAATCCCGGAAGCCACAGGGCCTGGCCGAAAAAAGAAAAAGGAAGGAATGCTTAGTGAGCGTCTGTCTTGTGAAGAGCCGTGGGATGGCTCCTGGGAGACTGGGAGGCCCCCGCAGCCCCAGAGAGATTCTGTTTCCTACCGGACTGCTGACAAGTGGAGGCTCCAGTGGAGGCTAAAACGGCCAGAGAAGGGCAGAGAAAACCCTGGAGGAAGGAGGGTGGGGAAGGAAGGGGCTTTAGATTGGTTAAGGAGAGCTTGGCTGGAGGACCCACACCTGGGGAGCTCTAGTCAGGGCTTGTGATGAGTGGAGAGAAAGCCACCAACAGCTCAGAGGCAGGGAGATGCTTTTGCTGGCCACTCAGTCACGTCTGACTCCTTGCAAACCCATGGACTGCAGCACACCAGGCTTCCCTGTCTCCTGGAGCTCGTTCAAACTCATGTCCGTCAAGTCGGTGATGCCGTCCAACCATCTCATCCTCTGTTGTCCCTTCTCCTCCTGCTCTCAGTCTTTCCCAGCATCAGGGTCTTTTTCAGTGAGTTGGCTCTTTGCATCAGATAACCAAAGTTTTGGAGTTTCAGCTTCAGCATCAGTTCTTCCAATGAATATTCAGGGTTGATTTCCTTTAGGACTGACTGGTTTGTTCTCCTTGCTGTCCAAGGGACTCTCAAGAGTCTTCTCCAACACCACAATCTGAAAGCATCAATTCTTCAGAGCTCAGCCTTCTTTATGGTCCAACTTTCATATCCATAGATGACTATGATAAAAAACCATGGCTTCCACTAAACAGACCTTTGTTGGCAAAGTGATGTCTTTGCTTTTTAGATGCTTTAGTGAGAGTTAGATTTGCATCAGCTGCCCTCGGGCCCTGCACTGGAAGGTGCTGATTACAGAAAATAAAACCGCTGTGGGCCAGAGCAGGTCAAAGGACCCCTTGATCATGGGCCTCAAAGGTAGACTTTTGATCTCCACCCCGCCAAGGAGGAAAAAGGGTATCCACCCCTCCACCATCATCATTAAAGGTAAACAGTAAGAGCACAGTTACAAGGCAGTGGCCTTCAAATTAAATCCCCGGGGGAGTCCCACCGCCACGTCAGTTAGGTCTGAGTCCCTGGGGGGTGGTGCCCAAGTGTCAGGCAGTTTTAAAGTCCCCGCAACTGCCGTATTGATGAGCACTAAAGGCAAGGTTGAAGCTCTGTTTCTTCAGCTTTTTTTCTTTTTTCTTTTCTTTTAATGGAAGTGGCCAGAGCCTCTCTCCAGGCAAAGAACAGAGAGCAGAGAAGCACTGGCTTCTCCTTGTGATCTTGGTCCAAACCCCTTTTTCTCTTGCTGAGGGATTCTCCCAGCAACCTCCAAGCAACCAGCTGAGAGATGCTGCCCTGAATTTTCGGCCCTTAGCTGTAGAACAAAGAACTCTTTGAGGTTTAATAAGAGGCTGCTCAGCTGTCTGGCCCCTGGGCTCGGAAGATCTAGAGTGAGAGTCCGGCTGCCCCACCTGGAACAGAGCGCGCCTCGGAGCAGGGCTGGAGGACCCCAAAAGCAGCATCCCTGCTTGCAGCTCCTGCCAGCCCTGCTCCGAGCCTTGAGAGAGGCCTCAGCAAAGCGAGGTGCTGCAGGAGGTAAAGCCAACAAAGTTAGGGGTGCAAGAGGAGAGCAGAAAAGCTGGCTCAGAGCTCAGCATCAGAAAACTAAGACCGTGGCATCCGGTCACTTCACGGCAAATAGAAGGGGAAACAGTGGAAGCAGTTGTTCGGGGAAGCACACTGATTGAAGCCGCCCGCCCTGGCCAGGCACTGTAGTCACCATTTGCATGAGTTGTTTTATGACAGGAGATCCTGATAAGGAATATGGAACTAATAAGCCACCACCAACCAGAAGAGTTCGGGAAAGGTCGAAAGGAGACACCGCATGTCCGTCCGCTTCCCGGAATCCCTCTCGGTAGCATCCATCTTGGCTGAGTGATGCGTGCCACCGGGAAAGACCCTGAATTAGAATGATTGGCCAAAGACCACCCGGAAACTAATCCCATCACCATAAAACCCGAGACTGCGAGCCACGCGGCAGAGCGGTGCGCCTGGGTTCCCTCGCCCTGCTGCTCTCCCCGGGGCCCTTCCCATAAAATCTCTTGCTTTGTCAGCACATGTGTCTCCTTGGACAGTTCATTTCTGAGTGTTGAACAAGAGCCCAGTTTCGGGTCCTGGAAGGGGTGCCCCTTCCTGTAACACAGTGACGGATTTTCTTTTCTTGGACTCCAAAATCACTGCAGACAGTGACTGCAGCCATAAAATTAGAAGACGCTTGCTTCTTGGAAGAAAATCTATGAAAATCCTGCACAGTGTATTAAAAGCAAAGACATAATTTTGCCAACAAAGGTCTGCAGAATCAAAGTTATGGTTTTTCCAGTAGTTCTGTAGGATGTGATAGTTGGACCCTAAAGAAGGCTGAGCACCGAGGAGTTGATGCTTTTGAACTGTGGTGCTTGCGAAGACTCTTGAGAGTCCTTTGGACAGCAAGGAGATCCAATCAGTCCTGGAAGAAAATCTATGAAAATCCTGCACAGTGTATTAAAAGCAAAGACATAATTTTGCCAACAAAGGTCTGCAGAATCAAAGTTATGGTTTTTCCAGTAGTTCTGTAGGATGTGATAGTTGGACCCTAAAGAAGGCTGAGCACCGAGGAGTTGATGCTTTTGAACTGTGGTGCTTGCGAAGACTCTTGAGAGTCCTTTGGACAGCAAGAAGATCCAATCAGTCCATTCTAAAGGAAATCAACCCTGAATATTCATTGGAAGGACTGATGCTGAAGCTGAAGCTCTAATACTTTGGCCACCTGATGAGAAGAACTGACTCATTGGAAAAGCCCCTGATGCTGGAAAGATTGAGGGCAGGAGGAGAAGAGGATGACAGAGGATGAGATGGTTGGATGGCGTCACCAACTCAACAAGCCTGAATTTGACCAAACTCAGGGAGACGGTGAAGGACAGGGAGGTCCAGCATGCTGCAGTCCATGGGGTCACAAAGAGCTGGACTCGACTGAGCAACTGGACAACAACAGTTAGGGGTACAAGATATGAGGGTCTCAGGCAGCAAAGCAGAGCCCCCACCTATCCCTCTCATCACTGAAGGGAAACCAGCTTGAATTCGACTCCTTGGTGGGAATCTGTCAATGCAATATCACCCAAGCCTTCTGCTCCCTGCTTTGTTCCTGGGAGAAGTGATTTCTGGCTCATCTAAAGTGGTCCTGACCCCCTGGTGTTGGGGGGTGGGAGGCTAGGAAGAGAGTGTTGAAAAGGGCTTGGGTCATGTGAATGAGGCGGGGCCTAGAGGGCATTCCCCCTGCCATCTTCACTCTCTCTGGGAGGTGCCAAGTGACACTCAAGACCCAGTGGACCTGTGTGAGCCCGAGCATGGGACCTGCCAGTCGTCCTCAGCCCTGCCTTTCCACCACTCACCCTCAGCTGGGCCTCTGCCTCTGCCCTCGGGCACACCTGTGTCTCTTTGGGGCATTCTTCCACTAGGCTGGTCCTGTCTGAGGACCTCCCAGAGCGAGTCCATTCATCTTACCCAGCATCTCACGGCCTTGGGTATAGCTGGCCACGCGATGGAGCTGTGGTGGCACAGTTAAAGTGCCGCTCTCTCAAAAGAAGATAGATATCGATCAGCTCAGTTCAGTTCAGGTGCTCAGCGTGTCCGACTCTGTGACCCCATGAATTGCAGCACGCCAGGCCTCCCTGTCCATCACCATCTCCTGGAGTTCACTCAGACTCATGTCCATCGAGTCCCTGATGCCATCCGGCCATCTCATCCTCTGTCGTCCCCTTCTCCTCCTGCCCCCAATCCCTCCCAGCATCAGGGTCTTTTCCAACAAATCAACTCTTCTCATGAGGTGGCCAGAGTACTGGAGTTTCAGCTTTAGCATCATTCCTTCCAAAGAAATCCCATGACTGATCTCCTTCAGAATGGACTGGTTGGATCTCCTTGCAGTCCAAGGGACTCTCAAGAGTCTTCTCCAACACCACAGTTCAAAAGCATCAATTCTTCGGCCCTCAGCTTTCTTCGCAGTCCAACTCTCACATCCATACATGACCACAGGAAAAACAATAGCCTTGACTACGCGGACCTTTGTTGGCAAAGTAATGTCTCTGCTTTTCAATATGCTATCTAGGGTGGTCATAACTTTCCTTCCAAGGAGTAAGCGTCTTTTAATTTCATGGCTGCAGTCACCATCTGCAGTGATTTTGGAGCCCCTCAAAATAAAGTCTGACACTGTTTCCACTGATCCCCCATCTCTTTGCCATGAAGTGATGGGACCAGATGCCATGATCTTCGTTTTCTGAGTGTTGAGCTTTAAGCCAACTTTTTCACTCTCCACTTTCATTTTCATCAAGAGGCTTTTTAATTCCTCTTCATGAGTTCACTCAGACTCATGTCCATCGAGTCCCTGATGCCATCCGGCCATCTCATCCTCTGTCGTCCCCTTCTCCTCCTGCCCCCAATCCCTCCCAGCATCAGGGTCTTTTCCAACAAATCAACTCTTCTCATGAGGTGGCCAGAGTACTGGAGTTTCAGCTTTAGCATCATTCCTTCCAAAGAAATCCCATGACTGATCTCCTTCAGAATGGACTGGTTGGATCTCCTTGCAGTCCAAGGGACTCTCAAGAGTCTTCTCCAACACCACAGTTCAAAAGCATCAATTCTTCGGCCCTCAGCTTTCTTCGCAGTCCAACTCTCACATCCATACATGACCACAGGAAAAACAATAGCCTTGACTACGCGGACCTTTGTTGGCAAAGTAATGTCTCTGCTTTTCAATATGCTATCTAGGGTGGTCATAACTTTCCTTCCAAGGAGTAAGCGTCTTTTAATTTCATGGCTGCAGTCACCATCTGCAGTGATTTTGGAGCCCCTCAAAATAAAGTCTGACACTGTTTCCACTGATCCCCCATCTCTTTGCCATGAAGTGATGGGACCAGATGCCATGATCTTCGTTTTCTGAGTGTTGAGCTTTAAGCCAACTTTTTCACTCTCCACTTTCATTTTCATCAAGAGGCTTTTTAATTCCTCTTCACTTTCTGCCATAAGGGTGGTGTCATCTGCATATCTGAGGTTATTGATATTTCTCCCGGCAATCTTGATTCCAGCTTGTGCTTCTTCCAGCCCAGCGTTTCTCATGATGTACTCTGCATAGCAGTTAAATAAGCAGGGTGACAATATACAGCCTTGATGTACTCCTTTTTCTATCTGGAACCAGTCTGCTGTTTCATGTCCAGTTCTAACTGTTGCTTCCTGACCTGAATATAGGTTTCTCAAGAGGCAGGTGGTCTGGTATTCCTAGATATAGATAGGTGGATAGATAATTGATAGATGATGACAGGTAAATGATACATGGTAGACAGACAATAGATATTTGACATAAACAGTAGATAGACAGAGGGTAGATAATAGGTGGATAGATGATAGATGGACCTCACAAAGTGCTTAAAGCACGCTTGCTCTTTTTCTCCCATTTCTGCTACCCGCCTTGAGACTTGACCTGGGAGGCTGGTGGGTCAGCAGTGACTGGAGAGAACAAACCACTGGCCCAAGACCCGGTGGGAGTGGTCAGCCCCAACCTTCTGGTCAGCCCCAACTGCCGTCCCCAGCAGGGAGAGACAGGATTGCCCACTCTTCATCTTCCTGTAGAAGCGGCAGGACCAGAAGCTGGGCTGCGAAGCTCCAGAGATGGACATGACTTTTGATGCCCCGGTTTTCCTACTGGCTGCTGTAAGAAGGAGGCGGTCTTTCTTTTTCTCTGCCCTTTGAAGATTTGGGTTTAGTTTGCAAGGGAGGTGCCAGCCTGATTGTAGTCCTGGAGGAAAACACCGACTGAGAAAATGGAGGGTCTTAAAGAGGCAGACAAAAAAAAGGAAAAATGCCTACGTTTATAATTTACTTTTTAATTTGGTAAGAGAAATGGGAAAATATTAGTGAATAGTTATAAGGCCAGGTAGGAAAGCATTTCTAAGTATATACATATTAAGAACATGTAATGGATAGAGTGAAAGATTCCAATTCTTTTTTAAATGTAAAATTTCTCAATGTGAAAGAAAATAATTTCTATCATTAAAGAGAAAAATATGTACAATTCTATAGGTTAAAAATGAAAATATTTCAACATATATGACAAAGTAAATGTCCTTCATATATAAAGAGCTCTTAAAAATGAATGAGGAAAAAATGAAAAATTCCAGATGGAATTCCAGTTGAGCTATTTCAATCCTGAAAGCTGATGCTGTGAAAGTGCTGCACTCAATATGCCAGCAAATTTGGAAAACTCAGCAGCGGCCATAGGACTGGAAAAGGTCAGTTTTCATTCCAATCCCAAAGAAAAGCAATGCCAAAGAATGTTCAAGCTACCACACAATTGCACTCATCTCACATGCTAGTAAAGTAATGCTCAAAATTCTCCAAGCCAGGCTTCAGCAATATGTGAACTGTGAACTTCCAGATGTTCAAGCTGGTTTTAGAAAAGGCAGAGGAACCAAAGATCAAATTGCCAACATCCGCTGGATCATGGAAAAAGCAAGAGAGTTCCAGAAAAACATCAATTTCTACTTTATTGACTATGCCAAAGCCTTTGACTATGTGGATCACCATAAACTGTGGAAAATTCTGAAAGAAATGGGAATACCAGACCACCTGACCTGCCTCTTGAGAAACCTATATTCAGGTCAGGAAGCAACAGTTAGAACTGGACATGAAACAGCAGACTGGTTCCAGATAGAAAAAGGAGTACATCAAGGCTGTATATTGTCACCCTGCTTATTTAACTGCTATGCAGAGTACATCATGAGAAACGCTGGGCTGGAAGAAGCACAAGCTGGAATCAAGATTGCCGGGAGAAATATCAATAACCTCAGATATGCAGATGACACCACCCTTATGGCAGAAAATGAAGAGGAACTAAAAAGCCTCTTGATGAAAATGAAAGTGGAGAGTGAAAAAGTTGGCTTAAAGCTCAACACTCAGAAAACGAAGATCATGGCATCTGGTCCCATCACTTCATGGCAAAGAGATGGAGGATCAGTGGAAACAGTGTCAGACTTTATTTTGAGGGGCTCCAAAATCACTGCAGATGGTGACTGCAGCCATGAAATTAAAAGATGCTTACTCCTTGGAAGGAAAGTTATGACCACCCTAGATAGCATATTGAAAAGCAGAGACATTACTTTGCCAACAAAGGTCCGCGTAGTCAAGGCTATTGTTTTTCCTGTGGTCATGTATGGATGTGAGAGTTGGACTGCGAAGAAAGCTGAGGGCCGAAGAATTGATGCTTTTGAACTGTGGTGTTGGAGAAGACTCTTGAGAGTCCCTTGGACTGCAAGGAGATCCAACCAGTTCATTCTAAAGGAGATCAGTCATGGGATTTCTTTGGAAGGAATGATGCTAAAGCTGAAACTCCAGTTCTTTGGCCACCTCATGTGAAGAGTTGACTCACTGGAAAAGACCCTGATGCTGGGAAGGATTGAGGGGCAGGAGGAGAAGGGGATGACCGAGGATGAGATGGCCGGATGGCATCAGGGACTCGATGGACGTGAGTCTGAGTGAACTCTGGGAGTTGGTGATGGACAGGGAGACCTGGCATGCTGCAATTCATGGGGTCGCGAAGAGTCGGACACGACTGAGTGACTGAACTGAAATGAAAATAATAATGAGATTCTCTTTTTTTCACTTAAATACTCAATGTAATAAAGAATATGAAAAACAGGAACTCTGATTCAAAGCCACTGGGGACAGTTTGCCAATCTGAATTAAGCTATTCACATTCCTTCACTTAGCCACTCTCACTTTTAGGAATATCTCTTAAGAAAATAAAAAGAAAATCATTATGAAGATTCATATGTGAAGATATTAACCATGGAGTTCTTCATGAAAATTTTATTTATTTTGAAATTTATCAGAGTATTACTGAGCACAGTGCTGAGTTAGTTTCAGGTGTGCAGCCAAGGGACTCAGTTATATTTCTTCACATATCTGTTCTTCATAAGATTCTTTCCCCGTATAGGTCTTTATAGAGTCCTGAGTAGAATTTCCTGTGCTATATACAGTAGGACCTCATTATTTATCTATTTTATATATCATGATGATTTTAAACTTAAGAACAACCTAAATGCCTGAAAATAGGAAATTAGTTTAATATCAGCTCAGTTCTGTTGCTCAGTCATGTCTGACTCTTTGCAACCTCATGGACTGCACTATATATAACTAGTTTAATATAGTTTAGCACAAAAATATTGGATAGAATACTATACAGTCAATGAAAACTGTGTCTTCACAGAAAAGTTAAGGGCTCACAAAAATGCTCACAGTCCCTTTACTTCCATCGTATCCGATTCTGTGCAACGTCATGGACTGTAGCTTGTCAGGCTCCTCTGTCCATGGGATATCCCAGACGAGAATACTGGCCTGGGTTGCCATTTCCTTCTCCAGGCGATCTTCCCGAGCCAGGAACTGAACCCAGGCCTCCTGCACTGCAGGCGGATTCTCGGCTGACTGAGATAGTCCTCCGTAGTGGTTTAAGATTGTGCTTGGCTAGCAAAACCCCACGTTTATTTCAGAAACCTGTTCTTCGTGTTGGAATGAAGCAGCACAGAGTTGGGTGAGATCATAGCTGTGACCTCAGAGCAAGGAAGAGAAAACCCCATTTGGGGAGAGGCCACCGCAGCCTCAGTTGGATGTGTTTTCCGATGGTTCATCATCTTGCCAAGAGTCCAGAAGATGGGGCTGTTTGAGGGAGTGCAAGGAGAGCTCCAGACAGAGCTGGAGCGTCCTGCGGGGCTCCTGGCACCAGGAGGGCGAGCAGCCCCCGGCTGGGCTGGGCCCTGGAGGGGAAGCTCCTGTCCTCCTGGCGGGGGTTGGGGGGCGTGGGGGATGGGAGTGAGAAGACCAGGTGGGATCCCAAGCCCATTCAGTCCACATCAGCAGACAGGGCCCTGGGGGTGGGATCCTTCAGTCCTGAGGCTTAAAGCCCCTCTTAGAAGGTATTTAATCACCTTGAAAATGTGATGTCTATTTTTTTCTCATCAAGGAGCAGTGTGGGCTTGGAATTCAGACCTGGAAATCTGAAGGCGTTCTGCTGGCGACAGGTCCTCCCCCCATCACTCCAGGACACAAGGAGGAGCAAGGGGCATGGAGACCCACGTGGCCAGCAGCCCCGCTGGGCCACCCCTGCCGGATGCACCCCAGGCTGCCTCCCCGACTCCTGAGGACCCTCTGATCCTACGGTTCCCGTAGGACCTGGGCGGGCAGGGGAGACTTCGGCTCCGCGCCTCCTCCCGGTAGAGCAGGAGCCAGAGCAAGGTGCCCTCCTGGGTGTGAGGAGGGGGCCAGAGCCACTCCCTGTCCCGCCTCCCAAGTTTCTCTGGGAAGCCGCTGAATGGCTGGAGAACTTTCTAATAAATAAGAGTTCAAACGCCCGAGGCTCCATCGCGACAGTCACGCCTTAAACTCTAAACTTTACATGAAAATCCACCGCGCCTTTGAACTTGCCTCCCACTTCGCTGGCATCCCGCCTCCTCCATCATCCCCTCCTCCTCCATCATCCCCTCCTCCTCCATCATCCCCTCCTCCTCCATCATCCATCCCCTCCTCCATCCCCCCTCCTCCTCCATCCCCCCTCCTTCGTCATCCCCTTCCTCCGCCGGCGGAG
>SJYG01000581.1:1370748-1381533 GCA_006410535.1 Litocranius walleri | reverse complement strand
AACTGCCTGGGTGGGAGAGGCTGATGAATCAGGTGGCAGACAGGGGGAACTTTGGGGGCGCTGTCCACACCTGCTCCCGCAGGAGGAACCCTCAGCCACCAGCAACCCAGTGACTCTGAAGAAATCATTTTCCAAAACACCAATCGGGTAAGGAGACCTCCAGCTCAGAGAGAAACAGATTCGAGGCAGGTGGGAAACACCAAGCAAAGGCATTGACATGCAGAAGGCGCCACTCTCCCAGTCCCACTCTGTGAACGCAAAGATGAGGCTGGTATTTTGAAAAATATAAAATTTTAATAAAGGCTACATCTCTTAATTACAATAATTATTGTACCAAGTAATTTTCCTTAAATGAACTCTTTATAATGCATAATTTACAGTATAAGGAGGACAAAATGCCATGGCAGAAGTCACTGAGTACAAGACTTGTAATAAAAAGGCATAAAATATGTTTGTACATAAACCCCTTTCAAAAAACAAGGGAAAGCTGGAGCCCTCAATATAGGGCGACACACGGCGCGGGCACCGTGCAGGTACAGGTACTGTACTGATCCCAGGTCAAGCTCCGGAGACAGCGGGCGCGCACTCTCTCCACACAGTATATACAGGCGCGGCTGCAGGGGCCAACGGCCGCAGAACCACAGATCTAAGGCCACGCGAAAACCCCAACGCCAACAGGAAGGCGTCTGCAGGAGGGTGCCAGGGCCAGTCTTCCCAAAGCTGTTCGCTTCTTCGCAGGGCAGGGGTGAGGTGAGGAGGAGCTTCTAGAATAGCTGGGGTCCAGAGAGTAATCTGTAAGAAACGCCAAGGACCGCTATCTCCATAAAAGCACAAGTTGAACCACATCGCTGCAGCAGGCGTGGGCCGTGGGGTGAGGGCCGGGCCTCGGTGGGGAGCCCCTCCACCCCCGCCAAGATCATCCATCGACAGGACCTCCACACCAGGCCTCCAGACCTGTAGGAAAACAGCGGCGCGGGGTGGGGGCGCGGGGCAGCGGAGATGCACCGATCTCCGCGTGTGGGGCGGCAGGGCGCCACCCTGAACAGTCCGTCTTCACGCGGAGCGTAATTCTTGGTGACAGAGAACCAGGAAAATACCCCTCCCGCGTCCACACGCGGGGCGCGGGGAGCCTGTTCAATAAATGCCAGCAGGGACTCCTGTGCAGGTGAGCCGGGGCTGGGTTCACAGCCCGGGCCGTCCCCTCCGGCACAGTCAGCATCACTGGCGCCAGTGCTCCGACTGGAGAGGAGTGCCGGGCCGGGCGGGGCTGGCATCTTCACCGCGTGGCTCTTTTCTCCACAGGGCGGGGCGGGGGTGCCCCGGCGGGGAGGGCTCAGTCGATCCTCTCCACCTTGCCCAGGATGCGGCCCTCGAACATGGGCAAGACCACCTCGTCGTCCCAGACCTCCTCAAACACCGCTCCACACGCGAACTCGTCGCTCGCCTTTTTGAAGTAATACCTTAAAGGGAAAACCCAACGTGCGCTTGGTGAAGTGGCAATTGCTATGGGTCTTGAGAAGAGTTTGTCAACAAGTGGGGGACCGAGGGGTCTCGAGAACGCTGCTGCAGGGGGCTGGCAGGGAAGTTGCCACTGGGATCTGCCGTGAGAGCCTCGGGCTGGGTGAAGGGAAATGCCAGGCGGGCGGCCTGGAGGTGGTGGGCCAGGCCCCTCCTCCCCGCACCCCCCCCCCAATAGCTGCCAACAGCCTTCAGGCTGCAGCCTTCAGTCCAGGACGGAAACCTGAGGAAGGGCTGCTTCTTTCTCCCCAGTTTTTTTTTGGGGGGGAGGAGCAAAGCATGCCTGAAGTTCACCTGCAGGGGCAGCCTGGGGAGAAGGCCCCTCAAAGAGCCCCCAGACTCAGCCATCTATTCTGTGAAGCCTGCAGGAGGCTGGTACCTGTGACCCTCCCCACCCACCAGGGCCTGACCAGGCTCGGGCACAGCCGGGGAGCAGCTCCCCGCTTCATGGGGCCACCGAGACCCCCCACGACTCTCCCCTCTGCCCCGGTCCCCTCGCTCCCTGCCCCAGGGTCAAAGGCCAAAAGCCCCTATTCAGTGTGGATGGAGAGGCACTGGGTCCCACCCCAGCCTTCCTTCTTGAAGCCACTTGAAGGCACCGGTGCAGATGACCAGCGCGTCCCAGGAGGGTCCCGCCTGCCCGGTCCACCCATGCCCCTGCCTGGACACCATGCCAAGTCCTCTGCCTCCCCCCGCCCCAGCCAGGGAGACCCCGCAGACAGACTAAACTCGCCCCTGAAGGCTGTCACCTTCAGGCGGCAAAGGCCCCTGGGGGAGGGGGACAGCTTCTCAAACAATAAACGTGTGACTGCGTCTCAGGGTTAAGGTGGGCCTCTGTTTTTATCTTTTCTCCTTAAAAAGCTTTCCCACAGCCCCCTGGCTTAGAGCTAAATGTCTCTGCTCTTCAGTGAAGGCAGGCCAAGTACTCAGAAAGCCGATAAGGCTAGATACGGTGCTGGAGGTGCTCAAGGGGCTGGGCTGCGGGGGTCAGTGGTGGAGACGCCGGTCCTGGGTGGCCTGCTGAGACAGGGCACCGTGGATGGGGGTGGGGGGAGACAACAGTCTTGTTTCCCTGGAGAGGCTCCGATGCCCCTGGCACCCCAGGCCCACAGCCCTCGGGGTCAGCACGGAGCAGAGCTGGGTGCTTCCCGGCCTCTCTGAGCAGAGGCTCGTGGTGTGTCCATAACTGCAACCTCCTCCAGGAGCCCTGACCCCGAGACTTCAAAGGCGTAGCCCTTGGCTTCTTGCCATTGCGACCTGCTTCATGGCCTGCTTCCCAGGCGTCTGGCCTCTGAGGGCGGCTCCCCTCCTGGCCCGGCCTCGCTGGGAGTGGGGGGCAGGGGCAAGGTGAGTGCGGTGGCACACAGGCTGAGAAGACCAGGGGCCAGGGGCCCAGCTCCGGCCGGAAGGGCAGCAGGGAGGGCCCGCCCGCCACAGCCTGACCCAATCAGCAAGGGATGTGAGCGCAGAGCCCATGCACCAGAGGAGGGCTGGGACTGCAAAGCCCAACTCACTGAGTGTGAGCGGGACAGACAGGATCCGGGCCAGACATGGCCAGAGTGCCCAAGCGGGGGCCGCCCGGCTCCATGCTCTGGGCCCCCGGAAGGTCACCTGTGGTCCCATGCAAGGGCAGCCGCGCCAAAGCAGAGATCCAGATGCGTCCCTGCAGGCAGACCTGTGCTGCTACCCTCGCCTGGGTCTGTGCAAGATAAGCCAGGCCCGCTCCCCCTCTGTTCATCTCCAGAACCGTCTCTGCCCAGGTGTGAACCAGGAAGACGCCAGCCCGGCCCAGTCACTGGCACAGTCTCAGCCCTGAGCCCTACTCCCTTCCCTGCAAACCAAGTCATTCTGGGCTGCAGGGGGCCTGCTCTGAAGGGCGGGGGTCTCAGGGCTGGGAGGTGGGCTCACCGGGTCCAGAGATGGTGTGCACCATCAGGTCACTTGCTAAGGAATGCTAAAGTTCTCACACTCCCTTCCTCGCTCGGGGGTGGGGAAGGGGGGGAGGCACTGGGGCGGTAGCTTCTGCACCCCAGCTGGGCTCCTCTTTGACCTGTGCCCCCCGACTGCTCCCCACTTCTCGTCCTGGCCTTGCACATGGTACCCGGGACACAGATGGACAAAACCTGCGTACTCCTCTGGGATGGAGGCAGCCGACAAGGCCAGCTAGGACTCTGGATGAACCAGACAAGGGAAGAGAAAAGTAGCCAAGGACGACTTGGGCTGGCACACCAGGGCGGGGTCTGCACCCTGTAGGCGGGAGAGGCCTGGGGGGACGGCAGGGCGTCTTCCCCAGGTCCCGGCAGGAAGAGTGGGCAGCCCTGCGCCCACCCACAGGTCCTGCCCTTTGTCCGCTTCATGCCACCCTGCCTCACACTACCCGGGGCCCAGAGCTGAGGGGGCACGATGCCACCTGGCATGGGTGGCAGTCTCCACCGGCCTTTCGTGTGGACAGTCTCTCCGGGACCTGCCCAAGGGCTGCCTTTCAGCCTCCTCCCCATTCTGTCCGACCCCTGTTCTCCCCATGCTCTCCCTTTCAGGCTCCTGCCCGGCTCTTCTGAAAAAGCCAGGTGTCCCCTGGCTCCTGAGTCCCCTTCTCCTGCTAGAGAAAGCCCGTCCCAGTCCAGTGCTCTCTGGGAGGGGCAGGGGGTCGGAGGAAAGGAGACAGGGCAAGCCCCAGGTGGCCCGTCCACCTGGCCTCTGCAGGCCTGGGGGCTGAGAGGTGGCCCTGGCTCCTGGTTCTGAGCAAACCGACTGTTGGGCAGAGGAAAGCCACAGGATGCTTACCGGTAGTTTCCCTTTTTGCTGAGCTGCTCCTTAAAGTGGCCCAAGGTCAGGCTCTGGGCCTTCAGCATCCGCCGGTAGGGGATCTCCTCGCCGCAGAAGAAGTAAGTGACCACCAGCTCGCTGGCCTGGAGCGCATGCATCCCTGCCAGCTTCTTGGGCTCCTTGTGGCTGAAAACGAGATGGAAAAGCCACAAGTCTAGCATCTGAAAGCAGTCAGAGCGCACACACACACACCCAGGAGGTCTGCAAACTGTGTCTTCAGCGGTGAGGCTGCAGCTGTGTGTGTCGAGGGCACTGGGCAGGGGCCCTGCGTCAGGACAGCCACCGCTGCTGGACACATGGTCCTCCCCTGGTCGTGGGTGCAGGGCACACAGGTGTGTGTGTGCCACCCAACGGGAGGACAGAGCAAAGTCCACTGGGGGAGCATCCACAGGGAACTTGCCCCCAAAGATGGGAACCCTCCCAGAGGGACCAGGACACCAACTCGCCCCAGCCAGGGTCTGTGGTTTCTGCCTCTGCCCAGGGATGGCGTGAACTCGGATGCCAGGGCCCACGGCGGCAGTGGCGGGGGGGTGGGGGTGGGGTGTGGATCAGCCCTCAGTCACTGCAACTTCTGAGTTTTTGCAGAATGGCTTAAAAAAAAGCAATAGGCCCAAACAGGTGGTCAACTTAAGGTCAACCAATTAAAACGCTGTAGAGGTTTTTTTCTCTCTTTGAACACTACTCATGATGGAGCAACTAAGAAAAGACAGATGAATGGTTTCGACCACTTCAGTTCTCGGCAGCTGACCACTTTTTCCACACACCACTCTGGAACCAAACGAAGCCTGGCTTCCCTGTCCAGTCACAGGAGTGTAACTTGACAACAGGAACTGGGGCACCGGCGGGGAGATGCTTTTCCTGCCACCCCCAACCCCGGCCCCCACAAGACAGCAAGGATGGGCCCTTCGTCTGTCTCTGCAACCAGGGAGAAGCGCCTTCCTGCTCAGTTCCACACAAACGTTTTCAACCCGTGAGCCTTCCAGGAAGGGGAACAACTTTTCCATCTGTGTTTAGGGTTCTCTAACCAGAGGCTAAAGGCTTCGCTCTCAGCTTGCGACCTTGAGCCAACCACCGCTTCACGAAGGGACACTTGCGTGTTACTATGAGCCACCGTGCGTTCCTCTTGGACAGGGGTTTTCCAGACTCTGATCTGGCACATCTGGGGTTACCGTTCTTTGTCTTGGATGTTAAAATCGAGATGACTTTATAGACTAAAAAAGTTTTCAAAAATTGCAACCCCTGACATGAATACCCCGAAAACACAAAGCCTCTGGGCGGATCTCAGCATCACCAGGCCAAGACACTCACTCTTCCAAAGCTGGGCTCGGGCTGGAGAAGGGCACAGCGCCTGGCATCCCAGGGCCTGGGTGGCTCCTGTCCCTCTGCTGACCGGCCACACAGCACCTGAACACAGGAAAGGCTGAGAGGGATCCCTGGAGCCAAGGGAAAACAGAGAGCCAGCCTCCCTGGCGGAGCCCCACCCCGGCCTTGTGTGGACAGGAGCTCCCAGGGCCTGGCCCAGCCATGCTGAGCCCTGGGCCCCCGGGACTGCACGCTGTCCGCCCAGGCCGAGGGCTGCAGGTATGGGATCCCCAGAGGGTCACGGCGCCTTGGAGCTCATCTCACAGCCTTAACTGACTGGGACATTCCTCGGGGAATGGGATTTGCAAGGAATTTCAGAGATTCTTTCTCTTCCTTGCAGACACGACTGGCCAGATCCCAGTGAGCCCGTCAGAGCGGCAGGACCTCGAGGCATGGGTCCTCTGGCCGGCCCTGCCCCCAACTTCTGCGCCGTCTACTCACCGCTGCTTCGGGGGCTTGGACACTTCGGCTAGCCGGCGGCACGCCTCCTCCAGCTGGGCCAGGGTGTTAGGTGGGGTCAGGGGAGGCACCGCAGAGTCCTGGGTGCATGCCGGGTGGGCCCGGGGGATGGCGCGGGGGTGCCCAGTGCCGCCCCCCAACAGGTGGTGGCGGCCGGTCCGCTCTGCTGGGGACACGCGGGCTGACTCCGTGGGGTAGGTCCGTTTGGTACTCTGGGCACTGGAGGAGGAAGGTGGACAGAGGAAGCCGAGGGTAAGAAATGGGGTTAGAAAAACTGGAAAATGTGACTCCACCAGCGAGCTCTCCATTCTGCCTCTGGAGAGCAAAAAAAAAAAAGATAGCCGGGCCACTGCAGCACCCAGCGTTGCCAGGACGCAGCACTTCTGCAGCCTCAGCTCAGCCGCGGGCACTGGGAGGGCAGCGCCCCCGCCCCTTGCCACAGACCCGCGGACAGTCCCCCCACGCCCTGGAGGGGCCGCGCCGCCGCCGTTCACCTGTGGGGCTTGGGCTTGCCGGGCCGCTCGCTCTCCAGCACCCATTGCCACACGACCTGAGCCCTGTCTCCTTCCTCCCCAGGCGGCTGCAGGGACCCCACTCCGCCAGGAGCCCCGGCTTCCCTGGCCGGCGCCGTGGGGCCCAGCTCCGAGCCTCTCGCGCTTCGTCTGGGGGGAACGCCGCCCCGGCTGCTGGCGGGACAGAGGAGCGCGTCCATCTCAGCCCCCGCGACCGCCTCCGCCACCCCGCCCCTCCCCGCCGCCCCACCCTCGCACAGGGTCGCTCACCCAAGCTGGGCGGCCCCCGGGGGCTCGGGGACCCCGGGGTGGCTCTTGCACTTGGCGCAGCAGTAGTCGGCGCCCACGGGGACCGGGCAGGGGCAGCGCGCACGCGGGGTGGCCTCGGCCTCCGCCTCGTCCCTGGTCCGGGGGCCGGCGTGGTGGTGGATGTAGTGGTGGTGGACGTGCTTCGTGGCCTGCCTGCTCACGAAGCCCCTGGCCCCGAGGAGGGAGCAGCTGGCCGGGACGGTGGCGGGGGCCAGGGGGACCCCCGGCGGGGGCAGCACACGGTGTGGCTGGAGGGGGTGGCGGTGGCGGTGGTCGGGGGAACGCGCACGGGGGCTGTAGCGGCCCACACCCGGGGACTGGCAGCCGGGGGTCTTGAGGACCCTGGATAGGTGGTCATCCAGGATGGTCTGCGGGTCCTCCTCGTAGCTGCTGGATGGCAGGAGGCAGAGGGGGTGTGGCGCGGGCCCCGCATCCCTTGAGCCCGGCGCCAGCTCCGTGCCCTCCTTCTCCTCGTCCTGGAAGGGGAGGCAGAGTTGGTTGGGGCGGGGGTGGGGGGGAGTGGGTCGCCCGGTCAGCAGGAGCCCCCACCCCCCCCAATCCGGGGTGGAGGGCGGCGTGGCGCCCACCTCTTGGATCTGTTGCAGCCGCTCCTCCAGGCTGTGCCGCGTCTCCAGCTCCAGCTTCAGTTTCTCCAGCCGGGCGATGAGCTCGGCCGCGAAGGCGGCAGGCTCCACGGGGGTCATCTCCTTGGGCAGCCGGTGGGTTCTCTGTGGGGCGCGGGAGGAGACGGGATGCTCGCGGTCAAGGGGCTGCCCGGGCTGGGGAACGGGTGTCGGATGCGGCCAGGTCCACGGCCGCGTGGAGACTGGGCGGTGCAGGGCCTGGGTGGCATGGCTGCTTTATGCACTGGCGCCGCGGCCTCATGGAGAGCCACGGTCCCCGCCGCGCCATGGGCACAGGCAGTTGGTCGCACTCCGAGAGGCCGCTCTCGCTCCTCTGTAGCACAACCAGCCCATCAGTCACTACTCTGAAGCTGAAAATCTTCAAAGACTGTTGTCAAACATCAAAAAAAANCCGAGGAGGGAGCAGCTGGCCGGGACGGTGGCGGGGGCCAGGGGGACCCCCGGCGGGGGCAGCACACGGTGTGGCTGGAGGGGGTGGCGGTGGCGGTGGTCGGGGGAACGCGCACGGGGGCTGTAGCGGCCCACACCCGGGGACTGGCAGCCGGGGGTCTTGAGGACCCTGGATAGGTGGTCATCCAGGATGGTCTGCGGGTCCTCCTCGTAGCTGCTGGATGGCAGGAGGCAGAGGGGGTGTGGCGCGGGCCCCGCATCCCTTGAGCCCGGCGCCAGCTCCGTGCCCTCCTTCTCCTCGTCCTGGAAGGGGAGGCAGAGTTGGTTGGGGCGGGGGTGGGGGGGAGTGGGTCGCCCGGTCAGCAGGAGCCCCCACCCCCCCCAATCCGGGGTGGAGGGCGGCGTGGCGCCCACCTCTTGGATCTGTTGCAGCCGCTCCTCCAGGCTGTGCCGCGTCTCCAGCTCCAGCTTCAGTTTCTCCAGCCGGGCGATGAGCTCGGCCGCGAAGGCGGCAGGCTCCACGGGGGTCATCTCCTTGGGCAGCCGGTGGGTTCTCTGTGGGGCGCGGGAGGAGACGGGATGCTCGCGGTCAAGGGGCTGCCCGGGCTGGGGAACGGGTGTCGGATGCGGCCAGGTCCACGGCCGCGTGGAGACTGGGCGGTGCAGGGCCTGGGTGGCATGGCTGCTTTATGCACTGGCGCCGCGGCCTCATGGAGAGCCACGGTCCCCGCCGCGCCATGGGCACAGGCAGTTGGTCGCACTCCGAGAGGCCGCTCTCGCTCCTCTGTAGCACAACCAGCCCATCAGTCACTACTCTGAAGCTGAAAATCTTCAAAGACTGTTGTCAAACATCAAAAAAAAGAGGCAGCTCTCTGCAATGGGGAGGGGAGCGCACAACTCAAGGAATAAAAAGTATGAGCCTAAACAGAAGGGGAGTTGGGAATGTGAAAAAATAAGATTGGAAGGGAGGTAGGGGGGAGCAAAAGAAAAAAAAAAGGAGTCACAGGGCCCAGATCAGAAGCAGCGGTAATTTCTTCCCTGGCCGCACACTGTGCACCTTTGAGGTGGTGTTGTCTAACACTGTACCCACCCTCCTCGTTCTGGCCCACCCCTCCTCCCATCTCTTTGTACAGAAAATGAAGAAAGCTGCTGCAGGCTAGTAGCAGAACACTGCTGAGCTTGGCTGCCTGAAGCTGATCTATCAAGGGAAAAGGGAACATCTCCAAGTCAAGTACGGAATATAAAAAGGCACCAGAACACTGCCAAGAGCAGCCGACAGAGAACCCCCGCCGCTGGCCCTCTGTCCCCTCCTGTCATCCTGAGCTCCCCCCCCTTGTCCTTCTCCCTCCTCCCCCCACTTCCCTCCTGCTTTGGCCCTTTTCTTGAGGGGGAGGTGGGCAACAGAAAGCCAACCTGCAGAGGTCAGCATCTCCACCCCCTCAGCAAAGAACTGAGCCTCACCACAGCAACCGCTGAGCCACAGGACCCCAGGAGGGGAGGGCCCATCTGGAGACGGCTGCCATTCTCACCCAGGCTGGCTCCATGCAGCCCCCCCACAACCCAGCAAAGTGTCGCCTCTTGGAGAAGACCGGTTTGCACTCCCCAGGACAAAAATCATGTAATTTACAAGCCTGGGCAACAGAACTTTTCTTAAACGCACAAAACTCCCCCCAGCACCCTGGCTCTACCAAATCAAAACATATACATCTCATTGATAACTGTTGTATTAGGGTGAAGAGACGGTGACTGAGAAGGAGGGCACTAGAGGTCCCCAGAAAAGCCATCTTCACTGGCTATTTTCACAAATTTGAGTGCCCTGGATTGTTCCAGGAGCTTTGGAGACAAGTTGCAACAGTCTACACACCAATGAAACATGGGACCAGCAAGTCGATGAGCTGATTTTCTACATGCGACATAACCAGTGAGCCAGCTGGGTTCTCTGTGCCTGGCAGGAAGGACTCGGAAACAGATGCTGCTCTAAGCTGGGCACTCTCTTCCCTTCCCCAGGGAGCAGTTAGACGGGGCAGGGTGGCCCCCTGCGTGTAGAGGCCGGGGGCTGGCTGCCCTCCAGGACCTGGAAATCGTCAGGGACGTCCCTGAAAAACCCTCCACACCCTGCTGGCCTCTCGTCTCAAGCAGGAAGAAGCACTCATGGATCCTCAAACACTGACTGCAGATTCAACAGGCAGGTACTAAGCCATGTTCTGGGGCTGGGAACAGGAGGGACAACCGATCTCCAGGGATTTGGAGCAGAAATGGCCGAGTACAAAGAGGATCACTGACGGAGGTGACAGAGCCAGGCGGGCAACACGAGGAGAGGTGCGGGATGTAACTGGCCCCGGACCCCCAGCCTCCTGGTTCAGTCAGTCAAGAGGAGCTCAGGGAGACCTACGACGCGCCCTGCGCGGGTCTGGTCTCTGTGGAGACGGAGCTAACAGAGCCGCCCAATGCAAAGCGTACATCACATCACCTTCCGCCCTTTGGGGCCTGGTTTCTGGGAAGGAACCTCTTGGTTTCTTTGTCTTAGAGAACCCTTTCTTTGTTGAGAAAAGGGAGAGGGTCGCATAGGTCATCGTGAGGTCCCCTGCGCTGGGTTACAGCCCGATGAACCCCGTCACACCTCTCAGGTGGGCCTTCCCTTCCTCCCGTTCCTGGAGCTGACCTGCTGTGGGGACCGCTCTCCCGGGCCCCGCCCCCACGAGGTCCTGCCCCTGCAGGATCACGCGCACTGCGCAGGCGCACTCACCGGCCCCGCCCCCCATGCC
>SJYG01000581.1:1350523-1368667 GCA_006410535.1 Litocranius walleri | reverse complement strand
CCATGCCCACGACAGAACCCCCCCTCACTGCACAGGCGCACTCACCGAGGCCCCGCCCCTGCGAGGCCACACCCCCAGCGCCCCGCCCCACGAGCATCCGGCAGACGCACCCCGGCCCGCCCCCAGCAGGCGCACTCACCGGGAAGTGAGGCAGGCACACTTGACCGTTGGCCTTCACGCTGCGGTGCATCTCCCTCTGCAGCTGCTTCTTGCTCCCCGCGCGGTGGGGAGGGGCGCCATCTCTAAGGGAGACGAGGACAGGACCGGCGGCTCACGAGGACGCCGCGGGCGCGTGCCCAGAGGACAGGCGCCCCGCCCGCCCCGTCCCGCGAGACCCAGGCGCCCTGCCCCTCAGGCCTCTCCGGAGGCGGCTCCAGCTCGGGGAAGAAGCGCCAGCTTGGAAAGAGCTCCCTTCCGGCTCCGGTCCTGGGAGTGGGCCCGCGCAGAGGGAGGGTCCCCCAGCAGGACACGGAGACCCTTTGCTTCCTCCAGTGGTTGCTCCCACCGCAGTGCATCAGCCCGAATCGGGGGCCCAGGGCCTTAAAGTGCACCAGGCGGTGCTGAAAGGACGGGGACCAGGCCCACAGGAGTCAGAGCCGGGCTGGGGAGGGGTGCAGAATTCTAACCGTCAACTTCCGGTTGTTCCCGAACGTCTCCCTCCCATCAGTCACCAGCAGGCGTCCTTGGCCTCCTCCCTGCCCTCAGCTCCAAACCCTCCTTGCCCCCAACCATCGGACTCTCAGATCCATGACCAAGGTGGGCATAAAAAGAAAGCCCCTGCTCCCAGGTGTTCTGCGTGATTCATCCAAATTAAGTGAGCACCTACTATGTGCCAGCGCTTATTCTAGGCTCCAGCAAGGCAGCAGTGAAGGGAGGGGATAAAAAATGCAGACGACTCCCTGATAATGCTTGTGTTCTAATGGAGTTCAACACTTAGCCAGTGAAGCATAAGAAGCAAAATTTATGGTAAGTTCAGTGGTAAAGAATCAGCCTGCAATGCAGGAGATGCAGGTTCGATCCCTGAGTCAGGAAGATCCCTTGGAGGAGAAAATGGCAACCCACTCCAGCATGCTTGCCTGGGAAATCCCATGGACAGAAGCGCCTGGCAGGCACGCCATTCATGGAGCCGCAAAAGAATCAGACATGACTTGGCAACGAAACACCGCATGGTAAGTTAGAAGGCGTAAGTACTATGATGAAATGCACTATGGAAATGGGGGGCAAGGACAGCTGGTGTGGTGAAGCTGCAATTTTAAATGGGGGGGGGGGGGATTGTCAATGAAGTCCTCGCCACAGAGGTGATTTCTGAGCAAGGCAGTAGAGGAAGCAGTAGAGGCCCTTATATATTATGATTATATTCTTATTTATTTTTAAAAATTGGAGTTGATTTATAATGTGTTTATTTTAAATTTCTGGCCTCATCCTGCAGCATGGGGGAATCCCAGTTCCCTGACCAGGGACTGAACCCACACCCCTGGCATTGGAAGGCAGTCTTAACCACTGGGCCTCCAGGGGAAGTCCCCATCATTATTATCTTTTGGAAAAGCAAACGGAAGAGGTTTAAAAACACCACCACTGCATCCTCCTCCACTCTGCCAGTCTTCGCTGAGAGCAGGACCTGGAGTTGCGAGGACATTGTTAAAAGACTTTTGTAAAAAAAATTAAAACAAACAAAAAAAAAGACTTTTGTTCTTGGAAGCTGTTGGATGGTCAAGGTGTGATTATATCCCCAATGCTCTTCCTTTCGGAAGCCACTTATTTACAAAGGCCTCGGGCTTCAGACGCCTGCATACTGAATCATCCTTCGAGGCGGCAAATGTTGAAACAAGCTGCTGGGCTATTTCCCTTTCCCTGGCATTTTCTTCGTCATCAGGCCCCTGGCCTGTCAGTGGTGGGGTAGCATCAGTTGTGCCTAAGAAAGCCAACAGGGCTCCGTGTATATATACTGTGGCATAACTCTGAGTGGCCCCAAGGGCTGTAACCTGCCAGCTCCTGTCCATGGGATTTTCCAGGCAAGAATACAGGAGTGGTTGCCATTTCCTCCTCCAGGGGATTTTCCTGACCCAGGGGTCCAACCCGCATCTCTTCTGTCTCCTGCATTGCAGGCAGGTTCTTCATCACTAGCGCCTGCTGGGAAGCCCGGGTGGTTACCCTGCCCCCACCTAAAATCCCCTGTGGGGTGGGTGACAGTTGGGACCCACAGCTTGGGTCTCATGCTGGTCTGACCAACTCCTGCTGCCCCAGGAGTGCAAGACAAGGTCCACATCCTGCCCGCGCACCTCTCCTGGACAGGCCAGGATCTCCCTGTGAGGCACACAGGGGCCCCACCCGCCCCTCCAAGGCTTTGACCTTGCGCGCCCTCTGGCAGCCTCCACCTCTCACCCCTTGCCTCCCAAGATGAAAGCAGTGCTAAAGCTTGTACACGTTTTTTCTTTTTCCATATAAAAGAGGAGACAGAAAGGTGAGCTGGGGAAGCAGTTGAGAAAGGGAGGTGGGGGAGCAGGTCACGGGCCACCTGAAGGCAGAGGAACATGGGAGTTCTGGAAGCAGCCTGCGACCAGCCCCCAGCGCAGCCCCTGCACCCAGGGCAGGTGGAGGGTCTGGCTGCCGGTTCGAAAACCTGCGACCAGCGCAGAGAAGGGAGCCTCTAACCCAGCCAGCTCAGAGGCTTCCCAGGCGTCTTCAGGGAAACGTGGCTTTAATCCACCCCTCTCCTCCCCACAGCCAAGAATCTTCTTCCAAAACAGCCCCTCATTCCAGAAGGGGGCCTCTCTTCTTTTCATCCAGGCTCTATAAAAGTCTGTGATCAGTTTCCTGGCTTCTCAGGACTGTGAGCTGATGTGCGCCCAAGTCTTGGTCCCTGAACAGTCTCCTTTAATTATAAACATTTTAGCTAACGAGCCTGCTGCCGGGCCCAGCTGTTTCTGGGGAGCATGGTTTTGAAGTGTGGACTCCACTTAGCTGCCATTTAAGCCGAGCCAATTAGCTTAGCCTTTTGACTGGGCCGTGGCTGGCCTACCCTGAATGTCGCTCTCTGCAGCTTTTAAATAGCGGGCTCCCGTGCACAGTGTCCACTTGGCGTTTCCATCTGGCCACCACTCTGAGGGCAGCCTCTGATCACAGCCAACATCAAAAGGCGGGTTTGTAAGATAAGGCGCTATGTGAAGTTCACTCAGACGCTTTCCCCGGGGACCAGAGTTATCAGGCCCCTGGCCTGTCAGTGGTGGGGTAGCATCAGTTGTGCCTAAGAAAGCCAACAGGGCTCCGTGTATATATACTGTGGCATAACTCTGAGTGGCCCCAAGGGCTGTAACCTGCCAGCTCCTGTCCATGGGATTTTCCAGGCAAGAATACAGGAGTGGTTGCCATTTCCTCCTCCAGGGGATTTTCCTGACCCAGGGGTCCAACCCGCATCTCTTCTGTCTCCTGCATTGCAGGCAGGTTCTTCATCACTAGCGCCTGCTGGGAAGCCCGGGTGGTTACCCTGCCCCCACCTAAAATCCCCTGTGGGGTGGGTGACAGTTGGGACCCACAGCTTGGGTCTCATGCTGGTCTGACCAACTCCTGCTGCCCCAGGAGTGCAAGACAAGGTCCACATCCTGCCCGCGCACCTCTCCTGGACAGGCCAGGATCTCCCTGTGAGGCACACAGGGGCCCCACCCGCCCCTCCAAGGCTTTGACCTTGCGTGCCCTCTGGCAGCCTCCACCTCTCACCCCTTGCCTCCCAAGATGAAAGCAGTGCTAAAGCTTGTACACGTTTTTTCTTTTTCCATATAAAAGAGGAGACAGAAAGGTGAGCTGGGGAAGCAGTTGAGAAAGGGAGGTGGGGGAGCAGGTCACGGGCCACCTGAAGGCAGAGGAACATGGGAGTTCTGGAAGCAGCCTGCGACCAGCCCCCAGCGCAGCCCCTGCACCCAGGGCAGGTGGAGGGTCTGGCTGCCGGTTCGAAAACCTGCGACCAGCGCAGAGAAGGGAGCCTCTAACCCAGCCAGCTCAGAGGCTTCCCAGGCGTCTTCAGGGAAACGTGGCTTTAATCCACCCCTCTCCTCCCCACAGCCAAGAATCTTCTTCCAAAACAGCCCCTCATTCCAGAAGGGGGCCTCTCTTCTTTTCATCCAGGCTCTATAAAAGTCTGTGATCAGTTTCCTGGCTTCTCAGGACTGTGAGCTGATGTGCGCCCAAGTCTTGGTCCCTGAACAGTCTCCTTTAATTATAAACATTTTAGCTAACGAGCCTGCTGCCGGGCCCAGCTGTTTCTGGGGAGCATGGTTTTGAAGTGTGGACTCCACTTAGCTGCCATTTAAGCCGAGCCAATTAGCTTAGCCTTTTGACTGGGCCGTGGCTGGCCTACCCTGAATGTCGCTCTCTGCAGCTTTTAAATAGCGGGCTCCCGTGCACAGTGTCCACTTGGCGTTTCCATCTGGCCACCACTCTGAGGGCAGCCTCTGATCACAGCCAACATCAAAAGGCGGGTTTGTAAGATAAGGCGCTATGTGAAGTTCACTCAGACGCTTTCCCCGGGGACCAGAGTTAACCGATAAGGTAAAAGGAAGTAAAAGTAAATAGAATGACCTGGACCACCCTCTGCAAGAAATGCATCTCGGGCGATTCTGTGAGGCCCCGAGCAGACACTGACTTCAGAAGCAGCTCTGTGCAGAGAGAAGGGTCAGGGTGCTGCCTCCACGCTGGCCTCCCGGCTTTCACTTCCTATCAGAGAGGCCACACTTCGGCGGCAGGAACTTGCTGCTTCTGGTGTAGCCAGCGCCCACCAATCCTTCTGCCCAAGGACTGGGCTTGAGGACTTGGCTGGGAGTATAACTTTCAAAAAAAAAAAAAGTTTTTAAAAAATCATTTCTTCTGAATGTAGGTTTTGGAACAACAAGCTGGTAAAATGGCCTTCTCAGAGGCCTGTGTGAAGGCTCAAATCCCCAGCCACCTTTAATGGGACTTTCCGCTTAGCGGGGAGCAGCAGTGGGGAGCAGGCCCTGGCCTTCTGGCCCCGAGGCTCCCTGGACACTCTCAGGGCAAGGCTGCCCAGCCCAGCCTCCCCCAGCCTCAGGCAGAGATCCCCAGACTTCACCGGGTCTGTGGCAAATGAGACCAAAGCTTCCCCAGGCTTGTGTCTAATGAGCTCCAGCCTTCTGGAGTCTATTGAAGGCGGCCCGTGACCCCCACACCCCCACCCAAACTGTGCCCCTCCCCAGCCCCCACAGGGCGGCCAACCCCTTGCTGGCCATTGTGCCCTGGAGAAGCAGCAGGGCCCTTTTCATGCCTTACGGGGTCCTATTCACTCGCGCGAGGAGATTTCAAAGCGGGCTGCTGCCCCTCGTCCCTGAGCTTCCCCGAGTGGACAATGGGCTGAAAGCGACTCAGTCCAGCTTTTCATCCCCTGCGCTCCGCGCCGTGCCGGGCCGCAACTGGCCGAGCTGAAGAGGGTCTAATCCCAGCCAGGGATCCGCCCGGCGCCGGGCCAGCGGCCAGAAAGTGCCTCGCCCAGCGGGCTTTCCGTGTCTGCCAAGCCGATGGGCCCGGGACCCCTAGGATCTCCAAGCCCAGTGCTGCCTGTCGGAGCAGCTCTCATCCTGAGACCCTTTGTCCACCCCTGCGTAGGCAGCGGGAGGCAGCCCCACGCTGATGGGAACTGTGGGCCCAGGGGCGTCAGCACGTGCAACTGGGGACCGACGGCTGCGTCCAGCGAGCTGCCCTCGAGGCTGAGCAGCCAGAGCGCGACTCTCCCAGGCCCCCGGCACTGACCTCAGGAAGGCCACCCCCACCCCTGGCCTTGGCGTCCCGGTTCACTCATCCCGTTCAAGGGGGCCGTGCCGAGGGGGGAGCAGACCCCGCCCTGAGGTCCTGCCACCTGGGACCCAGGGCACCTACTGTGAACGCCCAGAGAGCGGCTGCTGCGCGAGGGGTCCGCCTCAGCCTCCCCACCCACCGGGACCTTCCTGGCCCACATGCTGACCCAGGACAGCTGACTTCTTTCTACGCTCTGGGCACCTTGAGTCCATGGCGCTTTAGCTAAAGGTGGGGAGGGTAAGGGCTCTAAAGTCACCTCTGAGCATGCCTTCTTTCTGGGCAGGGTCTAAAGAAGAGGGGGAGGGCAGAGAGGGGAGGGGAGGAGTTAGACCTTGAGTCATTAAGGTTTCCCTGGCAGCTCTGCCAGCGCAGAAGACCTGGTATTGATCCCTGGGTCGGGAAGACCCTCTGGAGAATGGAATAGGGACCCACTCCAGTATTCCTGCCTGGAGAAGTCCACAGACAGAGGAGCCTGGTGGGCTGCAGTCCACAGGGTCGCAAAGTGTCAGACATGACCGAGCAACTAGCTCTTCACTGTTATTAAAAAAGAAAGCTGCGTGGCCACTAATAGAGACTCGGGGCAGCTCAAAGATCCCCTTGTCAGCTGGTCCTAT
Source organism: Litocranius walleri (assembly GCA_006410535.1). Lineage (NCBI taxonomy): Eukaryota > Metazoa > Chordata > Mammalia > Artiodactyla > Bovidae > Litocranius > Litocranius walleri. Next base: position 1,362,254 of record SJYG01000581.1, on the reverse strand, counting down.
TACTGCAGTTGTTGACGTGGGGAGTGGCTGCTTGAGGACAGGGGCCTGTGGGCTGGACCTCAGTTCTGTCTCTGACGAAGCAGTTACAGGAGCACCAGGCCTTCCTGGCCCGTCCAAAAGTCATGAGCAGCAGCCAATTTTCCTGATTGGGTCTTGTGAGGCTCAGCCAGGTATGGGGACTACACCCAAGTTATCTCATCCCAAACCCAGAATAACACCTCGGTGATGCAGAGCAGGAGGCAAGCCAAAAATAATCTCTAAGAAAACTAAATAGAAGCCTCACACTCTTAAGTCAACCATGTTTAACTAAGGAGATTCACTCAATACCCTCATTCAGACCTAACTTACACTCCTGTTTTACACGTAACGCTGACTCCCATGCGATCCGCACTCTAGTTAAGAACCAGAGGGAAAGTGGTGCTAGGAATAAGCACACAGGCAGAGAAGGACAGCACACAGGCAGAGAAGGACGGCAGCGTGTCCCGGAGGAGAGGGAGGAAGTGCCTCCAGGGGCAGAAGGTGCGAAAGTGGAAATGGCGGTCTCTCAGGTGTGTCTGACTGCGACCCCATGGACTACAGCCTGCCAGGCTCCTCTGTCCATGGGAGTTCCCAGGCAAGAGTGCTGGAGTGGGTTGCCATGCCATTCTCCAGGGGATCTTCCTGACCCCGGGATTGAACCCAGGTCTCTTGCATTGCAGGCGGATCCTTTACTGTCTGAGCCACCAGGGAAGCCTCCAGAAAGCCCTATACAGTGTTGAATTCTGTGAGATCATATTACAGCATTGTATGAAAACAGATCTTCAGACTAATTATCTGGGCCAAGAAACAGAATATATCTTGTCTAATACTATTCAATAAGGGGAGAGCAAAAACAACTGTTTTCAGAAATATGTGTTTTCCAAGTACAATACCTATGGAAGCCTCCGCTCTGTAAGAGCCCTCATCTCTTCATGCTGGATGAATGATGGTCTCCCTCTCTCCATTTCATTCAGTCTCACCTTAAACGTCTCTCTCCTCTTACTAACGGGGGATGGAGGTGACACAATTCCGTCCACCAGGAAACTCAACAGTCAAGTCTCAAACCAACCCGTCCACTTTCCTCTCAATCGGCTCCAGGCCGCAGGCCAAGCAACGGATCGCTGCCAGTGGAAACCAGATTGCTTCAAGCAAACTGGAAGAAGAGCTGGGAAGCCTTGGGAAGGCAGAAGGGACAGCCTGGAAATAGGTGTGTCAGAATCGACTCCAGCCCCACAGGCTTGCCTGTAGAAAGTGGCCCCCTTAGCAGAAGATTCTCCTCCAGAGCGTTTGAGGAAGACTCTCCAAAGACCATTTCCAGGGTGGTGGCTCCCAGCTGGGCGCCACCTCTGAGCCTCTTGAATCAGAATCATCAAAGTTGGCAGGAGATGGGGATGTCTGGTCCACGCTGCCACCCCGCCCCCACCCACCTGAGACTCAGAGCATCCTTGTTCTCCAGCCACAGAGGTCACCACTGCACGACCTCAAACGACCTCCAGCTCAGAGCATGACCCTGCCCATGGCCTGCTAACCTTGTCCGACCACCCTGATGGCTGGGACTGCCTTCAGGAGCCCCAGCTGTCCATCTGCAGAAGGGCCAGGATCTGAGACGACTCTGGAGAGAACGCCCAGCGACAGAGCAGGCACCTCACTGGCGCCTGCTGAACTGCGCCATCCAAGAGGGGCATCACACGCAGCGATGGGGAGCACTCGAGCTTCTGGACTCCGCCAGCACTGACCTCAGACACAGCCCCCCGCGCCCCCTGCCTCCCACTTGTCCATTCTGCAGACGCAACACCTGGATTCAAGGCCCGCCCAGCTCTTCTGCCCACAGGGAAAGTGGGCAAAATGACAAGCAGAAGGCGGGTATCTGCACTCAGGGAAACTACAGGCATTGCCCTTAACCTTCTACCTTGGTTCAGTCGTCTTCTGTGAAGATACCTTCCGATGCCCATTCAAGGCTCTAAGCCTCCNCCTCTGAGCCTCTTGAATCAGAATCATCAAAGTTGGCAGGAGATGGGGATGTCTGGTCCACGCTGCCACCCCGCCCCCACCCACCTGAGACTCAGAGCATCCTTGTTCTCCAGCCACAGAGGTCACCACTGCACGACCTCAAACGACCTCCAGCTCAGAGCATGACCCTGCCCATGGCCTGCTAACCTTGTCCGACCACCCTGATGGCTGGGACTGCCTTCAGGAGCCCCAGCTGTCCATCTGCAGAAGGGCCAGGATCTGAGACGACTCTGGAGAGAACGCCCAGCGACAGAGGAGGCACCTCACTGGCGCCTGCTGAACTGCGCCATCCAAGAGGGGCATCACACGCAGCGATGGGGAGCACTCGAGCTTCTGGACTCCGCCAGCACTGACCTCAGACACAGCCCCCCGCGCCCCCTGCCTCCCACTTGTCCATTCTGCAGACGCAACACCTGGATTCAAGGCCCGCCCAGCTCTTCTGCCCACAGGGAAAGTGGGCAAAATGACAAGCAGAAGGCGGGTATCTGCACTCAGGGAAACTACAGGCATTGCCCTTAACCTTCTACCTTGGTTCAGTCGTCTTCTGTGAAGATACCTTCCGATGCCCATTCAAGGCTCTAAGCCTCCAGCTACCCAGGCTCCCAAGGGGCCCTCCCGCACTAAAGCTGAGCCACACCAGCGGCCCACTCCCGTCCCAGCCAACAGACGCCCAGACACAGGTGGGCTTCACAGCGCGGGCCGAGGACGCTGGCCCGTGCCCGGCGGGCCGCACTGCCGGCCGGGCGCATGGCGGGAAGGCAGGGGGCGCTTACACGCTGCTGTCCGTCATGGACATGGAGTCGTCGGTCAGCACGTCGCTGGACATCTCGCTGTCGTTGGCGCTGGCGGCTGGCGCAAAGACGTGGCCGGAGCCCACGTGGTACGGGTTCACGGGGTCGCTCCTCCTGAAGGACCTGTGGGGAAGGCACAGCTGCGCATCCCGACTCGCGCCCCAACCCGGGGCGCCGGGGAGGCCCCGGGACAGCCCCCAGCTGCTGCCCAGGGCCCGCTGATCCTCTGGGCAGTGAGCAGGCCCACAGGGGGCCTGTGGGGCCACTGGCCTGCCCTGGGCAGAGAGCAGGGGGCTTCGCTGCCCCCGAGGTGGCTCGGGGGGGGGCACTTCCAGAGGACTCTGCTCCTGAGTCAGTGCAGACGGAGCGTCCCCGCCCACAAAGTGAGGCAGCCCTTTACACACGTGACCTCATCTGATCCTCGGGGCCACCTGGGTGAAGAGGGGTCGTGTGCCCATTTCAGACGTGCCCGGGTGGCCCTGGATCACAGAACCGCAGCCAGTGGGTGTGGGACCCATCCGGACAACTCCCCCTCAGCCCATCTCTCTGCTTCTTCACACAGGACTAGCCTCAGTGTCGAAAGACGCTCCAGTGTGAGAGGCAAGATGACTGACCTGTAGCGGGTGTCCGGGCTCCCAGGTGGAGGAACCGGCGGGGTGGTGGGGATGCTCCCTGGGGAGGGTGGGCCCTGGGGGTGGGGGCCAGGGAAGCAGAGGGCAGCAGCAGGTCCTCCACCCTGGGTGGCGGCTGGGTAGGGGAGGGGCCTGAGGCTCTCCCAGCAGCCAGGGGATCCAGGGGGCCTGGGTCAGACTAAGGTGGGGGGTGGGCGGCGGACTGCTGCACAACTGGGAGACGAGCCCCGAGGAGGGTGGACACTGCGGCTGGAATGAAGGTGGGGGGGCGGTCCTGCCTTTGGGACCTGCCCTCTGGCTGTAGCGACAAAGCAGACAAGTAACACTCAGAGCTGTAACGCAGCAGAATGGACCGTATAAATGATCTAACCCAACCCCTCAGTTTAGAAATGTTAATAAAAACCAAGAGCTACCACCAGTGATGGGAACAGTCAACTCACTGGAAAAGACCCTGATGCTGGGAAAGACTGACGCAAAAGGAGAAGAGGGCGACAGAGGATGAGACAGTTGGACGGCATACTGACTCAATGGAGAGGAGTCTGAGCAAAGACCAGGAGGGTGAGGGCAGGGAGGCCTGGCGTGCGGCAGTCAGTCCATGGGGCCACAAAGAGCTGGACGCGACTGAGTGACTGACCAGCACCACCATCAGCTCAGGGCTCAGTGTGGGTGGGGCCTGTCTCCTCCCTGCCACACCCCCACCAGCACAGGAGGTACTCAAGGACTGTCTGCCACCCAGTCACTGGCAAGGCCCCCTGGGGAGTGACGGAGCCCCAGGCAGGGGCCACGCACTGGGGGGCGGCCACGTGGAGCCCACATCAGGTCCTGGAGAAGTTGATGGCAACAGAGATCCCCAATCTGCCAGTCTGAGCGAGGTCAGATCTCTGAGACGTCAGGTGGCCGAGCAGCGACCAGGAAGTGCTCACAAGGAGCGTGGCATGAGCCCACTGGACACTTTGGGCCAGGCCACCCTGCCCGTCAAGTGGAACTGGGATGCTCCCAGCCAGCTGGGTGTCCTGGGGTGTCACAGCCTCCACGGACATGGGGTCCACCTCAAACAACGTGCGGTTCAGACACAGCCACTGGCCTGGGGCTGGAAACACCCTCCAAGGGCGCTATTTACAGGGGTGTGGTAACTCTCCAGAAAACCACCCACCCGCAAAAACAAGGCGTTCTCGGGCGGCATTTATCAGGACGACTGCACAGCGCTGGTGTGCTTCCCTCGTGAAGGCCTGGCCTGTGTGTGCAGAGAGCAGGGCCGGCCCCCAGCACTGCCCAGAGTGTGGGGCTCGGGGCAGAAGCTCACAGCTTTGTCCACGCTCCCTTTTTTAAGGACCTAGGACACAGTGGGGTGCTGAACGGGTTTTTCACCTAAGAGGTGTAACACAGAGATCAAAAGAGCCCAAACCGCCTTAAATAGCCCCGGGCCCCTGCCCACCTCTGTCACTATCTCTGCGTCCTCACACATCTGCACAGCCAGGGGAGGGCTGCAACAGCAAAGGGGCTGAGACCCCCTAGCAGAGCAAGGCGCAGCTCGCAGATGCTGTGTGCAGACACTGCTCTGCGCTCCCGGCCAGACACTGGGTCCCAAAATAAACTGGGCTCCCTCCCTTCCAACATAAGAGGGCTACTGTGCCACCAGCAATTACAAATGGAATATACTGCTTTTCGCTCAGTCCCTGCAGTGAAGTACAGGGATTTTCCTTCCATCATCACAAGACGACGCAGAGGAAGGTGGCTGAGTCGTAGGGAGAGACACAGACTTGATATTTTCTTTAAAAAAAACACATAGAACTTTATCAAGACCGCTACAAAGTTTGGAGAAAATGAATTAGAACTCCGTTCTTGTGATCGCTTTAAAAAACAAGAAAGAAACTCAAACAGGCTACAGTAATTGTACCCAGATGCGGATTATTTCTTCAGGGCCGAGATGCTCCCAATTGTTGCAAGCCCCTTTGATTCCTCCCGAGAGCAGAGGCCAGGACAGCGCCTGCGTTGGGCACCCCCAGGCCCGCGGCTTCTGCGGGCACAGGGCCTTGGCAGTCAGGGGGCAGAGGCCCCTGGCACTCTGCTCGGCACGCCCTCGGCCTGGTCTTATCCTTTATCTCCATGCGATCCCTTCCAGGGCCAGGCCCATACAGAGAGAGCAGACCCGGCCTTTGGGACCCCTTTCTGGGGCCCCTCTCAAAACAACGCACCTTCAAAGGCATTGGCTTCTAAGGCTGTGCGTTTGAGGCTCTTCTTTTCAGAAGCCCCCTAATGATTTCCTCACCAAGTCCCTGCCCAGAAGGGGACGCTCCCTCCCGCAGCATCTTCTAAGTGAGGTGGGGGTGGTGGAGGGCGAGGCCAGGTGCGCAGGCGGGGGCGCCCAGCACAGCCTCCCTCGGGCGTCATGTTCTCCCATGATGTTGAAGCCAAGCTGGACTCCACTGGCTTCCACAGAAACGGCCCCATCAGTGATGGCTTCCGGGGGACAGGAAGCACTGGGAGCGGGCAGGGGACACCTGCTGGGCCCCTGATGCACCGTGAGGCCATGAGGCCGGGGAGCCAGTGACAGACGGGAGACCACCGAGAGCGCGTCCCTGCATGCCACCATCCTCCAGGGCGGTAGGGAGCGCGGGCGTGGGTGCCCGCGTGCCCCTCCTCCGAGGACCCTGTCTCCGCTTCTGTGAGTCTGTGTCTGACCCTTTGTGACCCCATGGACTGTAGCCCGCTAGGCCCCTCTGTCCATGGAATTCTCCAGGCAAGAACACTGGAGAGGGTAGCCTTTCCCTTCTCCAGGGGATCTTCCCAACCCAGGGATCGAACTCACATTTCCCGCAGTGCAGGAGGATTCTTTACTGTCTGAGCCACCAGGGAAGCCTCTTTATATGAAACCCAACCAAATCAGCAAGAACAAGAAACAGGTCTTTAAAAGCGAGGCTCCTCTGAGTGCCCGAGGTAAACTCAGGGCTTGGGGACCAGCTGGTACCCTTGGATTCCAGCTGCCAAGCCTGCTCCTCAACAGCTGGTGACAGGGAGCCCTCAGCAGGACTTGGTCTGTCTCCTTCATCTGACTACACAGAGCCCGTCCGCAGGCCAGGGACCTGGCTTCAGGAGTGGAGGGGAGGCCGACTTGAGCTGGAGGTGCTCCCTACATGCCAGGAACTAGAGGGAACTCGGACACAAGTTCAACAATACCGGAAGTCGGGGCGGGGGAGGGGACCCCTGAGACCGATGGGTCCAGAGTGAAGGACAAAGCAGGTGATGACACAGCTGTGCCCACAGGGGATGGCAAGAGGAGCTGCGGGAGAGCACTCAGAAAGGCAAAGCACGCCGGCTCGACAGCGAAACCGCCAACGGCAGCACTGGGCACGCCCCCAGACAGCAAAGCCATGCTGACCTGAGCCCCACATCCTGCTCGGTGAGCCCGGTGAGCTCATGAGCCCTGGGACAAGCTCTCTGCTCAAAACAGTCACCTGTGGACCTGGCTTGACCACACAGGGACCATAAAACTCCCCTGCTCAACCTGGAGGAGCTGAGGCTGGAAGCATCACATCTTCTCAAGAGTCACAGAATCTCTTTTCCCCTCCCCACTTTTCCTGTGATCATAAAACTGTAGCCCAGTGAGTTCTTGAGCCATGACACCCCTTTGCCTGCCTGCTTGTAAACCTCACAAGCGTCCTGTTCTAACAAGTCACTTCTTATCAGTCACATTGCATCTGAGCTCTTTTCTGCAGAGACACAGAGGACTAAGGTACTGGAGCTCCCTGAAAGGACACCAAACTGTTTCAAAGCTTCACAGTGAACGCAGGCTAAGACTCGAGGCTCACTGTTTGCAAGTCAGACCTGAACCTGGTTGCCCTTTTCGCACAGGCAGCGGTGAGCATGATTAAATCAAGCTAATTTTAATGCCTTATGTCTGTTCAAACCATGTCCCTTTACAAAGGGCTTTCCTGTTCATTATTCTGATCCTAACAGCAACCTGTGATATCAGCAGGAGGGACAGTGTCCTCTTATCTGCAGGACACACGGGCTTCAGCAAGACTCCAACCCAGGTGGGAAGAGGTGGGCAGGGCTGCACTCAGGCCAGGGACCTGGCTTCAGGAGTGGAGGGGAGGCCGACTTGAGCTGGAGGTGCTCCCTACATGCCAGGAACTAGAGGGAACTCGGACACAAGTTCAACAATACCGGAAGTCGGGGCGGGGGAGGGGACCCCTGAGACCGATGGGTCCAGAGTGAAGGACAAAGCAGGTGATGACACAGCTGTGCCCACAGGGGATGGCAAGAGGAGCTGCGGGAGAGCACTCAGAAAGGCAAAGCACGCCGGCTCGACAGCGAAACCGCCAACGGCAGCACTGGGCACGCCCCCAGACAGCAAAGCCATGCTGACCTGAGCCCCACATCCTGCTCGGTGAGCCCGGTGAGCTCATGAGCCCTGGGACAAGCTCTCTGCTCAAAACAGTCACCTGTGGACCTGGCTTGACCACACAGGGACCATAAAACTCCCCTGCTCAACCTGGAGGAGCTGAGGCTGGAAGCATCACATCTTCTCAAGAGTCACAGAATCTCTTTTCCCCTCCCCACTTTTCCTGTGATCATAAAACTGTAGCCCAGTGAGTTCTTGAGCCATGACACCCCTTTGCCTGCCTGCTTGTAAACCTCACAAGCGTCCTGTTCTAACAAGTCACTTCTTATCAGTCACATTGCATCTGAGCTCTTTTCTGCAGAGACACAGAGGACTAAGGTACTGGAGCTCCCTGAAAGGACACCAAACTGTTTCAAAGCTTCACAGTGAACGCAGGCTAAGACTCGAGGCTCACTGTTTGCAAGTCAGACCTGAACCTGGTTGCCCTTTTCGCACAGGCAGCGGTGAGCATGATTAAATCAAGCTAATTTTAATGCCTTATGTCTGTTCAAACCATGTCCCTTTACAAAGGGCTTTCCTGTTCATTATTCTGATCCTAACAGCAACCTGTGATATCAGCAGGAGGGACAGTGTCCTCTTATCTGCAGGACACACGGGCTTCAGCAAGACTCCAACCCAGGTGGGAAGAGGTGGGCAGGGCTGCACCTCTGGCCTTTGAATAACTCGGGGCAGCTCCTAACACACCGCAGGCACCCTCGAGTATCTTGCACTTAAAAAAAAAAAAACAGCAAAAAAACCTTCTGGGGTAGGTCTTAATCCCTCTCTGACAATGCCCAGGTAAGACATTCAGTCCAGGTAAGGTACAGGCCTCTCAACCCAACAGGGGGATAAACTCAGGCAGGAATCTAGTAGGAAACCCAGGGGGCCAATGGAAAGGTGTCATTTACATATGAACAACGCCCACCAATCCCAACCAAAGCTGACCTGCAGACGCCCTTAAAGCTGAATCCTGGTAGAAACACGCAGGCTGGGCCGGTAGGGGGCGGGGTCCCGACTGCCCACCCCCAAAGGGGAGGGTCCCGCCCAGGAGCCCGAGTGGCTGCAAAACCAGCCAGGGTGCGGTTTACAAAGGTGGCGCTCTGGGCCCCGACCCCGGGGGGACACAGAAGCCCCACTGTCTCAAGGCCCCCAGAGAAGCCGCCTGACCACAGGCCTTAAGCAGCCTCGGCGACCGCTGCCAGCCTGGAGGGCACGGAGGCCAGCGGGGCTTTCCCCAAGTGTCCGCATAAGGGAACGGGCAGGGATGACAGGTGGCCTGGAGCTGCCAGCCCCTCAAATCAGGGCCAGCATCTTTCTCCAAACAGCCCGAAACCATAGCTCAAAGATGCTGAAACAACTCGGTTCCGATGATCCTTGGAGCACTTGCACAAGCCAGTCGGGTCCCACCGAAGGTGGTGGTGGACCAGATGTCCGCCCGGCAGACCAGCTCGCGAGGCCGCAGGAGCGCCCCCTGGCGGTGCCAACGCCACCCTTCTCTCCCAGCAGGGCCACCCCAGGACCACCAGCTTCCTGGCTCAGACCGGCTCCCCGCCCCTCCGCGGCCCGCCGGGCCCTACAGAGGGAGGCGACCTCCAGAGACAGCCAGCAGGTCGCACGCCCCTTCCCACAGGGTCAGCGAGATAAGCTGCTCCAAGAGCAGCCCCGCGGCCGGCCCCTCCCCCGCATGCCATCAGCAACAAGCTGGAACTCAGGCTCATTCCCTTTGGATGTGTGGAAGGGGAGAGAGAGAAACAGAAAAACTCATTCCGACACGAGGCCTGAAGCTGCCTCCAAAGGTCAAGAATCTTAAGACTTGGCCGTTCTATAAAGAACTGCCTGTCCTCCAAGCCTCCAAGAGAGAAGGCCGTCCAGGGCCCAAGTCCTCTCCCGCCAGACCTCCTCTCCATCAGCAGTAAGCAACACAGGCACCAACTGGAGTCTGCCCCCAGGGCAGCAAGCATGTAAGACTAGGATAACCTATCAGCAGATTCTGAAAGCACAGGACCCTTCACTGGGGAGTCGCAGGACCCTGCCGCCTCTGGAGGAGTCCCCGGAGGGCTCACATCTCGGTCCATAAGGAGCCACAAGCCCAGCTGTTAAGCCAGCTGCTGGCTCTGAACAGTTCAAACGGTCCCACTTACCCCGCGGTCAGTGGGCACACACGCTACCGCCTGGGCCTCCAGTCAACCCAGAGGGCTCTGCGGCCCCATTCTCTCCTCGCCAGTGAGTGACCCCTTCCCAAACCGGCGCTGAGCGACTGACTGCCTCTCCCTCTCGCTGCCGCTCTAAGACTGGTGCAGGGTAATGAGTAACCACACTGAGGCATTCTGCCTGCCACCGTCTGCAGCCCGCACTGGGAGGCTCTGGGCATCTAGCAGTGCGTGCATCCCTCTCCTCTCAGCAACAGAAAGCCAGATCAAAGGGTTCGTGGCCAGCGGTCGGAGCGCAAGACAGACCTCTGTCAGCCTGACCATCCATCCATCCACCCTCCTTAACTCAAACCATCTGCAGAGGCCACCTCATCCCCCCTCCCTGTCCCCCACAGGGCTTACCTGTATCCGCTTTCGACGGTGTCCATGGCCCGCGCGCTGGCTGTGGCCCTCAGGGTCTTGCTGGACAAGCCCACCACAGTGGGGGGTAGTTTGCACTTGAAGTCGGCACAAGTCCACTCCTCCTCCTCGTTCAAGGTGGGGAGGTAGCCACACACGAGCCTGAGGCTGCCCAGGCCCCCCTGACTCAAGTAAGCTGGGTTCTCGCCCCCGCTCCCCACGTACTCGAGGCATATGTCCGACGTCAGAAACGTCTGGTAGGCGCTCTCCTCCATCACGGCCTGGACCTCGGTCTGGGCCTGGTCGAACATGGCCGAGTCTATCTGCTGCCTCTTGATGCTGTCCCGAATGTACGTCTTGGTGGCAGGTTTCAGCTGCTTGGAGACGATGCTGTTGTTCTCGATGTACCTTTTGTAGATGGCTTTGGCTACTCGTAAAGTTTTGGCATCCTTCAGGTTCATCTGCCGGAATCCATTGCAGGCGAACCAGAAGTCTAAAGTATCCACGCATTTCTCCCGCTCCAGGAAAGTCCGGAAGAGGTAAGCACCGTCCTGATCGCCCAGCAAGGAGTGCAGAGACTTGGTCCACCTGGTCAGCGGGGAATCCGGGGACGCCCGGCCCTCCGGCTCCCCCAGCCCGCCCTCGTTCCGCCGGGCGCTGGGGGAGACGGGCGGGGCCTTGGCGGCCGGGCCCTTTCCCACGCCGGGCTGGCACGGTGGGGTCTCCCCTTCTTCCCCGGGCACTGGGGGCCGCGGGGCATCCTCGCGGAAGCTGCTGCTGGGGTCTGGGAGCCGAGGCACCAGCACAGCGCTGCTCATGGCGAGTGCCTTCTTCTCGCTGAGTTTAGGAATTTTTTTCTTCTTCCAGTTCCTCCCAGCAATCAGCGTGGTCTCTCTTTCTCTCTCAAGTCAGCAGGGACTCATCTGAGCCTCCTTTCTGGGAAGAAAAGGAAGGGGGGGGGGAGGCAGAGGGAGAGAAAAGGGTATTGATATAATCAAAACCAGATCTACCCAACATCAAAGCAAGAAAGTAAACAGGCTTTTCAACTCCTCAAATTCAAATCAAGCAACCCAGCTATCTGCGAGGTGCTCCTCTAAAGTATCAGACGCTGCTTTTTCAAAGGCGAAATCTGAGCTCCCCACTTGGGGGCGGGGAAGGGGCGCGGGGAGGGTGGGAGGTGGGGCAGAAGGCCCGGGAGGTGGAAGACACCGGCTTCCAAAACCCCACCCGGCCCCGGCGCGCGCAGGGCAGCCCGGCGCGCCCCTCCCCTAGCCGGGACAGCATCCACTCCAAAGACGCGCGCCCCGAGCCGCCGGGCGCTGTGCAGGTGAAACCAATTTCGGTGAA
>SJYG01000581.1:1326844-1348512 GCA_006410535.1 Litocranius walleri | reverse complement strand
CCCTGATCCCGCCGCGCCAATCCCCGCCGCGCTCGGCCGGCCCGCGCCGCCCGCCTTAAAGGGGCCGCGCCCGGCCCGCCCCGCCGGGCCCCCGCGGCCGCCCGCGCCCGGCCCGAGTTCTGGTTCCGCCTCTCAAGTGCTCTGGCCTTTTTGCTCCGGCTTCCTCCGCCAGCCTGTCCCCGTCCTCCCCAGCTCGGGAAAGCAACAGTTTATTGTAGCATCCCGGCCATTCTGAGAACTGCAAGCAGGCAGATTTTTTTTTTTTTTCCTATCATCAAACACTTTTCTACCTCTGTTCAAGTTTCCCTGGGAATTTGGGCTTAGAGAAGCTTGTTGAAAAAAAAAAAAGAGTGCTAGACCAGGGGTGGACGGGTAAGTGTCGTAGGAGGAAGGCAGGCCTAAACCAGAAGTCCTGCGTGCTTGTGGTAGGACCCGCGTGTCTGGGTCGGTGGGTGTGTGAAGATGGTGTGAATCTGCCTGCACAGGCGTGGGGGCTGGAAGTGGACCCAGACGCCTCGCTGGGAAGCCAGCCTCAACTCCCTACAGACTTTGACCCCACATGCTCCACCTGGTCACCAGGACCCTCCCAGCAGGTGCGCCCCCCACTCTCCGACGCTGCATATTAAACAGACATGGGATGTCTTTTCCCCCGTGGACTCTCAGTACTAATGTAGTGCAAACTCCTCACCCCACCATCACCTCTCAGTCCCCCCAACAGCCACCCAACAACCATCTCACTTAGAATAATAAGAAAATATACCACAAGCCCAGAACATTGTTTATGCGTCTATTAGATCTCTCAAATGATGAGCTAATAATGGATTTTTCCTCCTATTAAAAAACATAAAGGTGGAGCGCAGGCTTGTTGCAGAAGGGAGAGGAGAGCCTGGCATCCTCAGACGTGGAAGCACTGGCTTTCACCTCTACTGTTTCTTTATTTACCTTCTTAGTGAATTGAATGGAGGGCAAAGCCTTTCCGATGCAGAGGGGCCTTGAACCTTCATTAGGCCTTTAGGACTTCAAAACATGCAGGAAACAGGTTTCTCTGACTGTGTAGGTTTCTGCAGGGAGAGAGGAAGAGGGGGCGTCCCGTGACCTGCTGTGCCGGCCGAGATGCTCCCGGGCTGTGGCCAGGGCCCAGAGCTCCTGCGAGATGATCGGCCAGGGCTTGCCTCTCTGTGCTCCTCGGGCTCACCTCCCAGGTGGCCAGGCGGGCATGAGGCCAGCGGTCCAGGGCCAGGGAACACATGGCCACTTTGGGATGGACCAGTGAACAAGAGTGGCCAGGTGACTTCGCTCTGGACTGGGACCACTGCTGGGTGTGAGGACGCTGGAAGCCGGTCCTGTCTCCCCAGCCTTTCAGAACGGCGCCCACCCCCGCAGGGGTCCGTAGGAGAGCCCGGCGCTGTCCCGGGGCTCCCAGGAGCCTTTCGGCCACAGAGGATGTGAACCCAGGGCCAGAAGTGTGTGCGGGAGGGATGCGTTGCCATAAGCATCTACAGTGTGAGCAACAGCAGCGTGTGTGCGCGCGTGTGTGCGTGCGTGTGTGAGTGTGTGCGTGTGTGCACGCATGTGTGTGCGTGTGTGTGTGCGTGCGCACAGCGTACACACTCACACGTGGGGGAGGGGAGAGTGCAAGCCCCAAAATCAAGATAAACAGAGATCAGGAAGGGGAGGCGCTGCAGGCAGTGGGCCCTCAGTCTTCTGGTGGCTCTCCTCCCCGCCAGCTGCCACCCCTCCCACCCTCCACGGCCCCCTGGCCCCAACTATCCCAGGCTTGGCTCTCACCAAAGGGCTCACCCTCTGCTCCCTATGAGCCCAGGCCTGGGTCGCAGGAGCGAGGGCGGGCTCCCTTGGCGCTCTCAGCAGTGAGCACTTGGAGAGCCCGGTTTCCAGAACAGGTGCCCGGTCACCTTGGGCCGGCGCCTCCCCCGGCTCCCCCGCCCTGTCCCCTGGTGGTACATTTAACGCTGGGGCTGGGCCAAGGGCCCAGAAGCCAGGAGCCCCTCAAGCCCCCAGGTCCCCGACTACTTGATGATATTTCTGGAGGAGGAGCCACAGTCCCCTGCTTCTCCCCAGCCCCTTTCTCAAGATAGCACAGTTTTCCATTTTCCCCTTCTCCCTGGCAGCCTCAGCGTCATGTGACTGGTTGTAATCCTGCACGGTTGCCTGGAAACTGGAAAGCAAGGTGATGGATTTCTGCACATGCTCACTGCCCCTGCTTTGAAGACAAGCCCTACGGAGGATCAACAGCCCACTTGGCCTAAGTGCAGACAAGTTTAATAAAGCAGAGAGTAATTCTTTTCTGGAATTAGGTACTGGGCTGAAATCCTAGAATCCCAGAAAACGCAGGGCTCCCTGCGAGGCACCTGGCCCCATCTCCAATCTTGAGTCAGCCGGGCAAAACCTCTTGAGGGGGCGGAGCGGGGGAAGTCACACCAGCTGCGACTTCAGAGCAGCTCAGACCCAGGACATTGCTCTCGAAGAGTCAGTGACTCTGTCTGTCTTTTATTTCTTTGGAAAATTGCCACCTTAGACAATGCAGCTTTGTGTGGGGAGGGGGTGGAGAGGCACGCAGGTGATATTTCTAGAGACTGCAGGCCACCCAGCTGCTCTGAGGCCCTGTTTTTGCCTGTAAAGTGGAGGGGACACCCCTCCGAAGGCTGTTGTGAGGAGGCGCGATGCTGGACTAGCCCACGGCAGTCTCTGCAGCGCCTGCTTCCTCAGTAGCCTGTTAGCTGTTCCGGGAAGTAACTCCCATCTCTGAAGCAACGATGCCCTTCATTTAGGGGCTGCGCTTCTGGCTAGGGGGCTGGGATCCAAGCAGGGGACGCCTGCAGAGGGGACCCCCAGCCTCTGCTGTCCTCCCAGGAGAGTGGGGGGGCTCGGTGCAAAGGGGTCTGTGCTGTCGGCTAGCTCTCAGAGGCCTCACACCCAGGACCCCAGAGAAACAGCAGCAGCTGCGGGCTTCCCTGGTTGCTCAGTGGTTAGGGCTCTCTGCGTCCAGTGCAGGGGGTGCAGGTTTGATCCCTGGCTGGGGAACTGAGACCCTCTGGTGGCTCAGCAGTAAAGAGTCCGCCTGCAGTGCAGCGATGCAGGTTCCATCCCTGGGTCAGGAGGATCCCCTGGAGGAGGAAATAGGAACCCACTCCAGTGTTCTTGCCAAGGAAGTGCCTGGTGGGCCACAGTCTGTGGGGTCGCAGAGAGTCAGACACGACTGAGCAGCTAAGCCGCAGTATATCCTTGGCAGCGTCTTCCAGCCAGGGGAGGCCTTAAAATGGGGCCTAATCTAACCCATCAGTTAAGAGATGAGGAAAGCGAAGCAAAGAGGAAGGGAGACCTTCCCAGGGTTCCGTGGCCCGCTCCCAGGCTGAGCTAGAACCCCCAAGTCCAGCCTCTCTGCTCCACACTATGGTCAGCAGACGTGGGCAGTTCACCCTGGGTCCTTGGCTTCCATAACAGGACGGATAAATATCATTTGATGAACAGAACATTGTAAATCAGCTATACTCCCAATAAAGTTAAAAGAAATAAACCAAAAAAAAAAAGCCGAAAGAATCATCAGCCATCTTAATTAGTGCAATTCTGAAGGTAACCAAATAAAGGTTAAATAAAGGAAGGTTGCTACTTTAAAACGTAAGAATAACTTGGGATGCGTTCCTAAAGCACCATTGCAGGGCATGAGCTGGAAAGGCCAAGGGAGCACATTCGTTCAGCTCTAGCCAATGGGCGGCCTTGACCCCAGAAGTGGGCTCCCTCCGGCTGGCTCCTGGGCGACGCTGCCAGGCCTTCAGTGGTGACAGGCGTTTACACGGCGTCTCTGTGGGGTGGGTGCAGCTGAGGGTGGGGTGGAGCCCCCAGAGTCTGGGAGGAGGAAGGGAGTGGGAAAAGGTGGCCTCTGCTTCCTCCCCCTCGGGAGGCAAGGTGGGGATTTTTCAAGCCACAGGCGAAACAGTGAGGTCTTAGGCATCCCCATCCCCAGCAGTTTGGAGGAGAAACCTATTTTTAATAAAAATGATCATCTTCATTCTCTTCAATTTAGAATGAAATTAAGCTAAACAGTCAATCCTGAAGGAAATCAACCCCGAATATGCACTGGAAGGGCTGATGCTGAAGCTGAAGCTCCAATACCTTGGCCACCTGATGCAAAGAGCCGACTCATTGGCAAAGACCCTGATGCTGGGAAAGATTGAAGGCAGGAGGAGAAGGGGACGACAGAGATGGCTGGATGGCATCATCAACGTGATGGACATGAGTTTGAGCAAGCTCCAGGAGCGGGTGAAGGACAGGGAGGCCTGGCGTGCTGCAGTCCATGGGGTTGCAAAGAGTCGGACCTGCCTTAGCAACTGAACAACAACAACGCTAAGCAATAATTTAAAACTTCCTAATGGGAGGGATCGGGGGCAGGAGGAGAAGGGACGACCGAGGATGAGACAACTGGATGGCATCACCGACACAGTGGACGTGAGTCTGAGTGAACTCCGGGAGATGGTGATGGACAGGGAGGCCTGGCGTGCTGTGATTCATGGGGTTGTAGAGAGTCGGACACGACTGAGCGACTGAACTGAGCTGAATCTGATTTACCTTCAGGTGCTTTTAATATTTACTATAAGTGGAGCTAGAAACTGCTGTCATGGCTGGCATCCCACCAGGAGTTTTCAGGGAGATGGGCTTTCGGGAGCTTGTCAGCAGGTAAGACCATCCACAGTCAAATCCAGAAAGAGGTTCTGATTTTTGAAGTTCTCGCCTCCTGAGTGTCCAGCAGATAGACACGCACAAAGGCTGTTTTCAGAAAAGGAAGTGAAAGATAGATAGGAAAAAAAGTCCCTGAAGTCAGCTTTCCAACTGGCAACATGTGAAACCTTGTAAATAAATAGGTCCATGTTCCTGAGCGGCGGCCCTCCGTGGGCCTGCTTGTTTTCTGCCACTGAAGTTTCGTCCTGCTCCCTTTAAACAGCTTCTGGAAGGGGCAGCTGTCCCGGGCTTGAGATCAGTCTCCTCGTTCCTTCACGTCAGTGTTTCTTCATTTGTCCTCAGCATCTCTGCCAGACGCTCGGTGCCTCCCCGGCTCTGAAGGGTTAGCCACGTGGCGCGGGATGCTCGGCAGGGCCGCGGGCTGCCCCGGAGCACCTGGGAGGTCCTGGATGTGTTTCTGTTGAGCCTTCCCGACATCAGGCCCTGGGCGATGCTCTAGCGAGGGCCTCATCCCCGGTCCCCTGGGCCTCTGAGCACGGGCACCAGAAGGCTGACCACCGTCCTTCCAGAGGCGTCCACAGGGGCAGTAGCTCTGCCTGCCCTCCACTGTCCCCTCCACCCGCAGTGGGCTCTCCGACTCGAAACCGCCTCAGCAGGTGTGAGGCGTCCTGCCTGGGAAGTCCCGGGCCTTCCCAGGTGCCCGCCTGCAGCGCTCCTGTTCGCAAGTCCCGCTCGCTTCTTCGGGACGGCCCTCTAACAGTGGCCGCCTCCCTTTCTGGGCTCCTCCCCGCCGGGCGTCTTCCCATCCACAGCTCCGAGCCCATCTCTCCAGGGACCAGGGCCTCCCAGCCCTCCAGCCCCACCTCTTCACCAGCCTCCTTCATCCCCCCCATCCTGGGCCACTGGCCACAGGTGGCTAGAATTTAACACCATTCAAATGGAACCGCCTTTGTCTCTCGTAGAAGCCAGGTGGCCTCTGTCAGGCAGTGACCCCGCGTTCTCTGCCGCCTCTGGGCAGAACCTGGGCCAGTGCAAGCTCCTCTCCCTCACGTGCGCCCACCGAGCGTCCAGCCCTGATGCTCTGCCTCCTAAAGTCTCCTCAGATCACCACCTCCTCCCTGTATCTGCCACTACCACACAGCTCTGACCCTCCTCTCTTGCCAGGAGCATGTCCTACTTAACTGTCCTCCGTGCCTGCGGTTTCCAGTCCCTGCCTGGGGCCCTTAGGTGATGCTGGGAAGAGAGTGCAAGGCACTCTCAGGCTGACTGTCCTTCCCACCCTCAGACCTCAGACCACCCCCCCAGGATGCAACGACCTTCAAGCCCAAAACTCTGTGCGAGGCAATGGGGCGGTCAGCGGGCTGGCCTCCAACTGCGTGTCCACGTCACAGGGAGCTTCCATTCCCCTTCTCACAGGAGTCCCCTGCCGGCTGGCCGCCCTTCTGGCTTCTTCAGGCCTGACCCCTCTTCCCCGGACTGGCGCCCCTCCTCCCGCTGTCACAGCGGCAGCGGCGGCTGGAGCAGAGCTCACCCCCACCTCCTCCGGGTCTGCCCACTCAGCCACGGACCCAGGACGGGGCCACGCTCCAGCACACTCGCATGCCTCAGCCCAGCCCCTCCCAGGCACCAAGTCGGGACTTGATAAATTGCTGAACCCTCCTGTGGACAGGTGGTAGTGAAGGAGGGAACCCGGGACCATCCGCCCGGACTGAGACGCCGGTCTCAGAAGCGCCCTCGCCAGGCTCCAGCCTTTAGTCCTGAGTCAGGACGGCTATTATGAGATGAGGATGAGATGGTTGGACGGCGTCACCGACTCAGGGAACACGTGGTTTGAGTGAACTCCGGGAGCTGGTGATGGACAGGGAGGCCTGGTGTGTTGCAGTCCATGGGGTTGCAAAGAGTTGGATGGACTGAGCGACTGAACACCATCAACTGCTGGAGGATGTCCCCTGAACAGACGAGGAGAAATGACCTACACAGCAGATATGCCTGTGCTTATGGCGGCGGCTTAGCAAAAAACATTAGCATCCTGCCCAGAAATTCAAATGCGAGAACCGAACTTCACTCCTGTACTAACGTCCTCTTGATAACCACTTGCCCAGAAACCTGAGCACGGGACAAGATACACTAATTTACTGAGACTGAAGTTCGTCTTGGCAATACGAAGGAACCACCCCAACACTCAGAAAACGTCAGGAAGAATTAAGTGGAACAAACACACCGTGTGCTGGCCCAGCTCGTCAGACGAGAAGACCCAGAGAAGACGCCACCAGTCCACAGAAGAGGAGGCCAGAGGCCGGGCTCCCAGCTGATAACACTGCCGCTTCCCCTCCCCCGAAGGGAGTATGTCTTTCTGGCAGAACTGACAATTTTTTTTTCAAGATCAGAATGTTTCACATGAATCCATCGATTCACAAATTAGATAGGGATCAAGGCCTCGTGGCTTGATTTGGGGGCCAGAAAATTCAGTCACCAGAAAGGGGTGATTGAGGGGCCCTGCCCTGCCCCTACCTCTGTTCCAAGGTCAGGGGAGACCTGCGAGCCCTGGGCCGGGGCAGGTGTGAGACAGTCGCCCACTGGGTGGGGTGGCGGGCGGAGGGGTGTGCTGTCTTCCCGGGGGACTTTGGCCCCGGGAGGAGCCCCCGGCTGCAGGACGGTTTCTAGAGGCCAAGACCACAAGGCCGGCCTGGGCGAGCTCTGCCATGGGCGTGGCAGCGTGGGGAGGCCCTTTTCCTCGGGGGCTGTGGGCTTCCTCAGGCCCGAAGCTGCTTCAGCCAAACTTGAGTTTTCTGAGAGTGCCCTGGCCCAGGCCAGCCCACCCTGGGGTCTGACCTTTTGCCACACCAGGGGGTCCCCACCCCACCCTTCAGCCAGCCCTAGAGCCGCTGGATTTCCCTGAGAAAACGTGTCAACGTTCAACTCTACAAGACAGTGGAGGGGCCTGCCTGCCCTTGGTAGGGAGCTCCCCCCAGAAAGGCCTGTTCCTGGGGAGCCAGGACGGGAAGAGGGTGGGCATTGCCAGGTGCAGCACTGGAGGAAGGGAAGTGCCTGGGGGAGGCCTTCAACGGGGAGGCCTTCGAGACCCAACGCCGCGTTCCCATACTTCGTGCAGCTGTCAGGCAGGAGAAGCCGGGGCACAAGGTGGGCTCTGGTCGCCTCAGAGGCAGGGACCTGCAGCCTGCAGTCTCCCCAGGAGTGGGTGGACCCCGGGGCTCCCCCGGGGGCGCTAGTGGTAAAGAAGCTGCCTGCGCAGGACCCCAAAGAGACGTGGGCTCAAGCCCGGGCTCGGGAAGATGCCCTGGAGGAGGGCACGTGCCTGGAGAAGCCCGCGGACAGAGGAGCCCGGCGGGCCATAGTGCTTGGGGCTGCGAAGAGTCAGACACGACTTAGCAACTGAACAGCAGCAGCCCCAAAGCCAGGTCGGGAGGCACATGTGCCCCGTGGGACCCGGCCTGGGGGCCGCCCCGGCTCCCGCTGGGCCCTCATTGGCTGTTTCATCTCCATCCCCCAACCCGCCTGCCTGTTCTGCGTGCGCTGTGCCCCGGGGCAGGGAAAAGGGGCCGTTCCTGGCCCCATAACATTCCACCTCCCTGTTTAGAAGTTGTTTCAACTATAAACATGCTCTTTGAGGTGGGCCTCACCCAGGGGCGCCCAAGGCAGGGGAAACTGGGGCCAAGGGCGCAGGGTTGCAGACTGCCCCTGCCTGCCTTCTGCCTGAGGCCGGTGCTGTTTGTGTCCGGCATATGAGGGCGCTAGGTCTGTCCAGGGCTGCTCATCAGGACGGCCTGACCCCCACGAGCCCCCAGAGCTGCAAACCGAGCCTCACAGTCTCTCAAATCCAACGCAGTGGAATGGAGGGAGGACCAGAGGAGCTGGGGTAAGAAGCAGCAACATCACTGGACTCAGGAAGGTACATCACGTTTCAAATCCTGACCACCACCGTCTAGCTGAGACCTCGAATAAGCCATATCCGTCCGCCATCCATCTGTCCATCTGTCTGTGTGCTTAGTCACTCAGTCGTGTCTCTTTCCAGCCCCGTGGACTGTAGCCTGCCAGGCTCCTCTGTCCACGGGATTCTCCAGCAAGAAGGCTGGAGCGGGCTGCCATGCCCTCCTCCAGGGGATCTTCCCGACCCAGGGAGCAAACCCTCGTCTCCCACACTGCAGGCAGGTTCTTACCATCTGAGCCGCCAGGGAAGCCCCCTCCATCTCCCTATCGTCTCTCTATCATCTATTAATCGTCTGTCTTCAGTCTCTCTGCTACCTGTCCATCCATCATGTATCTACCTATCTATATATCCACCTTTTATCTGTCGATCGCCTGTCTACCCATCCGTCCATCATCACGGATCCATCTATCATCTCTCTGTCCGTCTTTTCGAGGCCTCATTTTCCCATCCATAGGTGGAACTGAGGATAAATAACCACTTTGTAAGTGACAGATTGTCAAGGTGTCCTTTTTGGTTTGTTGCCTGGTCTCAGTCCTGGGCACCGCAGAGCCTTGGGATGTTGTGAGAACCAAGATGAGAGACGCGGAGTGCCCGTCACGGAGTGCCCGTCACGGAGACCACAGGGTGGCCCAGAGCTGGGGTGTCGTTTCCCCACTGGGTGGGTGAGGCCAGGGCACTGGTCCTGGGGGCCCGGGTAAGCGCAGGCGTGGGGCCGCAGGGACCCCAGGGCCTGTGTCTTCTGAGGGGAGGCGGGGCCATGCCCTCCTTGGCGCCATCTCCCCTCACAGAGGCGGCCGCGGCGGGACCTTCAGGCTGAGGGCAGTAACCGGACCCTAAAGGGGCCTGGCCGCCAAAGACCAGAGACGGGTCCTGAGCCCGTCTCCTTCCTGGTGAAAGGCCTCAAGGGCTCGGGAGCCCCTGTGACTCCCAAGTCTGGTCCTGCAACCAGGATATTTGAGGCCTCAGCTCAGAGTCCACGGAGACGGAGATGACCACGGAGGGGCCGTCCCGCCCCGGGCAAGGGGCAGTCCACGGGGAGAGGCGCGGGGGAGCAGGCACCCGGCAGCCCCTCGCGCCGTCGACCACTGCCTTCGTCAGCCTGCTTTACAGAATGCTACGGGGCGGAACCTGCTGCAGCGGAAAACACTGATCCCATCCCTTGTGCAACAGTTCTTAGAAGCTTCAGGATGGTGACACGCGTGCGTGCTAACTCACTTCAGCTGTGTCTGACTCTTCGTGACCCCTTGGACCAGAGCCCTCCAGGCTCCTCTGTCCATGAGGATTCTCCAGGCAGGAATGCTGGAGTGGGTTGCCGCCCTCCTGCAGGTCATCCTCCTGACCCAGGGGCTGGACCGGCGTCTCCCGCACTGCAGGCAGATTCTTTACCACTAGCACCTGTGAGCTTGCTTCCTCCCTGCCGAAATGGTAGGCGAAGCAGGGGAGGGAGGAGGGAAGGGCCCCTGGACCCCCCTGGGGCAGCCGGGAGCGGATGGTGGGCCCCAGGCTGCTGGGAGGAGAACCAGGGAGGCTGCAGCAGAGACGGGGAGGCCGGGCAGGGGTGGAACCCCAGCTCATCACTTGGAAGCTGTGGGGCCTCGGACACAGATTCTGTGGTTTCTGAGCCTCCACGGCCTCTACTGTGATATGGGCCTAAACCACCTCGTTCCCGGGAGGGCGAAGGGAGGAGATGGATGTAGAAGTCCCTGTAGACAGCAAGGTGTGCGCCCCCCTCGACTTAGAGGATCAGGCCATGTTCTCCCCCAGAAAAACGTCCGAGATGCTCCGGGGAGCCCACTGGAGCTGGGGGTGCTGAGTGCAGGCCAGCCACCCCCGGCCAGGCAGGCGGCCCGCTTCCAGGCTCGTCCTTGAGCGGAGGGTCGCTCCCTCTGCAGACCGCGTCAGCAGGCAAGGCTGCCCCAGCCCAGGGAAGGGTGATGGACCGCGATCAGGTTTGGAAATGTGTGTCAAACCCAATTCCAGCCAGATGTGGCTGGCCCGCTTCCAGCGGCCGCCTGCCATCCCAGGCCTGGCCAGGAGGAGGCCCATGCCCGGGCAGCCAGGCGAGTCCTTGGGTCCAGACTGACATGCTCACCTCCCTGTTCAGACAGTCTTGGCCACGAGGAGCTCAAGGACACAGTGAGCCTGGGCAGAATCCACCTGCCCATCTTCCAGCCGGACGGGCAGCGTAGGGGCAGGGAGCTGGCGAGGAGGCGCAGTGCAGCCTTGGCGAAGGGGCGTGTGAGCCCAGCCTCCCCACCCCCACCACGGGAAGCACCCCTCCCGAGCCACGGATGGGCCCCCGGCAACCGACCAGGAAGCCGCGCTTTGCTGGGTTAAATATGGTGGCTGAGAAAAACCCAGGCCGCTGCCGCCACCACCCAGAAACCAACCCAGCAAAGAGTGCAGCGTCCCAGCAAGAGTCGAGAGGACAGGAAACCCAAATGTTTTGAGTTTAGCTATTAAGCATAGTTTCCAACGAGTGTGCTCATGTCTTGAAATGAAACAGATGAAAGCAACATGTGTCAATGGTTGTAGGAAGACAATAATGTCATCAACAGGAAACAGGGAAATTGAGCCCCGAAGCCTCAGCCCAGAGCTTAACTCTTCCCCTGCCCATCCCCAGAGCCTTCTGCGGGAGTCTGGGGGCCTTGGGGACCCCCTGCAAGGGCCATGAGCGCCAGAGAAGGGCTTGCTTTGGTTTGTAAGGGCTGATGGCCATGACGGGCAGGGGGGATGGGGTTCCTGGCCCGGGAGCAGCCGGAGGGGTAGCCACGCAGCCTTGCTGTCCTGAGCGGCTGCAAAGCTTTGGCTGTGGGGCCATGGCTACAAGGTCTTAGCCAGGGCAGGGCAGGCAGCTGGCAGAGGTGGCCCAGCCCAGCCAGTGTGTTGGCACTGGGGGGAGGGGGGACCCTGTGGGCTCCAGGAGGTGCTGATGGCTGCCTGGTGGGCAGGCAGAGCAGGTGGGGTCTGGGAGACCCCTTCTCACCCAGTTCCCCCACTCAAGACAGAGTGAATGAAGTACACCCACCGCTCTAGCCAACCCTCAGAGAACAGGGGGGAGACGCTGAGTCTGGCTCAGCGAGTAGAGAAGCTGCCTGCAATGCAGGAGGCGTGGGGTCGATTCTTGTGTTGGGAAGATCCCCTGGAGGAGGAAATGGCAACCCACTCCAGTGTTCTTGGCTGGAGAATCCCATGGAAGGAGGAGCCTGGTGGGCTGCAGGCCCGCCCTGTGTTGCTGTGCTTAGTCCCTCAGTGACTGAGGGCCTTAAGCAACAGATGTTTATTTTCTCACAGGACTGGAGGCTGGAAGTCCAAGATCAAGGTGCTGGAAAGTTTGGTTCCTGACTAGAACTTTCCTACTGAGCTTCTGTGTCCTCACATGGGAGACAGGGAGGGAGATGGTCTCTTCCTTGCCTTAAAAGGGCACTAACCCATCATGGGGCCCCACCCGCACGATCTCATCTAAACCTGATTGCCTCCTAAAGCCCACCCCCCTCCAAATTCCATCATTTCAGGATTTAGGGGTGCAGTACATGAATTTGACAGGAGACGAGATTCAGCCCACAGCCCTGAATGTGAAGGAGCACCAAGGTCAGCCTGGCTACCTCTGCAAGTGGTGCCCCTGTGCCACCCACCATCTGAGGCTCAGGAGCTGTGTGGGTGACGGGCAGACCCTGGCTTTGTCTTCTAGGAGCCCTCAGCGAGTGAGATACCAACCCAGAGCTGGACGACACGGCACCAGCAGACTGAGGGTCTCAGCGGAGATGTCCACGGATCCGGGCTGGGAATAGGGAAAGAGCGCTGGGCCCACCCTGCATGTGACAACTCCAGGAGGAGGGGGTCCTCCTCCTGGGAGCGAGATGCAGCCTGGGGAGGGGCTGGGCCCCTGCAGGACCTCCCCCAGGGAGCCCAGGAGGCAGGAGGCCTGTGGTGGGGGTGGGGATGGCGTGGAGCTGGCAAAGCCGGATCGAGGGAACCCAATCCTCTGGCCTTGACTTTGCAGAGAAACTTTTCATCGTTTGGTGGGGAAACAGGGTCACTGAGCTCTGCTCTAGGAAGTGCCTTCTGTGGATGGTCAGGGACCAGATTCCACGAGGGCTGGGCTTCCAAAAGCCGATGGGAGTCTGCTGTAATCTAAGAGGTTGTCCTTGGCTGGATTGCTGCTGTTGTTCAGTTGCTAAGTTGTGTCCAACTCTGGGACCTCACAGACTGCAGCACTCCAGGCTTCCCTGTCCATCACCATCTCCCTGAGCTTGCTCAAACTCATGTCCATCAAGTCGGTGATGCCATCCAGCCATCTCATCCTCTGTCGCTCCCTTCTCCTCCTGCCCTCAGTCTTTCCCAGCATCAGGGTCTTTTCCAGTGAGTCGCTTTGTCACGTCAGGTGGCCAGAGTACTGGAGCTTCAGCTTCAGCGTCAGTCCTTCCAATGAATATTCATGACAGGGAGGGAGATGGTCTCTTCCTTGCCTTAAAAGGGCACTAACCCATCATGGGGCCCCACCCGCACGATCTCATCTAAACCTGATTGCCTCCTAAAGCCCACCCCCCTCCAAATTCCATCATTTCAGGATTTAGGGGTGCAGTACATGAATTTGACAGGAGACGAGATTCAGCCCACAGCCCTGAATGTGAAGGAGCACCAAGGTCAGCCTGGCTACCTCTGCAAGTGGTGCCCCTGTGCCACCCACCATCTGAGGCTCAGGAGCTGTGTGGGTGACGGGCAGACCCTGGCTTTGTCTTCTAGGAGCCCTCAGCGAGTGAGATACCAACCCAGAGCTGGACGACACGGCACCAGCAGACTGAGGGTCTCAGCGGAGATGTCCACGGATCCGGGCTGGGAATAGGGAAAGAGCGCTGGGCCCACCCTGCATGTGACAACTCCAGGAGGAGGGGGTCCTCCTCCTGGGAGCGAGATGCAGCCTGGGGAGGGGCTGGGCCCCTGCAGGACCTCCCCCAGGGAGCCCAGGAGGCAGGAGGCCTGTGGTGGGGGTGGGGATGGCGTGGAGCTGGCAAAGCCGGATCGAGGGAACCCAATCCTCTGGCCTTGACTTTGCAGAGAAACTTTTCATCGTTTGGTGGGGAAACAGGGTCACTGAGCTCTGCTCTAGGAAGTGCCTTCTGTGGATGGTCAGGGACCAGATTCCACGAGGGCTGGGCTTCCAAAAGCCGATGGGAGTCTGCTGTAATCTAAGAGGTTGTCCTTGGCTGGATTGCTGCTGTTGTTCAGTTGCTAAGTTGTGTCCAACTCTGGGACCTCACAGACTGCAGCACTCCAGGCTTCCCTGTCCATCACCATCTCCCTGAGCTTGCTCAAACTCATGTCCATCAAGTCGGTGATGCCATCCAGCCATCTCATCCTCTGTCGCTCCCTTCTCCTCCTGCCCTCAGTCTTTCCCAGCATCAGGGTCTTTTCCAGTGAGTCGCTTTGTCACGTCAGGTGGCCAGAGTACTGGAGCTTCAGCTTCAGCGTCAGTCCTTCCAATGAATATTCATGGCTTCCTTCAGAATGGACTGGTTGGATCTCCTTGCAGTCCAAGGGACTCTCAAGAGTCTTCTCCAACACCACAGTTCAAAAGCATCAATTCTTCGGTGCTCAGCCTTCATTATGGTCCAACTCTCACATCCATACGTGACCACAGGAAAAACCATAGCTTTGACTATACAGACTTTTGTCAGCAAAATGATGTCTCTGCTTTTTAATACACTGTCTAGGTTGGTCACAGCTTGTCCTCTAAGGAGCAACCATCTTTTAGTTTCACGGCTGCAGTCGCCTTGGTTAGACATTCACACTTGGTTTCAGCAACGGCCTTAGGCTGGACTTCCCCAAAGCAGATCTGAGATGGGTATCCACGTGAACTATTAGGAAAGTTTTGGGGACAAGGGCGCTGGGGTGTCCACGCCACCAATGGCTCAGGACTGGGGCCACACACTCCATGCCTGCAGGCTTCCAGCAACTTCCACCAGAGATGCAGGAGGGAAGGCAGAGGGTGAAGCAGGAAGCGGTGGGCACCAAGGCTAGGGAGCAGACGCTGAGTGACTGCTAACTGTCCAGTTAGGACGCCACCCAAGGACGCCCCTACAAGCCACAGGCGTGGGGAGAAGTTTGGGGGCTCAAATTAAGGATGTCACGGGAAGCCCGATACCCATATCCAGGATCACGAGAACTATGGCTGAGAGACCTCTTCCAGCCATGGACGGATGGGACCCCTGCAGAGCAAGGAGCGCTGGCCCCGCGCTAGCTCAGTGCTGAGGACAAGCGCATCAGTGGCTGTGATGGGCTTCACAGCGAGAATCAGAGCCGGGCTCCTGCAGCCAGGAGCTGTCCCTGGGCTGTCGTTCAGTTGCTAAATTGTTTCTGACTTTGCAGCCCCAGCATCTGCAGCCCGCCAGGCTCCTCTGTCCTCCACTGTCTCCTGAGTTTGCTCAGATTCATGGCTCCTGAGTTGGTGATGCTATCTAAGCATCTTGTCCTCTGTTGCCCCCTTCTCTCTCCATGATCACAGCCTTGTTGTGGCAAAAGGGCCTGCAAAACTCAATGAAGCTATGAGCCAGGCCATGCAGGGCCACCCAAGATGGACGGGTCACAGTAGAGAGTTCTGACCAATCATGGTCCGCTGGAGGAGGGAAGGGCAACCCACTGCAGTATTCTTGCCGAGAGAACCCCGTGAAGAGTATGAAAAGGCAGAAAGTCCCCGGGCTGTGCCGACTGGTTACCTGACTGCGGGGCAGGGTGGGTCCCGTCCACCGCTGACTCAGGGCCCTTTGGCCCCGTAACCAGGATGGCCCCACCTGCCCCGCCCATCTGTATGGTTGTTCCAGAGGTAAAACCGGGACGCCAGCCTGGGGAATTCTCCAAGAACGTCAGGCATGTTTTGCTTCTGAAATGCTTAGCAGAGTCAGGCGGGGAAGGTGACTGGTACTGAGCGTCCCCTCAAGGCCTGCGGCTGCCTCTGCAGCTTTGAGCAAGCGCAAAGGACAGAAAGGTGCCCAGGGCTGAACTTTGACCCCCAGGCGGGGACACTGACAGAGACCTTGGTCTGTCCCTACAAACTGCAGATACCGTGAAGGCACGTGATCTCTGCCCAGATGCGATTAATCACAGAGCATCTGAGTTACCTGCTGGGGCGGGAAGACAGAGATCACAGCCGGCCGTCAATGAGGCTCTGACAAGTCTCCACCTGGGTTCTGCGCCGGCTCCCTCCCTTCCTCTTGGTCGGCCAGACACGGCCAGACACTCTTTGCCTGGGTCTGCCCCGCCACTCGCCACTCGCCACTCGCCATGCCAGCACCCGCCTCCGCCGCCCCCAGGGACTCTGGAAAGTTCAGCCCTCAGAGTGACTTCCTGCCTCTTAGAAAGGGGCGGGGACGCCAGTCTCTGGGAGACTCAGTGCTGGGGGTGATGTTCCTTAGGGACCGCCTCTCTGCCTACCCTCAGCAGCCCCTCTTCACCCTCATCTCAGAGCAGGATAACTCCCTCTAAAGCATCAACCCCAGGCCCCACGCAAAACCGCTTCAGTCGTGTCCGACTCTTTGCGACCCCATGGACTGTAGCCCGCCAGGCTCCTCTGTCCACGGGATTCTCCGGGCAAGAATGCTGGAGTGGGCTGCCAGGCCCTCCTCCAGGGGATCTCCCCGACCCCGGGTGGAACCCGTGTCTCTTGCGCCTCCTGCCTCAGCAGCGGGCGCTTTACTACCAGCGCCACGCAGGGCCCCGGGACCATCAACAGTTTGTCTTCGACCCTTAAAGTACAAAAAAAAAAAAAGTCCCAGCTATGGCTGTGACTCTGAACTGTAGGGGCACCATGGGGCCTCACCGTGGGCCCTCCTGGATGCCCGTGTCCACATCCGAGTCCCTACCTGCCCAGCAGAGGAAGCTTCTGCCCAGAGCTCTGGACCTCAAGCTCCCTGAGGGCAAGGATGGCATTCAACCATTGACCCAGGCCCGCACACAAGGCAGGTGTCTGCCTCTCAGGGACCCTGTCACTTGTCCCTGGCCACGTGGAGGACCTAGGAGGCACGGGATGTGTCCAAGCTGGCCAGTGAACAGCTGGACCTGAACACATAGCTGTCTGCCTTCCAAGTGTGGGTTCGTTCCAAACACACACGTCTAAACGGAGACACCTGGGATCCAATGTCACAAATCTCAGACCTTGGCGACGCTCACGTCCCTAGCCTCCAGCTTCATCCTGGCCTCATGCTTCAGAGCTGAGGCCTGGAGGCTGTGACCCCAGGCACCTCTCACTGACCAGGGTTCTGGGTGAAAGAATCGGAGCTGTCCACAGGGCTCCTGGGTAGGAAGGTGGGGCCACACAGAGGGTGTTCCCAGTACCTCCGGGTTGGTTTCTCTTTTCTACAGCAGTGTGTAGGCTGCAGTGTTTAATGTCTAAATGAGAGGATGATATTTTTTAAAAGTTGGATCCTGGGAGAAATAATACATATGATTTTCTGCTCCCAGGCTATGCTGAAAATTCATCAGTTTTCCAAGAACCAACCCAAAGCAAAGAAAGGATGGAGCATCCTTGTTGGCATAATTTGGATGGTATGTCACCAAGGAGACACTCCTGGGGACCAAGTGATGAAAGAGGCTGGGCCGCGGCCACAGCCTGCCCCGACCCTGGCCCCACTCGCTGCCCCGTACCCCATGGCAGGCGTTCTGCAAGGCGTGGATGCCGCATGGGGGGTGGACTGCAGAGGAGTGGGGGGAACCCCAGCTCGCTCCTGCCTGCCTGGCCCCCCACCACGTTCTTCCACCTGGGGCCCAAGTACGCAGTTCCTTGGCAGGACCTGGCGGCCCTTCAGCGAGGGCGGTCGCCACATGTGCCTCCTGAGAGGGCTGTGGCGGGCAGGCTGCAGTCGGGGGCCCTTGGGGCTCTGCACACCCAGGGCACGGGCTCTGCACTCAGCGGCGGCCGTGGTGGTTGGGCTCGGGGGCCTCGGGGGGCTCTGTGTGGTGGGAGAGAGGGTGGGCAAAGCTGGGGCCTGCCGGCCACCTCTCTGGGAAGGTGTTCTCACCACCTCTGGGGCCCCAGCCTTGGCCCCCGGGCCTGCCCATCAGGGCCTTCTGCTGCCCTTCTGACGGCCCCAGGGGCAGCCCAAAGCCATGCCCAAGGAGCCTCACCCTGTCACGGTCCCTCCAGCCTGGAGACAGAGACGGAGCGGGAGGCCGGCATGGTGGGCCGGCACGGGTTCCGAAGGGGTCACGGGCACCCAGAGAGGAGGCCCCTCCGTCTGGGGTTTACTGCAGGCCGCTCGGTGCGGGGCGGGAAAGAGGCCCCGAGAGGCCAGCAGGACGGCTCTGGGGGTCCCGGGGAATTTCCGCTTTCTCTTCCCAGGCCTGGTCTGCCCCCGCGCCCCCTATGGGGGTCAGAGCCGGGCCTCTGGTGGCTCCGTTTGTTCCAATGAGCTGGCGATTTCGGGGCGTCACCTCGCTTTTCAGAACGCCATCCTCTCTTCATCCAAGAGTCGGCCTGGTCGTCATGGACACGGGGCGTCTCCGAGGATGCAAGGATGCCCAGAGACCCAGTCTCGGAGCGGGAGTGGGTGTGGGGGGCTCGGAGGACCTCCACTCCCGAGGCCCCTGAGGGATGGATGATGCTGCCCCACTCCCGCCGGCGCCCCAGACCTTTGCACAGTGGACCTGGCTCCCGGGAGGTGGGACCCTCAGCCTCTGCAGAGCCCGCCCGGAGCCTTGGAGAGGGTGTCTTCCCAGGCCGGCCGAGCTCTTCCTCTGTCTTCCTGTAATCTGACTCCTGATTGCCGCCCTGATGGCCCGGGGACCTTTGATCTCCCTGCCCGGGACGCTGGGCCTGTGGTCTGGCTGACGAGTTTGCGGGGAGCAGCAGTCGCCGGGCTATGCGGGAGCCTCAGGCCCAAATTGATGTCAGGTTCCCGGCCGGGCGGAGTGTTACCTGGAGCTTTGAAGCTCGTAATGACTCCAGACTGTCTTCTCAAGTCAGCGGCTACAAATGTTAATAAAATTAAAGCCACCTGAGAGTTCAGCCCGGGCGATCCTTTGAAAGCAAGTCTGTGCCGGGTTATTACCCTCAATTACCTAGTTGTCCACTCTCTTAGCTTGGGGTTAAACTCTTAACTCTTCCCTTTGAAGTCATTATCCTTTTATCTATGACTGGACCAAGGAATTTTAGGACAATGATCAATGGAAACTTCATAAGAATAGAAGAGTGAGGAGGGGGCAAAGGTGTGAATATCCCTTTAACCGTTGGCCTGCTCTGGGGAGGGGGTGGGGCAGGCGAGGGGCTGTGTCCCCAACTTGCAGGGGGAAAAAGGAGGGGGCCCCTCTCCAGCATCCTAGAGAGCAAGGTTCAGCTCCTCTGAAAAATGAAGAAAAGGGATAATTTGGGGGCAACAGAGGGGTGCAGCCTTCATCAAAGGGGAAGGGAAAGTAATGAAGCAAAAGGACACAATTAAAGAACGGGCTTAATTAGGGCTTTGATGTGTCCCGGTGCCTGGCAGTCTTCCAGGAAGTGGCCTGTGAGGGGAGCTGACCCCAGCGGCTGCGGGCTGGGGGCTTCTCCACCAGGAGGAGAGCCAGGCTCACCCAGGTCCTCACAGCAGGAGGACAAGAAATCACAGCTTTCTTTTCTACAAAAGTCCTTCTGGCCTCCTGGAGGCAGAAGCTCTTTCGGTATCATTATGCTGCCTCTCCCTGTTTAAAAAGAGAAAAAGAGACACAGAGAGAGACAGACAGAGAGATGACAGAGAGAGAGGAGAAAAGAAGGACAGAAATAGGGGATGCTGACTAGCGCTGGCGAGGCGCTTCATCTTCTTCTTCATTTCATCCCATTTGGGACACTTGTCTACACAGAAAAGATAGAGACGCACAGGGGAAGAGCCCGTTGCTCTCATGCTGGATACAGGAGCCACCTCTCAGCAGGCACAGCTGCCCCGCCTAGACGTTGCACACACACACACATGCCCACACACATGTCCACACACATGCCCACACATGCACACAGACATGCACACAATGCAAGCACAGATACACACACGCAAACATACTTGCACACACACACACCTGTACACACAGGCACACACACGCAGAACACCCCCCCAAATGCATGCACGTGTACATACGCACCCACACGTAGCGCACACCCACACATGAAGCACGCGCACACCCACACGCAGCACACACATGCGCACACCCACATTTTGCCCTGTTACAATCCCCCCCTCCTCATTACAGAAAGAAATCTCAAGCTGCTGAGCTGCGCACACATCTGGAAAGCACCCTCGTCCATGAGCCAGGCCTGGCCGGTGATCTGGGGCCACGGCCACCTGCCGGGGCTTGAGGTGGGGTGGGGCAGACCACCAGGCCGGCCCGGGGCTCTCTGAACCCCACTGGGGCTGTGCCTGGGGCTACGAGTTTCAGGGAGGCAGTTGGGGGCCCCCTGAGTCTGACCCGGGGAGCAACATCCACACTCTCCCTGAGAACACGAGTCAGGCCCTCCCGATGGCAGGTGAGGGGCGCCCTGCGGCCTGCAGACCCCAACACTGACGCCGAGAAGTCCACTGGAAATGAGCCTGTTTTGAGCTTGCGTTTCAAAAATGCCTCTGTCTTAGGTTTTTATTTCTTCTATTTATAGAGACTCTGCGAGCACTCTGGGAAAGAAAGGCAGCAGTTTGCAGAGGAGAAAGGCTCACGTGAAGGGAGGAGGATGCTTTTCACACCTTCTCCCAAGGCTGGCCCTTCTCTCCCAGGGACTGAACCCTTCTCTGAGAGGAGACCCCTTAGCGCCCCAGCCCTCATTCTCTTAGGTCACTCTCCACGGCTTGGATTAAAGGAGCCCGAGGGTCGCTCAGAAGCACGGGGACTCTGGCTGTCCTGGCGTGATGGTGGGTGGACAGCTGACCAGGACCAGCCAGTGAGGGGTCACAGAAACGAGGGGTCCCCGGTCGGGGGGAGGCACCGGCTCCATCCGTGTGAACGCACACACATCTCTGCGTGAGCACACACATCTCTGCCTGAGCACACACATCTCTGCCTGAGCACACACATCTCTGCGTGAGCACACACATCTCTGCGTGAGCACACACATCTCTGCCTGAGCACACACATCTCTGCCTGAGCACACACATCTCTGCGTGAGCACACACATCTCTGCGTGAGCACACACATCTCTGCCTGAGCGCACACATCTCTGCGTGAGCGCACACATCTCTGCGTGAGCGCACACATCTCTGCCTGAGCACACACATCTCTGCCTGAGCACACACATCTCTGCGTGAGCACACACATCTCTGCGTGAGCACACACATCTCTGCCTGAGCGCACACATCTCTGCGTGAGCGCACACATCTCTGCGTGAGCGCACACATCTCTGCCTGAGCACACACATCTCTGCCTGAGCACGCACATCTCTGCGTGAGCACACACATCTCTGCGTGAGCAGAGGTGTGGCGCATCCTGGGATGCGTGTACATCTGCTCCCCATTAGCGTGGATGCTAAAGTTAGCTTAACAAAAAACAAACTCCTTCAAATCAAGTGTAATTATTCTAGATACATAAAAGCTGCTTTCTAATATGATTTGTACAGACCCTGGAGGAACTTCTACTTGAATTGGAGGGTTTCATTTGCCTTTTTTTTTTTTTTTGCCAGAACTACAACTGCTCAAACGTTTCTACTGTGAAAAAATAAAAGATGGAGCAAGCCCTGGAAGCCCGCACAGGCCCACATTAGGAACAGTAGTAATCTCGCCTCCTCTGCGGGATTTCCCATTTCCTGGTGGTTTTCTAATCTTTGCACGTTGGAAAGTAAAGATGCTTGGGGTTGTTTATAATAAGAGGGGGGGCAAAAACTTATGGTGGGAGTGGATTTTTTTTTAAAGCTTTAACATGCCCCAGGGTTATTCTAAAATACTTCTGAAAACATTTCGTTCAGTGTTTCCTCATCACAAAAGGAAGATTTGATAGGGAGTTCATTTCTAATTACTGGTTCTGAGAAAGTCTAATCCTGGCTTCTGATATGTAGATCTGTTGGGGGGAGGGGGCTGTGCAGGAA
>SJYG01000581.1:1275265-1325926 GCA_006410535.1 Litocranius walleri | reverse complement strand
AGCTGGGGGACCTGGGGTCGGGGGTCAGCCGGATTCTTCAACAACTCTTATCCATCCTTTCCTGTGAGGTCTGCCAATAGTGCCCCTTTTACACCTTGCTATTGCATTAATGTGACGAACATTTCAGAGCAGGAGAGAAATGGACGTCCACTGCCAAGTGAAGCTGGACGTGGGTCCGCGCAGGGCGCGCTCCACAAGCTGCGGAGGGAGCCCAGCCAAGGGCCTGTCCTTCAAGCAGCTTTCAGGGGCGGCCAGCCGGGCCGTGACGAGAGTAGGTGCCAGGAGCAGGCCCTGCTGGAGGTGGCTTTGCTGGAGGCCGCGTTCTTCTAAATAAGCTTCGACCTGCCTCTGGCCTCAAAGCAGAGACAGGCCTCAGTGTGACTATCAGAGGCTGTGTTTTGGGGCGTTGCAGCCACACTTGATATGCCCGCTGGTTGTCTTCCAGTAATGTTCTGTGTGCAGAGACCCGGATGAGAACAGACGGGGTCCTGTGGCCCCAAGACTGAAGTTTCTCGAGGGCAGGGCCCGGTCCCCTCTGCACCCCCGGTCCTGGTGCGCCGTTGGCAGTAAGATGAACTGTTTTGGGTGGTCGTGGGCACACTCGGCCCGCTGCCAGGAGAGGGGCAGGGCACGGAGGGCTATGGGGCCTCTGCTGTGCCAAGCTTGACCTGGTGGGGCTGCCAAGTCTACGCGGGCGGGCGTATCCAAGGCCGGACAGCTGTGGGAGCCAGGCTGGGCCACCGCGTGCTAAACAGGGGCACCTACTGGTCAGGCCTGGGAGCGCAACCCGCTCCTATCGGACACTGCTGCCATCAGGCCGAAGGACAGAGGGGCGGGCTCGGAGGGTGGAGCCCCTTGGCCCTGGGAGCTGCGGAGAGGAGACGGAGGGGCGATGCCAGGCTCTCAAGCTGCTGGCAGAAGGCCGCTGCCCCCCGCCCGGCGGAGCCTGGCCGTGGGATGGCTCTGCTCACGAGCACTTGTGATACTCCCGCCGCTCCCACCCACTCAGGTCATCCTATCTGCGCTCCACGGCCCATCACGAATGCACGACGGACCAGGGCGACTGCGGGGAAAATGGGCCGGGCCGAGAGATCAGAGTCGCTGCTGTGATGCCAGATCAGATTGTGGAGGGTATCCCTTCCCACCAGGACGACAGCAGAGGACGTCAGAGGGAAATGGACTCACGTTACAGGACCTCAGCCCACTGTCCCTCACCTGCCTTTGCTCTAGGGAGGGGCCGGCGTGCAGCTGACCTCATGAGGCCCTGCGCGTGTTTCCACGAGCCCTCACTGAATACCCACAGTGTGCAAGGGTGCTGTGCTCGGGGCACGTGGGGGACCGGCCCTCCTTGTCAGCAGGGCTGGGTTGAGGGCCCCACACAGATACCCGCATCCGAGAGCGCTCAGACCCTGACGACAGCGACGTCAGCACGGCCCTCCGCGTCCATTCAGGTTCCGAACTCGTGGGTCCCGTGGGCAGCTCTGGAAGCAGCCCTCGCGTCTCCGTGCCCGCCTTGCGTCAGGGCTATCCGAGCAGCCCACTCGCACGGACCGCTGGCCAGCCCTGTGAAATCCTCGGGCTCTTAGTTTCTTCTCTTCTAAAGCGAAGTTAGACCAGATCATCCACAGTTCACAGTCAGACTCCGAGCATCGCGCTCCGCCTGGAGCGCAGGGAGCCGCCCTCGCTCTGGAGGAGGCAGTGCAGGGGGTGGCGGTCATGTCTGTGCTCACAATCGCAGCCGCCACATCAGCCCCTCACACGTGCAGCTGTCTCCCTCCCTCAGCAAAAGCCTGGGAGCTTCGGCAGGTTGCTTCCTTCCGCTTCTGGGAGGCTCCCCGTTAGAACTGCAGGAGCTCGCAGGCCTGGGTGCCAGAGTGTCCCTGACGCCAAGGAAACAAAGGGGGACACAACAGTCCGTCCTCTCTTCTCTGAGCACCTGCCAAGGGTGGGAGGGAGCCGGGCCATTTGAGGAGGAAGAATAGAGACACAGAGCGCCTTTTCCAGGACAGTCGTTGATGGCAACCCTTCCCTCAAGCTCCAAGTCACCCTAAGGCTGGCTCCTCATCAGAAGCTTCACGGGCAGATCTTTAGAGGAGATGATCTGGCATGAGCCTTAGTGTCTTAGCATTTCTATAATTATTATTTCTCCATTCATATGAGAATGTCTTCCCTGCCAACCTGGTTCGCTGGTGGGTCTTCTGTTTCACTCTTGATGAAAGTGACAGTGGAGAGTGAAGAAAAAGTTGGCCTAAAGCTCAACATTCAGAAAACGAAGATCATGGCATCCGGTCCCATCACTTCATGGGAAATAGATGGGGAAACAGTGGAAACAGTGTCAGACTTTATTTTGGGGGCTCCGTAATCACTGCAGATGGTGACTGCAGCCATGAAATTAAAAGACGCTTACTCCTTGGAAGAAAAGTTATGACCAACCTAGATAGCATATTCAAAAGCAGAGACATCACTTTGCCGACTAAAGTCTGTCTAGTCAAGGCTATGGTTTTCCCTGTGGTCATGTATGGATGTGAGAGTTGGACTGTGAAGAAGGCTGAGCGCCGAAGGATTGATGCTTTTGAACGGTGGTGTTGGAGAAGACTCTTGAGAGTCCCTTGGACTGCAAGGAGATCCAACCAGTCCATCCTGAAGGAGATCAGACCTGGGTCTTCTTTGGAAGGAATGATGCTAAAGCTGAAACTCCAGTACTTTGGCCACCTCATGCGGAGAGTTGACTCATTGGAAAAGACTCTGATGCTGGGAGGGATTGGGGGCAGGAGGAGAAGGGGACGACAGAGGATGAGATGGCTGGATGGCATCACTGACTTGATGGACTTATGGACAGGGAGGCCTGGTGTGCTGCAATTCATGGGGTCGAAAAGAGTCGAACATGACTGAGCAACTGAACTGAACTGAACTTCTATTGTTTGGAAGAAAACAAACAAACAAACAAAAAACCGGAGAGAGATTGGAACAGTTTGAAATATCTTTAAGGGAAGACTCAGATCATCCAGTCAACCAAATAGGAGTCAACTTCCAAAAACTTCTTCGGAGTATGACATTTTCAAAGCAAAATTCCTTTCTTTTTTCAAAAATACCACAAGCAATGCATTGAGTTCAGGGAATATTGGGCCAATCTACAATATTTAGACTTAACCTTTCTCCTTTTTTAATGTCTTGCAAAAACATGCTTGGAACTAACTCTTCAGAAAAACCTTTTCAGCTTGCAACTTTGAGAAAGAGTCTTAACCGACAAAATTCTCAGTTCTTAGCCTCCTTGTGTCTTCCCTTGCCCCTTCTCTGGTTCAGAAAAAAGATCGTTGCCCATTTGTTCACCAAATCTTTCACCTGGTTGGGAAGGGCCAGGCCCCAGCTCTGCCTGCTGGCTTGTAGCGACCATACCTCCTAAGTGACACATCATTAACACACAGCTTCTTGAGCCATTCAAAGTGAGAACCCCCAAACTGTGCTTATGGTAGAAAAATGATATCAATTGTACTCCCACCCCACCGGTGTGAGGGCACATTAGCATTTTAAAGTCTGTTCAAAAAAATGGAGAATCGATCTACAGACTGGCACTGGTGGCTTGTCAGCATGAGAATCGGACTATTAAAAAGGTGTCCAGGAGACACTTGTTAGAACAGGAAAGCTGGTGGTGCTCTGGGTATGACGTCCTTTGGGCCGAGAAAAAATCACCATCTTGTTCTATTTTTCCTGAAGCCAGAGAAGCCCTCCCAGCTCAGACAGCAGCCTCTAATTTGCTTTCTTTTTCCTGGCATGCGTTTTATTAACCATTTTCTGTTACTCGCTCTGGATTGCTCAGTGGGTAGCGTCATTCTTAGGAGGTGAGCACCTCCTGGGAGATGCTGAGTAGGGGCAGAAATGCACACGCGCTCCCCGCCCAGAGCAGCAGGAAAAGCCCCTCTGGGGGCCTGCTGGTGCATCTGCACTGGGTTCCAGCCAGCCTGGAGTGCTCGGGCCTCATGAGAACAAGCACTGTCAAGGAATGCACCTGGGGACAGGCTGGCAGTTTGCGGACTGATTGATATTTCAGTTTCCCAGCCAAGGCCAGTTGGCTGCTCACCACATCTCTGCCCCGCCCGCGACAGGCTCCCAGCCCAATTGCGATAGTGTTGGGGGGCGCTGTCCCAGAGAGCCTGCGTCACACCAGCCTGGGCTCCGGTTCAGCCAGGTGGCCTGAGTTCCCACCAGAGCTGCGCTACCATCCTGAGAGTGAATTTGGGAGGCCCGTGTCCTTGTTGTGGCCGATTGAAGCTCACCTCTGGGGCTAGTGCCTCTCTGCACGTCCAGGGCCCAGGTCGGTCTCATAATACTAGCGGTTTGTGAATTTTCCTTTGTTTTTAACAAATGAAACACAAACAGAAGGCACTTCAGTTGCCCACTAATTCAGCTGGCCAGCTGAATACCCCAGGTCCCGGCTTCGGGCCCAAAGGAACCCAGCTCTGCAATTTCCTGGTGTTGTGAACCTGGGCAGGGCCCTGCTTCATGGAGTCCAACACGGCGGCCCTGCCTGACTCGTCCCAGCTGAGGCCCAAAGACACCCCCAGATGCCCCCAGCACGGCTTCCCTTCTGTCTGCTAGCCCCCTCCACCCCTGCAGAAACAGGGGCCTGGGTGCTTGTCCTTCTGCGGTGCCCTGGATGAAGGTCCCCAAACTCTGTCCCCAAGGAATCTGTGGGCTAGATCGTTGCCCATTTGTTCACCAAATCTTTCACCTGGTTGGGAAGGGCCAGGCCCCAGCTCTGCCTGCTGGCTTGTAGCGACCATACCTCCTAAGTGACACATCATTAACACACAGCTTCTTGAGCCATTCAAAGTGAGAACCCCCAAACTGTGCTTATGGTAGAAAAATGATATCAATTGTACTCCCACCCCACCGGTGTGAGGGCACATTAGCATTTTAAAGTCTGTTCAAAAAAATGGAGAATCGATCTACAGACTGGCACTGGTGGCTTGTCAGCATGAGAATCGGACTATTAAAAAGGTGTCCAGGAGACACTTGTTAGAACAGGAAAGCTGGTGGTGCTCTGGGTATGACGTCCTTTGGGCCGAGAAAAAATCACCATCTTGTTCTATTTTTCCTGAAGCCAGAGAAGCCCTCCCAGCTCAGACAGCAGCCTCTAATTTGCTTTCTTTTTCCTGGCATGCGTTTTATTAACC
This sequence comes from Litocranius walleri, assembly GCA_006410535.1. Taxonomy (NCBI): domain Eukaryota; kingdom Metazoa; phylum Chordata; class Mammalia; order Artiodactyla; family Bovidae; genus Litocranius; species Litocranius walleri. The sequence continues at coordinate 1,320,752 of SJYG01000581.1, read as the reverse complement.
ATTTTCTGTTACTCGCTCTGGATTGCTCAGTGGGTAGCGTCATTCTTAGGAGGTGAGCACCTCCTGGGAGATGCTGAGTAGGGGCAGAAATGCACACGCGCTCCCCGCCCAGAGCAGCAGGAAAAGCCCCTCTGGGGGCCTGCTGGTGCATCTGCACTGGGTTCCAGCCAGCCTGGAGTGCTCGGGCCTCATGAGAACAAGCACTGTCAAGGAATGCACCTGGGGACAGGCTGGCAGTTTGCGGACTGATTGATATTTCAGTTTCCCAGCCAAGGCCAGTTGGCTGCTCACCACATCTCTGCCCCGCCCGCGACAGGCTCCCAGCCCAATTGCGATAGTGTTGGGGGGCGCTGTCCCAGAGAGCCTGCGTCACACCAGCCTGGGCTCCGGTTCAGCCAGGTGGCCTGAGTTCCCACCAGAGCTGCGCTACCATCCTGAGAGTGAATTTGGGAGGCCCGTGTCCTTGTTGTGGCCGATTGAAGCTCACCTCTGGGGCTAGTGCCTCTCTGCACGTCCAGGGCCCAGGTCGGTCTCATAATACTAGCGGTTTGTGAATTTTCCTTTGTTTTTAACAAATGAAACACAAACAGAAGGCACTTCAGTTGCCCACTAATTCAGCTGGCCAGCTGAATACCCCAGGTCCCGGCTTCGGGCCCAAAGGAACCCAGCTCTGCAATTTCCTGGTGTTGTGAACCTGGGCAGGGCCCTGCTTCATGGAGTCCAACACGGCGGCCCTGCCTGACTCGTCCCAGCTGAGGCCCAAAGACACCCCCAGATGCCCCCAGCACGGCTTCCCTTCTGTCTGCTAGCCCCCTCCACCCCTGCAGAAACAGGGGCCTGGGTGCTTGTCCTTCTGCGGTGCCCTGGATGAAGGTCCCCAAACTCTGTCCCCAAGGAATCTGTGGGCAGCATCCTCACTTTCGAAGGGCAAGACAGTGGGGGTTAAATCTCACGCCGAGGGGCTGGAGTGGCTGCTCTCAGCCGCTCTCCTCTCGTGTCACTGGTCACCAGGAGGTCACCATATTCCCCAGGGCGCTGGGAGAGATGTTGCCACTGAGGGTGACCTTCTGCATCGGCCAGGTGTGTTGTAGGTTTAATGCAATGCTTGCTGCTTTTTCAAGACAGAGCTGTGAAATGAAGTTTGAGAAGTCCAATTGATGTGCAATTAGAAAAATTTCCTCTCACCCTCTTGTCTCTTTGGTCATCAGGAAGACACAAAAAGCTGGCAGTGTGATGGGATCCTTCTTCCAGTGAGTGGGTGTATAAAGTCTCTGTCAAGTCAGGTGCAGGGTCCTCAGCAGGGACCCGTGTCTGGGCCACACGTTAGAACAACCCACAGGTCTGGGCGTGTCTCGGAGAGCTGCTCAGATGATTCTGGTGTGTGACCCAGGTGAGGGCCACAGTCCACTCTCCTGGCTCCAGAAGAGTCCTCTCCCGCTGGCCAGGCTCGAGCGCCTGTGCCCCGGCATCGCTGCCCCGGGCCTCCTCCTCCTCCTCCCTTAAGGGCCCAGCGGCCTCCTCCTCCTCCTCCTCCTCCTCCTCCGTGTGAGAGGAGCTGAGGCAGCTCCGCCCTGGGAACAGAGAGGGCTTGGGGAGGAAAGCCGGGCGAGGCAGCCCTCGGAACACGGCTGAGTCCTACGCAGACTGAGCGTTTTTGGTTCAAATCTGGCCTACTTCATGATGGCCCAGATTTCCCGAGGAACTGCTCGCACCCCCTCTATCCAACCTATGTGTGACCACGGGAGGACTGAGAGTTTCTGGCTTTTTTGGAGGTGACCCTTTTCCCTAGGAGCCCCGAGGGTTCAAGAGCTGTGGTCCCCAAGACACGATCTGCTTATCAAGCCATCTTGGAGCATTTTATTTCAAGTGAAAACAGAGCTGGGACATTCTGAAGACAAGGAGACCCAAACGTGGGCATGGGAGGCTCTGCTTCCTTCTCTCGTGCGCAGGGTCTCCCGGGTGGCCCTGGGCCCAGCAACTCAGGCCCCTCACCTCTTCAGATAGAAGATGGGCCCGGCCGCGGGGTGCCTCAGAGCCTCTCTGAAGGCGCCCGTTTTCATCCGGCCCCATGTGAGGCTCCCTGGCTGGATGTGGAGGAGCCTCTGGGTGTCTGCTCTCCGCGAGCTCAGTTCTAGTCTCCTATCTGTGTCCTGAGATTCCGTCACAGCGTCTTGAAGTGACAAAGCCCGTGAAACACCGATTGCACAGGCAATGTCTCCGTCCCCCTCTTGCCTCCCTGGTGCCCCTGTTGGAAGACTTACAGGAGTGAGGCCCTGCTGACCCCGGGGATGGGAGGTCTAAATCAGACACCTCAGGTAACAGGAAGGAAGTGGAGGTCCAGAGAAAGGATTTCCTCCTTCGGGTTCAGCAAGGCCTGAGGGTTCAGGAGGCATCTTCCTCAGGGACCCCTTGGTCACTGCCTAGAGGGTGGACGGGGGAAGCCTGAGACCTGCAGGTTGTTCCAGGGTCCTGGCTCTCAGCCCTTCACGCCCCTTGCACGTCGCCCCAGAGCAGACGCTTGTGTGCCTCACTCTGGGGACTCTGGCAAGTGCTGCTCTTCTAGAAAGTGTCTTATCAGGTGGTTTATGAAATGAAGCTTCCATGCCTGGGAGCACCTCTTCAGACAGACACCGTTGCCAGGACAACCAAGGGCTGGACTTTCTAGATCAGGAGGCTTGCAGAGAAATTAGGAAATGGACTTTGGCTGATCGTGACAACTGTAAGAAAAGAAAGCTTGATTCATCTTAGCACAGAGTGGTCAGTGTGTCCCATGCTCCTGGTGTGCGTAGGTGGGGCGTGGGGAGGAGAGCAAACCAGGGGGAAGATGGGCTTCGAAACCAAACGCCTGGGTTCTGGACCCAATCTGCTCACTGGGGAGCTGATCTGTGATCTAAGAATAATCATGTTTGATCTCAGAAAATCAATCAAACACTAAATCATAAATTTTCCATTTTGAAGGTTTTTTCTTCATGAGTGGAGTTGGATGAGCTTTCTTAAACTATGAGTTCAGTGATATTGGACAGAAAAAGGTGTCTTCGTGTCAACATTTCTCATCACTCCAAGGGCCTTGGAACTGTGTTCAATATCTGGGTCATCTCTAGAGAATAGTAACGGTGGGTGTGAAGGGGTGACTGCTCAGGGAAATGGGCTCTTTTGGTCCCTTTCATAACTTCTGTAGAATTCTCGGATGCTTCAGAGCAGGCTCATCAAACGTTCTTCTGTACATTGACATCAAACCAACAAGCTTGTTCCCAGAAGTGCTGAGCCCTGCTTTGGTGGTGCGGAAACGCTTCCTATTCTCTGGCGTTTAGCAGAGAGATGCCCAAAATGCTGCTGGATTTGGGGCATGTAAGCTCACTGCCTCTGATAAGGGGGCCTCAGATTTCTCCCTACTTTATAAATGAGCCCGTCACATTCTCTTATAACATAGGAGCTGGCTCTATGTGTACTTCAAATGCTTTTTGTGTTTTTCAAAACTGTGCTTACAACAATATAAGAAGTCTTCCTTTTGCTGAAATGCTTTATTTCTAAAATGTGGCCTCTCTCTCCTTTTGTCAATTCCAGAATCAATGCGTCACTTCTGCTTTTCTTACAAACAGTGAAGCGTGGAGACATTTTAGTACTCGATGAATTTTTAAAAAGAAGTGTTGCAAAAAAGATCATTTTTTTTCTAAGTTGCGAATGGAGTCAGAAGAAACACTGGCAGCCTTGACCTTGAATGGGTGGACGGTCCACGCTGCTAACTCGGGCCGTTGTCAGTCTGTGTTTGGATGGCTGGCGGTCTACTCAGGTGAAGAGAAGACGTCATGGCGGGGAGGGGACTCAGACAGGCTGCTCACGGCAGCTGCAGGTGGCGTTTCTCTGTCCAGATGGCCTCAGTGATTTCTGACTTCTGTATCTCAATCCCATCACCTATTTGATACTCCTGTAATCATTTTTTCTTGTCTGTTTATTTTGATGGTGCGCCTAAGGCACACAGAGTTTAAGTGGTGAGCCTAGAGGCCATTTCAACCAGTGCTGGACACTGAATTTGTCTATCGATATGAGCTCTTGTCTGAAGTATCATGAATGATGCTTGCAACAATAAGATTGTTAATAACTTCTCTGAAGACACAGTAGAATTACAGTTTCTCTTCTCTGTGGTCAGAAGGTATAATGCAAAATTCAGCCATTCTCAGAGGCACACTCACAGGTGAAACCATCACAACCAAGTATGTGTCAGAGTGTAAACTATGACTCTGTAGACTAGAACTACTTAGATGCTGTTCCAGGGAAGTCATCTGGCATCAGACTCTACTTACTTTTGGCCCAGAGACTCCTTCCCGAAGATGAGAGCTGCCCTAGGTTTACACACCTCTGTGGGAACAGAGGAGAATGGCGCACGCTGGAGAATCAAGCTCCTGACAAGCCGCAGCGTTTCTCAATCTGCCTCTAGCTGATGCTGTCAGGAGAAGAGTGCCCTGCTCCTAGGACACCAGCAGCAGGAGCCCCCAGACACTGTCTACAACCCCCGGCCAGCTCTGCAGTGGACAAGCCAGATACTGACAAGCTTGAGAGCTGGGACCAGCTGCCAGCTTCTCTTTCCTCTGTAGCCGAGGGGTCAGATCCTGTTGCTGATAGAATAGAGTCCAGGCCTCTCCTCATCCCTGGAGGCAATGCAAAATTGTAGAAGGAGCAAAACTAAAATGTCGCTGTTTAGTTGCTAAGTTGCGTCCGCCTCTCTGGGACCCCATGGGCCGCAGCACCCCAGGCTCCCCTGTCCTCCGCTCTCTCCCGGAGTTTGCCCAAATTCGCGTCCATGAGTCAGTGCGGCTATCTAAAATAAACGTAGAGGAAGCAAAAGTGAGCGAGCCAGGGACACACGGGCCCTGCTTTGTCTTCATGGGTATGAGAAACTCAGCCTTGAGCAATTTTCCAGGCGTCTCTCTCCTTCAGTTTCCTCAGGTGTAGGTGATGGATGCTTAGCTCACAAAGTTACCGACGACTGTGGGAAGATAAGAGGAGCCTTCATCTGTGGGTCGTCTGTTGCGTCCTGGACTTTGTGAACGGCTCACCTCAGTGAGTCTCCATGCCACGGCCACCGTTTCCTCCATCTCGAAGGCCCTGAGTGCAAGAGTGGAGGCCTGGCCCGCACCGGGTGGCCAGCTCGCCCGGACGTCTGTAATCTGACCTCAGCGCGCCTGGGCGGGTTGCTCTCCGAGTGCTTTTCTCCGGGCTTGCTGTGATCCCTTCCCCATCTCTACTGACTGAAATCTGACTCCTGTTCCAACGACCAGCTTAAATGTCACCCTCTCCCATGGGACCACATTTCAAAATGCTGCCACTTCCTTGGGGTTGCCATAAGACTTGGCATTTCCCCTGTACAAAGCTCTTGCCCTCCGCTTCTATCTTCTTTTCTCCACGTGTGCCTCATCGCCCCTTGTGGATGACAAGCTCGTCACGGGCCGGGGCAGGTCCTGCTTGCCCTGGGTTCAGCCCTGGGGTCTGTGGGAGGTGTGAGCTGGGAGCAGACGGGGGCTGAGCTCGTGGTACAGTTCTCAGGGGGTGAGGCGGCTCCTCTGGCGTCACGTGGAAGCACAGACAGCAGTCCCAGTGCGGGGGGCGAGGCAGTCCCCCCGCAGCGAGAAGGCCGACGGTGGCAATTAGGCGGCTTGGGCGGAGCCCCTGACAGCAGGGGCAGAGGGGGTCCATGAGGTTTGTGGCCTTGATTGGTCCCTTAAAAGATTCTGCAAGAAATATAGGACTGCGAAAGAGCATCTGTCTATCTGTGTAAAACGGAGTCGCTTTGCCGTCCACCTGAAACATCAGCCTCTCTGGTGGCTCAGATGGAAAAGGAATTGCCTACAGTGCAGGAGACCCAGCTCCGATCCCTGGTCAGGAAGATCTCCTGGAGAAGGGGCTGAGCACCCACTCCAGTATTCCTGCCTGGAGAATTCCATGGCCAGAGGAGCCCGGCAGGCTACAGTCCAGAGGGTGGAAAAGCTGGACACGCCTGAGTGACTAACGCGTTCACTGAAACATCGTAAATCAAGTACAGTGAAAAGAAAAAAGCATAAAAAAGAAAAAAACTACAAGATAAACGTGCATGGATGGTCTCTGAGAGGGCACGGGTTCACCATCCACACACACATAGTCCTCTGAGAGGGCATGGGTTCACCATCCACACACACATAGTCCTCTGAGAGGGCACGGATTCACCATCCACACACACATAGTCCTCTGAGAGGGCATGGGTTCACCATCTCACACACATAGTCCTCTGAGAGGGCATGGGTTCACCATCCACACACACATAGTCCTCTGAGAGGGCACGGATTCACCATCCACACACACATAGTCCTCTGAGAGGGCATGGGTTCACCATCCACACACACATAGTCCTCTGAGAGGGCATGGGTTCACCATCCACACACACATAGTCCTCTGAGAGGGCATGGGTTCACCATCCACACACACATAGTCCTCTGAGAGGGCATGGGTTCACCATCCACACACACATAGTCCTCTGAGAGGGCATGGGTTCACCATCCACACACACATAGTCCTCTGAGAGGGCATGGGTTCACCATCCACACACACATAGTCCTCTGAGAGGGCATGGGTTCACCATCCACACACACATAGTCCTCTGAGAGGGCATGGGTTCACCATCCACACACACATAGTCCTCTGAGAGGGCATGGGTTCACCATCCACACACACATAGTCCTCTGAGAGGGCATGGGTTCACCATCCACACACACATAGTCCTCTGAGAGGGCATGGGTTCACCATCCACACACACATAGTCCTCTGAGAGGGCATGGGTTCACCATCCACACACACATAGTCCTCTGAGAGGGCATGGGTTCACCATCCACACACACATAGTCCTCTGAGAGGGCATGGGTTCACCATCCACACACACATAGTCCTCTGAGAGGGCATGGGTTCACCATCCACACACACATAGTCCTCTGAGAGGGCATGGGTTCACCATCCACACACACATAGTCCTCTGAGAGGGCATGGGTTCACCATCCACACACACATAGTCCTCTGAGAGGGCATGGGTTCACCATCCACACACACATAGTCCTCTGAGAGGGCATGGGTTCACCATCCACACACACATAGTCCTCTGAGAGGGCATGGGTTCACCATCCACACACACATAGTCCTCTGAGAGGGCATGGGTTCACCATCCACACACACATAGTCCTCTGAGAGGGCATGGGTTCACCATCCACACACACATAGTCCTCTGAGAGGGCATGGGTTCACCATCCACACACACATAGTCCTCTGAGAGGGCATGGGTTCACCATCCACACACACATAGTCCTCTGAGAGGGCATGGGTTCACCATCCACACACACATAGTCCTCTGAGAGGGCATGGGTTCACCATCCACACACACATAGTCCTCTGAGAGGGCATGGGTTCACCATCCACACACACATAGTCCTCTGAGAGGGCATGGGTTCACCATCCACACACACATAGTCCTCTGAGAGGGCATGGGTTCACCATCCACACACACATAGTCCTCTGAGAGGGCATGGGTTCACCATCCACACACACATAGTCCTCTGAGAGGGCATGGGTTCACCATCCACACACACATAGTCCTCTGAGAGGGCATGGGTTCACCATCCACACACACATAGTCCTCTGAGAGGGCATGGGTTCACCATCCACACACACATAGTCCTCTGAGAGGGCATGGGTTCACCATCCACACACACATAGTCCTCTGAGAGGGCATGGGTTCACCATCCACACACACATAGTCCTCTGAGAGGGCATGGGTTCACCATCCACACACACATAGTCCTCTGAGAGGGCATGGGTTCACCATCCACACACACATAGTCCTCTGAGAGGGCATGGGTTCACCATCCACACACACATAGTCCTCTGAGAGGGCATGGGTTCACCATCCACACACACATAGTCCTCTGAGAGGGCATGGGTTCACCATCCACACACACATAGTCCTCTGAGAGGGCATGGGTTCACCATCCACACACACATAGTCCTCTGAGAGGGCATGGGTTCACCATCCACACACACATAGTCCTCTGAGAGGGCATGGGTTCACCATCCACACACACATAGTCCTCTGAGAGGGCATGGGTTCACCATCCACACACACATAGTCCTCTGAGAGGGCATGGGTTCACCATCCACACACACATAGTCCTCTGAGAGGGCATGGGTTCACCATCCACACACACATAGTCCTCTGAGAGGGCATGGGTTCACCATCCACACACACATAGTCCTCTGAGAGGGCATGGGTTCACCATCCACACACACATAGTCCTCTGAGAGGGCATGGGTTCACCATCCACACACACATAGTCCTCTGAGAGGGCATGGGTTCACCATCCACACACACATAGTCCTCTGAGAGGGCATGGGTTCACCATCCACACACACATAGTCCTCTGAGAGGGCATGGGTTCACCATCCACACACACATAGTCCTCTGAGAGGGCATGGGTTCACCATCCACACACACATAGTCCTCTGAGAGGGCATGGGTTCACCATCCACACACACATAGTCCTCTGAGAGGGCATGGGTTCACCATCCACACACACATAGTCCTCTGAGAGGGCATGGGTTCACCATCCACACACACATAGTCCTCTGAGAGGGCATGGGTTCACCATCCACACACACATAGTCCTCTGAGAGGGCATGGGTTCACCATCCACACACACATAGTCCTCTGAGAGGGCATGGGTTCACCATCCACACACACATAGTCCTCTGAGAGGGCATGGGTTCACCATCCACACACACATAGTCCTCTGAGAGGGCATGGGTTCACCATCCACACACACATAGTCCTCTGAGAGGGCATGGGTTCACCATCCACACACACATAGTCCTCTGAGAGGGCATGGGTTCACCATCCACACACACATAGTCCTCTGAGAGGGCATGGGTTCACCATCCACACACACATAGTCCTCTGAGAGGGCATGGGTTCACCATCCACACACACATAGTCCTCTGAGAGGGCATGGGTTCACCATCCACACACACATAGTCCTCTGAGAGGGCATGGGTTCACCATCCACACACACATAGTCCTCTGAGAGGGCATGGGTTCACCATCCACACACACATAGTCCTCTGAGAGGGCATGGGTTCACCATCCACACACACATAGTCCTCTGAGAGGGCATGGGTTCACCATCCACACACACATAGTCCTCTGAGAGGGCATGGGTTCACCATCCACACACACATAGTCCTCTGAGAGGGCATGGGTTCACCATCCACACACATAGTCCTCTGAGAGGGCATGGGTTCACCATCCACACACACATAGTCCTCTGAGAGGGCATGGGTTCACCATCTCACACACACATAGTCCTCTGAGAGGGCATGGGTTCACCATCCACACACACACACACACTTTCCAAATGAGAATGTAGAGAACATTTTAAAAGAAAAAAAAGTCTCTTAAGTCCGATTTGTTTGCAACCCATGTGCCCAAATGCATCAATGAAAATGCTAAAGAGGAAAATCAGATAACAGAGGTGGGACCTTGGTCAGAGAAAGGGTCTCTGAAGTTGGAAGAAATACCACTCTCAGCAGAAAACCTCCCATATTCTTAACTTTGAGAAGGAGCTGGTGGGGACAGATGGAGGTGCCCCCTCCAGGCACCTTGTGGGAGCTGAGCACCGGTGTGGGTAAGTGTATTGTGGGTGCAGTGACGGGTCCTGGGCCTGGGGATCAGTTCTCCACGTGTTCACGGGAGCCCGGGCTGGAGCAGCGTCCACGTGAACGTGGAGGGAGCAGGCTCCGGGGCCGTGTCAGCAAGTGCCCCCACCCCCGCCGACCTGTGAGAAGCCAGACTGGTCAGCAAAGCCGGCTTCTGAGAAACTCCACCGTCAAGGCATTTCTGCAAAGAGGCAAGTTTCTCAGGACCCTTGCTAACCTGTTAGGAGAACACTTCCTCTTCTGAAGGAAATGATGTTTCTACTTTTCTTTCCAGCCTTAAACAGGCCCTGCATGCAGGCCAGAGCTAAATGCCACTCAGACCCCACAGTTCTTTTTTTAAAACACATGCTGGTCACCGGTTTGGCTGAATCTTCCAGTGACTTGTAGCAATCAGTGAGATGGGGAGAGTCAGACAGGGCGGGACCTCCCCATGTCCGTGGGTGCTGGGCTGGGCTTTACACGTTTGCGGCTGACCACCTTCCCTAGGTTCAGGCTGAGAGGAGTGGTATGGAGAAGCTAGAACGGGTGGGATGAGCAGAGATGACTTGGTGGGGGCGAGAAGGCTGACGGGCGACCAGGAGGCTGAGTCGTTTGTTCATCTGGGTGACGGAGCCCCACCTCCCTGAGCACTCTGTCAGCGTCTGTGGCTCGGGAGAGGTTCCTTTGCAGGCTCGTAAGTCTACATCCTTCCATGTGCCCGGTATTTCCACGAAAGAAGGAAAAACCAGGGTAAGCACAGGGTCTGTGTTTTGGTGGGCCTTATAATGATACACTAGCTGAGATAATTATAATAGGCCCTGCATTCCAAGCCCCAAACAGAGGAGAACTGGGAGAATCAGTCAACGCTGGTCACGACCATCTTCCCCAAGAGTCACAGAGGGAGACGGGGTCTCCCCGAATGTTCCTGACCCAAGCAGTGTCTCCAGACCGCTCACATAATCTGCGGCTAGAAATACAACCCAGACCAACAGGATTCTTGGACAGGAAGGAACTTTCAAGTCATCACCTAGGCCTGCACTTTTCTAATCAATGTGTCACAGAACTTTAAACAATAAAATGTGTGGGCCATGGAAAAATGCTTCCATGGATCCAAGCATTTTAGGAGATTCCAGGTGGAAGAGCTGGGGGGAGGGTGTGGGCTCCTTCGCCCAGGAGATGGCCACGGAGTCTCTGACCCTGCTGCGGCCTCAGTCCGCTGCCTCTGATTCTGGGGACAGAACCCAGCAGAAGCGAGGCTGTGCCCTTTCTGGGCCCAGGCTGCGCCCTTTCTGGGCCCAGGCTGCATGCGGTAGTCTCTAGGGGTGGGGGGTGTCTTGCAGGCTCCTCACAGCTGCAGAAGAGTGACCCATCGAGGGCTGGAGCCTCCCATGACTGCGGCTCAGCCTGTAGCATGAGACCCCAGTGACCGTGGCCTTGGCGAGCCGGGTTGACCCTCAGCAACCAGAGAGATGAGGAGAAGTCAGCGTTTCAGCCGCTGGGCCTGGCACATGGCGGACGGTCAGTAACTATTTACTACCTGGATGCAGGAATGACCAGCCAGTGCTGTAAGCAGGAACCGTGCAGGGGGGCCAGAGCCTGAGATGTTCCCTAAATCTGACAGCTGAAGACCAGTTGCACAGACAGGGCTCAGTGGAATGCGGGTTCGAGACACCCTGAAGTAGAGGATGGAAATGGTGCCCAGTAGGAAGTACTGGCGGAGAAGACAATGGCACCCACTCCAGTATACTTGCCTGGAAAATCCCAGGGGCGGAGGAGCATGGTGGGCTGCAGTCCATGGGGACGCCAAGAGTTGGACACGACTGAGCGACTTCCCTTTCACTTTTCACTTCCATGCATGGAGAAGGAAATGGCAACCCACTCCAGTGTTCTTGCCTGGAGAATCCCAGGGACGGGGAGCCTGGCGGGCTGCCGTCTCTGGGGTCGCGCAGAGTTGGACACGACTGAAGCGACTCAGCAGCAGCAGGAAGTACTGGTCTAGTTGTGCCCGTGACAGTGGGGCTTCCCAGGGGGCTCAGTGGTTAAGAACCTGCCTGCCAAAGCAGGAGACCTGGGTTCGATCCCTGGGTCAAGAAGGTCCCCTGGAGAAGGAAGTGGCAACCCGCTTCAGTGTTCTTGCCTGGAGAATCCCACAAGCAGAGGAGCCTGGTGGGCTACAGTCCATGGGGTCACAAAGAGTCGGAGGTGACTGCGCACACGCAATGCCAGCACCCCTGGTGCTCTGGACTGGAGCTGTGGGGCCCGAGTCGGTGAAGGGGGTTGCCTGAAGGAACGGCTCATCTGTAGTCCCACCTAGGAACCAGCCCCTCTTTCTAGCTGGAGTGAAGGCGTGTGGGCAGAGTGGGTTTTTCACTCACAGAGGCCCATTTAGCTAATAAATCTTTCAGGCTTCTCACCAGGTAACCCTCTTGTTTTGCTCCGTGATAGAGTCTTTGTTTCCAGCGAGCTGTTCTCCATAAGACTCTCTTAAAAGGTAAACTCCCAAAGAGGGTATAAGAGTATCTATTAGCCTCATGTCTAGACTAAGTTCAGTTCTGAAAACAACAGAATCTAAGGGAACATCTTGGGCCTTTGGCTTTAAAACATTTGCCTCGTGGAAATCCTTGCTTGAAACTGAAATGTCTAGAAGAAGGGAACTTCAGCTACAGTAGAAACTGATGAGGATCCAGATTTCAAAATTCCTTCAATCTTATGTTTCAAGTTGCCTTTTTCTTCCTCCATGGAGAGAGAAATAGTATGATCGAGAAATAATATGACCTGAGGGTTGATTCAGTTCTTAAAACTGTAGTGAAGAATGTTAACACAGGTCGAAATCTGGGATCTTCAACTTTTACTTCTCAGATATGATTACAGCCCATGCCTCTACTTCCTAATCAAGCCTCCATATCCAAGAGCACTTCAGCAGTTGAGCAAAAGTTTCATCTAATTACCTGTTTTTCCTACTTTGAATTGACCAACCATGTATCTCTTCCTGGCTTTATCAAAGGGGCTGCCAGGGTGGAAGCACAGCCGATTCCAAGCGAGTGGCAGTTAGCAGACTCCAAATTGATCATGCATTTTAGTCTCAGTAACTTGCAATTTCTACACCCTTTGATAACCCACTTTAAAGAGCAAACCGCCTTTAATGACAAGGCTTAAAAGAGACGACCTTTCTGAACAAAATATGAAAGCCGAGAGGAGATGGTTCTTTTAAGGGAGCTGTGGATCTGGATGACCTTGTGTTCTGAAACCGTCCCCCCGCATTTTTGATGTTTCTCCCTTTCCTTTTTACTTTGGGAAAGAAAGCTAGGACAGCCCTGCCTTCCGCAGACGGGACTGCGCTTCAGCGAGAAGACTGCTAATTGTCGGCTCCAGCTCACAGCCCCCTCTCTGCCCCGCCTTTAACGAGGCCGCGCGCGGCTGTGTGCCGCCCAAGTCGGCCGCCTCGCCCTGCTCCAGGACGAGGTTTGAGTCCGGCCCTCTTCCGCAGGCCACAGTCGAGCCTCGCGCAGGCGAAGAAGCAAGCCCGCCTGCCTCCGCTGCCTCCCTGTCGCCCCCTTTCTCTGCGGTGCCCCTGGGCTGCCATCTGGGGAGCTGGTCTTTGAGCAGGGATGCGGCCAAACCTGGGGTCAGAGCCCTGCAGCGGCTCACTAAGGGGTCGCGGAGACGGGGCCAAACAACCCCCGACGCGCTGACGGCCGAGGCCATCGTTCACGTGAACCCTTCTCCAGCCGACCCCTTGTTGGACAGACGTGCTCACCAACGACACGGTGACCCCACAACCTTCCTCTGCTCAGTGTGGCCAGCCCTGCCTGCTGACGACGGCGGGTTGACGTATAAGGGGCACAGGTGCCTGGCTCAGGTGCAGAGCCGCTAAGAACTGCCAGAAATGCAGGTGAATCAGGTATTGGTGATGAACAGTTGCTCTTCCACCAGACAGAAGAAAGGATGGTGTCTCAGCCAGCTTTACAATGAGGCGCACGGTCTCTAGCTATTTCCTGGGCACTCACTTCCCCTCCCAGTAACCACGGAAATCCTGAGTGCCCCCCTCGGCAAGGAATTGGCAGCGGGCTAAGCGCAGTCTTTCTCTCCCTCCCTGTATCAGAGAGGAACATCCGTGTCGGCCGCCTAATTCCTGCCACACAGAACCCAGCCGATCAGTGTTTCAGTCCGCTGACTCCCAGAGCAAAACAGGATCTGGGTAATGTCAAAGGTCCACCCGCGTTTGTAATTTCATAACCCTTGAAATAAGGAAAAGAAAAGAATAGAAGGCAACTTTCCAAAACACCTACTGATATTTACTCACGGAGAACAAATACTCCAAGTGGGAGCCGGGCTCGAGCGTACACCACCATCGGCAAAGTGCTTTCACTGCAAGCCACTAACAACCGTCCTGCCCGAGGAAACCTGCTGCCCGTTGACCCACCGTCCACGGCCCGGAGAGAAGAACCGAAAATCAATCATGGCGCCGCGATGGCTTCCTTCCAGGCACTGAGTCACAGGCTGGTACCAACTGCCCTCCCTTGTCAGGTCGTCGTAACAGAACCCGACACAAGTTCGCTTTTTCCCAAATAGTCTTTAGGCCGGCGCTACCATTTATTTTACAGGCAAGAAAAACCCGGGCTTCCAGAGTGCAAAGACTTGTGCTCCTAGAGGAGGGGCCAGGGATCCTCTGCAGGCAGTGAGGTGCCGGCTGGGACAGTTCAGTGCGAGGGCTGGAGGCCGCTCACCATCTGTGGCCAGCAGGCAGCGGTCAGGCCGACCCGGGCCTGGCTTTGGATGCGGCTGTAAAATCTGCTGCTCCCTTATCATCCCCACGTCTCAGTCACAGCACAAAATGGGTAATTAATAATACTCAGGCAGCAGAAGATGACAGTGGGTGTGGGAGAGAAAAGAATTTGAAAAACTGTAAATAAACGTCCTGCCCTGTCCTTTCGCAGTAAACCAGATGACTCCAGCCTCACCCACAGCCCAGATTTTTCGAGCGGCTCAGAGGGCCTGAGGCACGCACCACAGTGCCGCCAAGAGAATGCGACCGCCCGCTGCAGTCCAGCATTTCCTTGGCACTGAACGCCAGATTCTCTCCGCGAGGATGGCGGACCTGGCAAACTCATTCCACCATGACTTGCCAGGGTGCTGACCAGCCTCCAACCCATCTCGACATTTGGAGGCTTCCGTAAGGAGCCTCCATTGAGGTTATAATTAAACCACAGCCATAAAATCAGAGATCAAGCAGGTAACAGTAAAACCACAGCTGCCACGCAGAAGTCGGACCCAGGTCTGCCTCTAGAGGCCAGATGAGATCGGAGGCCAGCGTGACAGGGACTCATGTCAGCTGACTCAGCGATTTCACTCTAGAGAAGCACGCTACGTACGAATGTGATCTTTGACTGAAGATATTTTTTCCCCATAGCACCATCTGAGATGGTCAGTATTTTCCAGAGAAAAAATACCATGTCATCTTTAGTCTAGCATATGAGGTGCAATAAAAATGTAGAAATAAAATTGATAAGTACAAAATAATATTTTAATAATATATGAACATGAAGATAGTGCAAGCATGTTAAGAACACTGATATGCTACAAACGTGATTTGGAGCAGTGGCCACTGGTACAATTCTATGCAAAGGCATCCATGAGGAACTGTGGCGAGCCATCTTTCTCCCGAACCAGCTATTCTCAGGACACACTCAGAGGCACACAAATATGGAAAGTGGAAATAAAGGAACGTTAAAAAAAAAAGGCAGACACACAAAACCAGCCATTGCTGTATGAGTGATGGACGATTTTATGATCTTAATTACATTTAAGTATCAAAAAATGCCACTGGTCTCACAGTTTACTGAAACAATATCCGAATCTTCAAACCTGCTGGAAGAAATGTGCAGTGCAGCTGGGACGGCTGGGTCCACCGCTCTCTCCGGGGTGACCCGGGGGGGTCTCCACACGGTCACCTGAAAGGCAGGACCTAGAGTTATGGCGTTCTTGTGTCCCGGCCCATCCAAAGTCACATATGCTCTAATTTAGGAAGAGCTGGATGTGGGGTGGGAGGGCTGCTTGATGTCAAAACTTCATCATCCACACCCGGAAGGGATCAAGTCTTCTCTATATCAAGGAACAGAAGCTTTTGAAAAGTGAACAAGTCAGGAAGTTTTCACTTTTTAAAAAATGATTGAAGTCTAGCTGACCTACAATACTGTGTTAGTTTCAGCTGTATGGCACGCTGATCTGTGTGTGTGCGTGTGTGTGTGTGTGTACGTGCTTTTTCTGATTCTCTCCCCTCAGAGGCTGTGGCGAGACACTGAACACACTCCCCCTGAGCGGCACAGTAGGCCGCTGTCGTTTACTGGAGTCATGTAGGGCAGCGTCTCCAGAGTTTTTACTTTTAATTCAGTGCCAGACAAACGGCTCAGCTTTTCACGGAACGGGGAAGGGCTGTTGGGGCAGGTAAACGCAACCCAGGTCGGCGACGTCTCGAGAACCTTTGACCAGAAAGGTCTCCTGCGTCCCTGAGAGGGGGCCCTGGGGACACCGGGGTCCTGGCCAGCGCGGTGACGTCACTGAGCCTTTATCTCTGGGGCCGGGAGCTCCTGTGTCTGTGCTGAGCGCAGGGGACGTGGGCTCTGAAGCGGTGGGGAACCAGGGCCGCGTCAGCCCACCGTCCCAGGAGGGAGAGCTGCTCCTTAAGCCGCAGCCAGGCTTGCAGAGCACGCCCCGTCCTGACCCCGCCGCAGCCCAGGCCGCCAGGCGCCGCTGACCCTTGTTTGGGCGGCGCTGATGGAGCATGAAGATGACGCTGGGGCAGGGGAGGGCTCCTCCAGTGCAGGCACTTTACTGAAAATTAGTCTTTTTCTAACACTGGTAGGTTTGTGCCTTTTAATGAAGACTAGCTTTTGGGCAGGAGACCCCCAGGTGAAACGCAGACTGGCCAGGAGACCCGCGGGCAGCCATACCTTCTGCTTTGGTAGGCGGTCAGCTCATCCTGCAGGACAGACGCCCGCTTCTGCAGGAAGTTAACCTGGAAAAGAGGCCCCGGGTGAGAGGAGCGCGGGCGGTTCCTGCGGCGACACGGAGGGCACAGGCCCCTGTGAACCTGATGCTGTGGCTCCGTGTTTGGCCACATCCGCCCCTCCTGTCCCCCCACCCCCACACCGTCAGAGGCTGCAGAGGCGGGCCCACAGCCCCATCCTGGCGGCTCCATCTCCGCCGCCTCCATCACCGCCTTCCGCCCCACGTCCTCCTGGTCGCTGGCCTTGACACAGGCCTCTGCCCACGGCCCAGCTCCGGGCTCAGGGTCTCGGCTCCTGCCCACCTCGATGCCTCTGGCTGCGAGCCGGCCAGCTGCCCGCTTCTGTGTCCTGCTCTGCTAGCACTTATCCAGCTGCCTGTGCAAGAGCCCTTCTGTGTGGGGCGGGTGGTATCGGAACATCTGTGGGTCCCCATCTCCTTTTCAGGGCAGAGACGTGGCTGGCACCCCCAGCTGCTGACGGAAGGAACGAGCGAGCAGGAAGCAAATCGCCGCCTGCCCCAGGGCCTCCCCGGCTGCAGAGGCGGTGCTCTGCTGTGCATGTGCTTGGATGACCAGGGCCTCCCCGGCTGCAGAGGCGGTGCTCTGCTGTGCACGTGCTTGGATGACCAGGGCCTCCCCGGCTGCAGAGGCGGTGCTCTGCTGTGCACGTGCTTGGATGACCAGGGCCTCCCCGGCTGCAGAGGCGGTGCTCTGCTGTGCACGTGCTTGGATGACCAGGGCCTCCCCGGCTGCAGAGGCGGTGCTCTGCTGTGCACGTGCTTGGATGACCAGGGCCTCCCCGGCTGCAGAGGCGGTGCTCTGCTGTGCACGTGCTTGGATGACCAGGGCCTCCCCGGCTGCAGAGGCGGTGCTCTGCTGTGCACGTGCTTGGATGACCAGGGCCTCCCCGGCTGCAGAGGCGGTGCTCTGCTGTGCACGTGCTTGGATGACCAGGGCCTCCCCGGCTGCAGAGGCGGTGCTCTGCTGTGCACGTGCTTGGATGACCAGGGCCTCCCCGGCTGCAGAGGCGGTGCTCTGCTGTGCACGTGCTTGGATGACCAGGGCCTCCCCGGCTGCAGAGGCGGTGCTCTGCTGTGCACGTGCTTGGATGACCAGGGCCTCCCCGGCTGCAGAGGCGGTGCTCTGCTGTGCACGTGCTTGGATGACCAGGGCCTCCCCGGCTGCAGAGGCGGTGCTCTGCTGTGCACGTGCTTGGATGACCAGGGCCTCCCCGGCTGCAGAGGCGGTGCTCTGCTGTGCACGTGCTTGGATGACCAGGGCCTCCCCGGCTGCAGAGGCGGTGCTCTGCTGTGCACGTGCTTGGATGACCAGGGCCTCCCCGGCTGCAGAGGCGGTGCTCTGCTGTGCACGTGCTTGGATGACCAGGGCCTCCCCGGCTGCAGAGGCGGTGCTCTGCTGTGCACGTGCTTGGATGACCAGGGCCTCCCCGGCTGCAGAGGCGGTGCTCTGCTGTGCACGTGCTTGGATGACCAGGGCCTCCCCGGCTGCAGAGGCGGTGCTCTGCTGTGCACGTGCTTGGATGACCAGGGCCTCCCCGGCTGCAGAGGCGGTGCTCTGCTGTGCACGTGCTTGGATGACCAGGGCCTCCCCGGCTGCAGAGGCGGTGCTCTGCTGTGCACGTGCTTGGATGACCAGGGCCTCCCCGGCTGCAGAGGCGGTGCTCTGCTGTGCACGTGCTTGGATGACCAGGGCCTCCCCGGCTGCAGAGGCGGTGCTCTGCTGTGCACGTGCTTGGATGACCAGGGCCTCCCCGGCTGCAGAGGCGGTGCTCTGCTGTGCACGTGCTTGGATGACCAGGGCCTCCCCGGCTGCAGAGGCGGTGCTCTGCTGTGCACGTGCTTGGATGAGGCCGACTTGGGCGCAGTTCCTGGCGTGGCTCCTGCAGCTCTAGAAAGTCCTTTTTGCTTCTGACGCTCACCTGTGACCTGGGGTGAATGACAGCCACTTGCCAAGGTCGTGAGATGTCAGGAAGCGACTGATTCTGGGGCAGGTGCCTAGTACTGAGCTCTGGGCTGGTACCTCCTGTGGCCCCTGCCCTGACAGCCCACCAGCAGAGCTGGGGCGAAGGGTGTGGGGACCTGAGCTGCCCCCAGGCCTGCAGGGCGCAGCCGTGGGGTCCGAAGCGCAAAGCTCTGGCTCTGCCACTGCACAATTAAAGACACCTGTGTCAGGTGGAAACTCAAAGGCACTGTATACAACCACGCAGGGGTCGTTTTCCAACGGCTGATACTGCCGCTGAAGGCAACCAGAGTCGATGGCATCCGATCACTTCGGAACTGTGTACTCTCGCCCCTGGTGTGAACGGAAGCATGGTGACGGTGGCTCCTGAACCACCCACAGTTACGCAGGAGAGGCCAGCTGGCACAGCAGAAAGCCTGGCTGCAGGAGCAGCATGCGGGGCTCGTCTCAAGGGGTGCGCACCTCACCCTGGTCTCCAGTCTACCTGTTGCCCCAGCGCGCCCCGGGACAGTTCACAAGGTCCACGGATGTCCACCTCCCTGCCCCACCATGCTTTGTGATCAGAATTCCAACAATTTTCACAAACACGAGTCTTCCCCGTCTGGCCTGGGACTCTGCTGTGCAGCTGTGGACTTGGGGCCTGCACGCAGCGGACAGCCCTTGCCTTCCGGGCCAACGTCCAGTCTGAGGAGCTGAAGCACCTCTGTTACAGTGAGGGGTCTGAACGATCACAGAAGTTCTGCAGGTGGGTATCAGGTTTCTGTCTTCATAAAACAATAGCGCCTCTGAAGGTGCCAGGTCCCGCAGAGCCGGCCCCAAGGCAGGGCTCCTAGGCACTGAAGGGGCAACCGCGCCCAAGGAGAGCTTTCCACATAAATGAAGGTGATGTGGCCCTCTCTAGGGCTTTCCCGGTGGCTCAGGGGCAAAGAATCCACCTGCAACGCAGGAGGCAGAGATGCGGGTTTGATCCCTGGGTGGGGAAGATCCTCTGGAGGAGGCAAGGCAACCCGCTCGTGTTCTTGCCTGGAGAATCCCATGGGCAGGGGAGCCTGGAGGGCTGCAGTCCACAGGGTTGCAGAGTCGGACACTTCTGAGAGACTGAGCGTGCTCTCAGCCCTTTCCAGCCTAACACTCTCCCGCCATGTCTGTTTTTGTTGGTGGGCGTGAGTACGGCCAGACTCCTTAGCTCCAGAAGTGGGAGCCAGCCGTAGCCCAGGGGTGGATGGGATGGGCTCCTCATTTCCAGGTAAGAGGCTTTTTCTGAGGGGCCAGGAAAGGCGCAGCTGGCATGGGCCATGCAACCGCCTCTCGCGTGCAGACAGACAGTGTGAGTGTCCTTAAGCGGAGTGATCAGCTTCTCTTTGTAAATACATGTATTGGGCACCTTCTCTGCAGCAGGCACTGTTCTTGGCACAGAAAGCAGAGGAATTTTTCTCTTGCAGAGCTTCTCCAGGGAAAAAGTCTGTTTTAAGCTTCTACGTGTTTTAGAAATGGGATATGTGAACTCTTTTCTCATACTGACTTAAAACATTTGATTTTTTAAAAAGTACCCATCTAAAATCTAAAAAGTTATGTATCTATAAAATATATACAGCAATTTATAAAACATGTTTTAGAGAAAACTTATGTAGGAGGTTTTTCGCACTCATACTCAGCCACTAAGTCATGTTCGAGTCTTTGCGAGCCCATGGACTGCAGCCCACCAGGCTCCTCTGTCCATGAGATTCTCCAGGCAAGAATGCTGGAGTGGGTTGCTGTTTTCTCCTCCAGGTGATCTTCCCAATTCAGGAATCAAACCTGAGTTTCCTGCGCTGGCAGGTGGATTCTTTACCACTGAGCCACCAGGGAAGACCAGGAAGTTTCAGTATCAAAACTGAATTAGTATCAAAACTGAAGTCAATTTTATTTTTTATAAACTACCAAGAATTACATGTTTCAGCAGAAATCTTTAACCAAATTGTTTGAATACCATGTCATTACCCTGCATCTTATCTCTAATAATCATATAAATACATCAGAACAAAAGCACTTCTGACTTAGCCCTGTTTTTCACTTCTTCACACATTCACATCATAAGAAGTTAGCAACGTGCTAAGTGATTCCATTTCAGGCCTGGTACCAAGAATAAAAGGGTGAGTCTGTACTGGAATGTGGACTGTAAATAAATGTAACCATAACTGAACTCTTCAATTTCAAGGATGCTTTCAACAAAGTCTTATCAAGCAGAGAGTTCTTAAAATGGTCAGAAAAATTCTAAAACCTCCCCAAAACACAAAACACTTCATCCTGAGTACCAGGTTATTCCATGACACCACACTGATTTCTGGCACCAATTCAGAAGTGAGCTTATTAATTAAAATATGCATGCCACCTGAGCCCGCAGGACATTCCTGACTTCCAGTAATTACCTGTGACTTTAGGGAGGAGATGGTGTCTTCAAGCTCTTGTCTTAGAGATGCCGGCATCAACCCTTTAAATTTTGTTTCGTATTCTTGTCGTATGTAGGTTATCTAGAGTGAAAAGAACAGCAAATTTTTTAAAACCACAGAAATGACTGGTTTGAATCTAAGAAATCACTGAAAAATACCGTTACAAAGGTAAGTTTGTTACATTAGGTCAGAAGCCAGACAACTGGCATGCGACACGGAGAAGAACAGTCACAAACTGGAAAGGCACCCAGTAGCCCTGGAGAGTCTGCGAGCGGCAGTGCCTGCAACAGCGTTTTGTTTCCCTAAAATCCTCGCTAGCACAGTTTCAGCAGGAAGTAAGGCAAACACGCGGCCTCTGCTCTCACGACGCACACACGATGCTCTTCCCGCATCCTCCTCTCGTCCAGGGAGTGGATGGTCACGCTACGCTGTGTGTGAGGACGACCCTAGCGTGTGGCCAGGCGGCTCAGACATTCCCCCAGTCTTGGTGCCTGGGTGCTTGGTACCGCCACGATTACGAAGCAACAAGGGGAGGGAAACCTGCACAGCCACGTCTCCAGGGTCCCCGAACACGCAGACCAGACCAGAGCACCCTCGGCACCACGCGTGTGTCTGATTCACGAGTTTCCCTCTGCCTCCAGAATACATCCAGGTCTTATCCCGCTAACGGGTGGCCACTGGGCTCATCAAGGAGATGGTAGCTCGTCAAGCTACAAACAGGCATTGAAGGTGGACGGAAGTCTGGGAGCCTGTGTGTGAGCAGGGTGGAGTGGCGCGTCTGTGTGTGGAGGAGTCTGGGAGCCTGTGTGTGAGCAGGGTGGAGAGGCGTGTCTGTGTGTGGAGGAGTCTGGGAGCCTGTGTGTGAGCAGGGTGCAGAGGCGTGTTGTGTGTGGAGGAGAGTCTGGGAGCCTGTGTCTGAGCAGGGTGGAGAGGCGTGTCTGTGTGAGTCTGAGTGTGAGCGTCCTTCTTTCCGTCTCTCTCCAGCTCTGTTTATTTTTCTTTCTCCTAGTCTGAGATGCTGTGGAATTTGAAAATTTGTTGCGTGTTGTGGGGACTTAACTGAGTATTAAAGCTGCATTGCAGTGCACCCCACAGACGATTCACTGGACACACCTGGAAATAGGACCGGACTATGAAAATAAGTGCAACTGAGCTCAGTTAGACAAGTCAATGGATTCTTGAGCATGTTAAAACTACTAGCCTTAAATTCCAAGTCTCTCACACTAGACTAAATTCAGGAAGAAATGTGCTCTAATAGTTTATTTCACTACCTACTCAAGTCCCATGGCAAGTGTTCTTGAATGTAATTTTTTAAATTTTTGGCAAAGTATTTTTTGAGGTATGTTGTAATCTTGTGATTTATATCCAAAGGGAAAAGGAAAAGGATGCAAATGATCTTTCCCACTAATGAAATGTTTGATTCCTCCCATTTTATCTTCTTGGACTTAAGTCCAACAGCAACATCTGTCAACTGACTTAAACGAAAGACAAACACCAAGAAAAACACACGACTTGTAAACCAGACCTTAGGGGCAACCTTAGCCAGGTCTCAGAGGCTACCCTATAGTGACTGTTTTCTCTATCATTCAGTGCTGGCTCTGGAATTTTGAGCTCCTGCTCTTCCTTATTTTGCACAATGATTGTGTGCATTCGTTTCTGCCTGTGCTGGGTCTTCACTGCCACGAGGGCGTCTCTGGCTGGGTCAAGCAGGGGCTACTCCGTAGGTGCTGTGTGTGGGCATCTCGCTGGCTGGCTCCTCGCTGCTGAGCAGGGGCTGGAGGCACATGGGCTCGGCAAGTGCGGCTCCTGGGCTCGAGAGTAGCTGTGACCCACGGGCTTAGTTTCTCCGTAGGATGTGGGATTGAATCTGTGTCCCTACGCCCTGTGCTGGCAGGCAGATTCTCCACTGCTGAGCCACCAGGAAGCCCCGACGGGCCGCCTTTAGGACTGCTCACATTCACTCCAGCTTCTCTGCCCCTGCTGTTTGCAGCGTCTGCCCACAACCTGTCCGTGTGAAACACAGCTTGGCTGGGTACAAAAATGACCCTGTCCAATTTCTCTCTCAGAAGGACAGAGGCATATCAGTATGTTCTTTAAATGCTTTGGCATTATGAAGAACTATTTGTTTCAAAGAACTGTAGTTTTCTGAACCTTTTCCCTGCTTCTTGGGGAATTTCCCATTCGGTCTATGTTCTAATTTGATTTTTGCTTATATTCTTTCTCTCTCAGTCTAATAAGGATCTTATGCTCACTCCTTTCTCTTAAAAAAAGTGAGAATTTCATTTCTGAATAGGACCAGTTTCTGAACAGGAGTGATTCTTCTGAATGTTGAGGTGGGGGAGTGAGCAGGGCAGCTGTGATTCATGTTGCTTCTGAAGTAGCCTTTGACCAAACCTGTCATTTCATCTTGCCTCAAGGAGGGCATGGCAGCCCGCTCCAGTATTCTTGCCTGGGAAAACCCATGGCTAGGAAAACCTGGTGGGCTACCGTCCACGGGGTCTGAAAGAGTCGGAGACAACTGAGCGACTGAGAGACTGCAAGAGGTATCTTTGCCGACCTCCTAATGCGGCTGGAGTCCATAGGAGGCGGAGCACACCCAGAGGCACACAGCTGGCCCGGTGACCAGCACCACGCCTCTGCCGGATGAGATAGCAGGTGGGGGCCAGAGGGCAGTCCACCTTCAGTCTTTTAGGAAAGGCTGGGGCTCTGGGGACCTCCCTGGGGGTCCAGTGGTTTGGAATCCGCACTTTCACTGCTGAGGGTTTGATCCCTGGTAGGGGAACTAAGGTCCTGAGTTGCCTTGTGGTGTGGCCAAAAAAAAAACAAACAAAAAAAAGAGGCTGCAGTTTCTGTTTTTACAGATTGGATAAATCGGTGCCTTGGCTTGGTCCATTTGGACAGACCTGAGAGTAGAATTTCTGTTAGAAACAGTCTGGTCAAACTCTCTTTAAAAGCCTTGAGTGTGCTGCTCCTGGCTCAGACAAAACCCACACGACCCTAAGACAGCGCTGGGAGAGGAGCTCGTGTGCTGGTCGAGCAGGAAGGGCGCCTCGTCTTCCTCATCATTATTCTCACCAACGTGCTTCTCCACGAATGTCTCTGTGCATTCTTCATAAAACTGTTGCCCACATCTTCTTTAAAACACACCAAGCCAACAAAAGCCAAATCCAGAGCAGGAAGATTTTGCTCGTATTAAAAATGTACTGAGATCTAGAAACATATTCAGATGACGTCTGAGAACTCATTGTGGAGAGTAAAAAAGACATAGGAGCCCTCTACCAGTGCTGGGCGCAGCGGGCTGCTCCGTCCTCCGTGGCACAGTATTTTTCTTGACTTCAGTGATAGAGAAACGTCACTCTCTAAAATTAGAAATAAAGCCCCTAAACACTGTGTGCTGATAATGTGACTAACAGTGGTTCACACGGTCCTTCTGCCTGTCATCGGTCCTTCAGGTGAAGCATGCTATGGGGAGCATTTCAGCTATCCTATCTATGCATGGAGAGAAACAGCAAGGGCCTTTTCCCCCTCGGATGGAGGGCTGAGGCATGTGCTTGCTTGATCTCTGGCCGGTGGCGGCTGCTCTCAGGAGCATCTCTCTGGACAGCCCAAGCGGTGACTGAGACCTCCGGGCAGTTCCCTCCCTGCCCTGTATCTTGCCCACACATTTAACACTGACCTTGGGCTTCCTTGCTAGCTCAGTGGTAAACAATCCACCTGCAAAGCAGGAGAGCCTGGTTTGATTCCTGGTTCAGGAAGACCCCCTGGAGAAGGGATAGGCTACCCCCTCCAGTATTCTTAGGCTTCCCTTGTGGCTAAACTGGTAAAAAATCCACCTGCAATGCGAGAGACCTGGGTTTGATCCCTGGGTTGGGAAGATTCCCCTGGAGAAGGGAAAGGCTCCCCACTCCAGTCTTCTGGCCTGGAGAGTCCCATGGGCTGTATAATCCATGGGGTTGCAAAGAGCTGGACACATTGAGTGACTTTCACTTTCACTTTGGCAGCAACAAGTCTGAGATTTTGGAATAAAGATACTATTTTACCCCACATCATGCCACCGCTTTCCCTGCTCCCAACTTTGAGAAAATCTTTCCGTAATACCGCCTCGATTTCAGTGACTTCTGTTGCTACATCACAGGCTTTACCACGCCCACACTGCTGGCCCCTGGCCCTCCAGTTCCCTGGCAAGCCGGGCCCTCTCTCGCGGCTGGGACAACAGGTAAGGACGGGAGGGACCTGGGGTCTGAGGCTCAGCACGTGGAAGAGGCTGGAGGTTTCTCCCAAGCTCGGCCCTGTCTTCAGACCTCGGGGCCGGGAGGGGCCAGCTTCGTTAACCCTGTTCGGGCAGCCTGGCATCGCTCACTGCTAGAGGTCTGGCTGGGACGGAGGGCGGGCTGACACAGGAGCTGTGGGACAGGCTCTTCCTCTTCTGTGGTCTGAGCCTGGAAACGCAGGCCAGGAGCTGCTCGTGGTCATCCAGCAACCACAGGGAAGAGAACTTGCCGAGAATGGAGCCAACGATAAGCAAACAGCCTCAAAATGGAGCGCAAGCCCTGGCTTTTGGTCACATAACTTGAGTAATTGGATTAGGCCTCCCCTGAAGCCAGCGCTGCGTCTCAGTTACACGGAACAAACCATGCTCATTGTTTAAACCGGTGTGAATTTCCAGCAGCTATTTCTACTGGATTACGTGAAAACTGCCAAGGCCTGGACTGTGTGCCTGATGACGAGCTGGCCCGGCCGCCCAGCCGGGGACGAGGATGCCTGGTGACGACGCGGTGCCGGCTGACGGCCCGGGGGGCTCAGCCTGACCGAGCCGCCGCTGCCACCAGCCTCCTTGCCCACCTAGTGTCCCTGCTCCCATCTCTCTTGCTGACTCAGCCAGACTGGACACGCTCCTTCCACTGGCCCTCTGGGCCAGACTCCGGCTCTGGGCACCCCTTGCAGCATGCTTTCTTCACCAGAGGCTGCAGAGAGTAACCACAACCACACACACGCACAGTCTTGATGGGGTCAGCTACCAGTTCCCGCCGCAGCCTCAGCGGCCCTCTCCGCTCCTGCCTTCTGTGGGCACCGTCGCGGCCTTGCCCACACGCCTTCGCTGACCAGAGACCGTCGTGCCCAGCAGCCCACTCGCCGGTGCTTGGCCAGCGGCCCACCTGGGACCCGCCTGGCGGAGATGCGCACAGAAAGAGCCCCGGGCCGTGGGCCTCAGGCGGAGGGCTGAGTGCTCTCTGTGGCTCCTGCTGCCGCGAGCAAGGTGCGAACTGATGAAGGGCCGCAACTGAGGGACGGGTCCCCTCGCAGCAAGCCTTGCCCGATCTCCCCAAAACCACCAACTGGCTTCACGAGAGAAATTCCAGTGGTCGCCTCTGTTTCCACTTTTCTAAAGCGCTAGTAACAAACACTGGGAACTTCAGCCGATGGAGGGAAGCGCGCTCATTCCTGAGCACTCCCGCCTGAGCGGCGCAGGGGCCGGCCCCAGGCTCTCGTCTGGCCGCACTTTGCTCCCCTCATCGCAGACGTCACGGGAGCGAAGCGCGACCTTTCCTCTCTGGATTCTCAGGGTATTCTTTAAGCACGGGCGCCTGGTCTGAGGGGAATGTCACATGGAGTCAGAGGAGTGTCTTGGAAATACTTCACATCTGGTCTTGCACCGCTGGCCCGGAGGCACCCAGAGTACACGTGGTTCTGGGCACCTGGGGCGCACGAGGCAGGCTGGGCTGTAGCCTCAGGGGGAACCCATGCCCAGCGCTGCCTCTAGGAGCAAGAGGCTGGCGTCACTTCTGTGTACCGGTGTCGTGACCTCTATAATACTTCTTAAACAGAGGACAAAGGTGGGCCCACTAAGCCTTAACCAAGATTTAAATCCGACCTGACAGAACTGAAGCCCAGAAGTCCAGGAGGCAAGTTGTTGAACAAGCTTAGGAAAACGCCCAGGGATGTGGAGAAACCCAGGGAATTGGAGAGTGACCACAGTTTCAGGGCAATGGCGGGGGGTGGGTGGGAATAAAGCAGTATTTTCTGAGTTAGTATCTGTTATAGGATCGACTAAAACTGTGACTAAAATTACTGGGGACTTGGGGTGGTAATTAATTCTAGGAACAGTTCAGTTTAGTCATTCAGTCACGTCCAACTCTTTGCAGTCCTATGGACTGCAGCATGCCAGGCTTCCCTGTCCATCACCAACTCCTGGAGCTTGCTCAAACTCATGTCCATTGAGTTGGTGATGCCATTCAACCATCTCATCCTCTGTCGTCCTCTTCTCCTCCTGCCCTCAATCTTTCCCAGCATCAGGGTCTTTTCCAGTGAGTAGGTTCTTTGAATCAAGTGGCCAAAGTACTGGAGTTTAAGCTTCAGCATCAGTCCTTCCAAGGAATATTCAGGTCTGATTTCCTTTAGGATGGACTAGTTTGATCTCCTTGCAGTCCAAGAGACTCTCAAGAGTCTTCTCCAACACCACAGTTCAAAAGCATCAGTTCTCCAGCGCTCGGCCTTCACTCTCACAGCCATACATGACCACTGGAGAAACCGTAGCTTTGACTAGACGGACCTTTGTTGGCAAAGTTGCGTCTCTGCTTTTCAACATGCTATCTTCGTTGGTCATAGCTTTCCTTCCAAGGAGCAAGCGTCTTTTAACTTCTTGGCTGCAGTCACCATCTGCAGGGATTTTGGAGCCCCCAAAATAAAGTCTGTCACTGTTTCCATTGTTTCCCCATCTGTTTGCCATGAAGTGATGGGACCAGATGCCATGATCTTAGTTTTTTGAATGCTGAGCTTTAAGCCAACTTTTTCACTCTCCTCTTTCACTTTCATCAAGAGCCTCTTTAGCTCCTCTTCACTTTCTGCCATAAGGGTGGTGTCATCTGCATATCTGAGGTTATTGATATTTCAATTCTGTGTTGAATTTCATATATCCAAACAACATGGAAAGGGGATGAAGATGAGCTCTGATATTTGAACACTGAGGATAAACCTGCAGAACCTTGAAGACGGAGGCAGTGTCAGAGGCCATGCAGCGGGGCTCTCCAGGGTCTCCCTCCACCTGGAAAGGTCTGCCCAGCAGCTCCCTGCCCTTCAGACGGGGCCCTGCACCCAGGACACTTAGGGATGTCACTGCATTTCGATAAAATAAGAGTTGGTGACGAGCCCATTTAGGAAATTTTATTTTTGATTCATAAACAGTTCTCACATTGGGCCTTGCTCTTGACCAGCTCGGGCCTCCAGGTGTGCGGAGTGTCCAACACATACAGTAAGTGTGACTCTAGGTCTGGAACCTCCTACCCACACCCAGGGGCCCTCATTACCCCAGTAATTTGTATTTCAGCAGTTTCCTCCTCATAACTCTGATCCCCAACCTGGAAAACCCTCAATTTGTAGTTAAGCACTCAGAGTCCATATAATTCATAACCATGAAGGCAAAGAAAACCCTAAAACTGTCCAACTGCATGTTGCTTCTGAGGAGCAGCATTCCTGGGATTTCAGAGGCTGACAAAGAATCAGGCGCCTCTGCCGCCGCCAGGCAGACCCCGGCCGCGCCTCCCGGGCGGGCCGGCGGGGCGCCTCCCGCTCTGCTGCTGCTGGAACGTCGCTCGTTCCCTGCTCGCGGTCCAGCACTGCTGGTCTACGGAGGCGGGCTGGCGCTCGGCCGAGGACAGGCATGCAGGCTCCCCCGGCTGCCTGCCCGCCCGTGGGACCCAAGGGGGTGACGGTGCTGTGTCACACGTGGGAGAGGCTCCCCGCGTGTGCACACACGTAGTGTGTACGTGTACGTGTGTGTGTATACTGGCACGCGTGTAGATGCACGTGTGTGTGTTCCTACCGCATCACACCCTCTGCCCTCACGGGCGTCTCAGTCCAGCGGGAAGGACAAGCGTGCACGCAGGCAATTATAATGCAGGTGTGGGCCTAAACGCCAGAGTCCCTCTGTCACAGAAAGCAGAAACTCTCAGCACCGGAAAGGGAGCCTGACGCTGTGGGTGGGAATGTAAACTCGCGTAGCTTCTGTGGAGGAGAGAGTGGAGGCTCCTCAGAAAACTGAAAATAGAGCTACCATAGGACCCTGAACCCCCCTCCTGGTCATATATCCAGGGAAAACCATACTTGGAAAAGACACGCACCCCAGTGCTCACAGCAGCGCTGTTTACAGCGGCCAAGACGTGGAAGCAGCCTCAGTGTCCACCGCCAGACGACTGGACCCAGAAGATGCGGCGCAGACACGTGGTGGACTAGTACTCAGCCCTGAGAAGAGTGAAACGATAGTGAACTGCTCCGGGTGGGGTGGATATGCTCAGACAATGCCAGTGTGTCTCTGGAGAACAGGGCAGCCATCTAGAGAACACGGAGGGAAAGCCTGGCAGCCCATGCCTGCGCAAAAGGCAGAGCATGCCGTGATGCATTTGGGAATAAACCTAGTAAGACATCTACACTCTCCATAGAAGGAAACATCTCAGTTGTACTGAAGATATGGAAGGAGGCCCAGTGAAAAGCAAACAGATGCAAACGCATTAATTCTCCGAAGACTGACTGGTGAAGTGGAGTAAGAGTGATTCTAACCAGACCCTTGGTGAGATTTTAAAACACGGAAGGCATTGTGAGAGTCGCATGAGAGTACTAATGCTCAAGAATAAGGCAATCCTAAAGAAATGACGAGAGAAGACGTTCTCTACAGATGACAAGCTGCTATGCAGAATCAATACAGTGCCGCTGTGAGGGGATCACATGTCGCCAGCTGAGTCTTCTCAACAGTTCTATGAGGTGGGTGTAATTATTAACCAATTTTCAAGACGAGGAAACCTAGACAAAAACAGCAGGCTGATTTGTGGGGCGTGGAAGTGGCAGAGCTGGGGTTTGAACCCTGGCCCTGGGGCTCCGGAATCCATGCCTCCGAGCACCATACCCTGTGACTCATCTCAGCACAGGAAGCTGGCGGTTGGGAAAGAAATCAGAGTCCTGAGCAGATTCACACACAGACGGAAAATCTGATTGTTGACAAAGCAGCATTTCCAGTAAATATCTTAGTCCATAAATGGTTCCAATAACTGGGTATATTTCTGGAAATAAATTAAGATCCCTGTACCAGTTCTAGGGCCGCTGCAACAAACGACCGCAAACGTAGGAGCTTGAAACAGCGCAAGCCCAGCACCTCCCAGTTCCGGGAGAAGGCTGAGGGGCTCCTGAGGCAGAAAGTGGGGGCCAGACTCTCAGCTGGAGGCGCCTCTTGAGGCTGCGGACAGAGTCCAGCTCCCTGCAGAGCGGCGCCCGCCCTGGGCCCTCCCGCGGGCCCGGCGCCTCTCTGAAGCTCTCCGGCCCCCCTCGGTCACTGCCCTCTGCCTCCAGCCAGGGGGCCCTCCGCCCCCGATGCAGCCACGTGCTTAGACTGAGCTCACCGCCTGCATGATCCGAGATGCCGCCCCGGCTTCACGCTCGCCGGGTCTTCACTTCAGCTGCCTCAGCAGACCCTTCTGCCACGTGATGCATATATTCACAAAGCCCGCAGATGAGAGGATGGACCTCTCCTTGGGGAGCATCCGATTATAATCCTCACACCATGTGGTATATGGCAATGGATTTGAGGTGGACTAGAGAGTCAAAGAGCATGCAACAAAACTCTCAATAGTAACGGAAGGAAATAAAGAGAATGTTCTTCATAATCCTGGAGGAGGGAGAACCTTCCTAAGCAGGCTTAGAAATCATGAAGGAAAAAACAGAAGATGATGCTCTCAAAATTAAAATGTTGGATAAAGAGATTAAAGGTGAGCAACTAGGAGAAAGCACTCGCAGCATATCTACCAGATCGTTAATAGACAGAGTTCACACGAAACTGAATTTCTATAGATCAAGTTAGAAAATCAAGTCAATAGGCGAGATTAGCGATAATTCGACGGAGTAACTCACAGAAATGTAAATACAGACGGCCCCTGACTGATGAGGAACGACTCCAGTTTTCTGCTTTCTGTGGGGTGGAGGCGGTGGGCATTCAGTGGGAGCCACACTCTGGATTCTGGCCTTTTCTAGGGCTGCTGATGCAACCTTGTCGCAGTGCTGGGCAGTGGCTCCCGGTCAGTCATGTGGTCACGAGGGTAGACAGCCAACATTCTTATGACCTTTGTGTTCTGACAAGCCATCTGAAAGAATTTCACTTTCAGGGCAGTATTCAATAAATTGCACAATATTCAGCACTGTCATAAGCCAGGCTTTGTGTCAGATGATCTTACCCGACTGTAGGCTAAGAGAAGTGGGCTTGGTATAGTAGATGAATTTTCAACTTGTAGCATTGTCAGCTGCAGTGGGTTCATCAGGATGCAACCTCATCATAAGTCAAGGGAGCTCCGTGGTGGATTTCCGCTTCCAGTAATGACTCTCTATCAAGTCTGCTTCAAGCTATCAGGGAACCAGGAGGGCAGGGAAGGGTCATGGGCCATCCTGGAGAGGAGAAAATGCAGGGAACCGGGGAGTCTGGCTTTGGGGACGTTTGAACAGGGGCCTCTGCTGATTCTAGGTTGACTGGTCAGAGGTTGAGAAACTGAGTAGATCTTTCAGCAGCCTCACAAGAAGCCAGGGAGATATAAACCGCACCCCGGGCTCACTGCAGGGGAGTGCTCGCTAAGACCCATGCTTCTGGGTGGAGCCCCTTGGGCTGCACCCTAGGAGTGGGAGTGAGCTGGACACAGACCATCCCTCCCCAGATGGAGGCCCACCTAAATGGACTATGGTTGTTCCAGATGGAAAGGGCACTACCTGTCTACCGAGAAGCAAATGTAAATTCTCTCCAGAGAAAATGACCATCATCTTAGGACTCCAATTGTTCCTATCAAGGTCTATATAAAATATCTGGCACACTATCAAAAACAGTCAGGTTCGTGAGAAACCAAGGCCATGTGACCAGAAGCTGAGAAAAACAGATGCAGCGAAATGATAACCACGCGGATCCATGTGATGGCTATCAGACCTGGACTTTAAAAGAGCCAAAACAGACACGTTCAACAGAGTTAGGGAGAGAGCGCTGAACTTCAGCACAGAATAGGGAGCCAGACAAGGGTGTAAACAGAAACTCCAGCTCTGGAATATACAACAGTCAAAATTAAGAATGAGTGAGGCAGCAGATCAGACACAGCTAAGGAGAGACTCGGTGAAGAAGAAGCTAGATTAAGAAAAATAAGCAGAATCAATGCAGAACACAGGAAATACGTTTAGAAGGTGAGAAGTACACCTATTTCTATGTATATATAAAATTATAGTCTCAAGCAGAGAAGAGAACAGTAGGCAGAAGTTAAAATAGAAATTCCGATCCCACGGCCACTGAGGAAAGTACATCCACAAATGTGAGAATCTGCCAGCAAAAAATCCTTAGGCCCAGATAGCTTAATCTACCAAACATTTTCAGGACGAGATAATTATCAGTATTACACAGATTCTTCCGGAAAACAGATAAAGAGGGAACACTCCAGTTTGTCTTATGAGACCAGCAAACTTTGACACCAAAGTCGAATAAGATCATCACAGTAAAAGAAAATTGTAGGATAATGTCATTCATGAGCATAGATGTAAAGATTCTAAGCAAAATATTAGTGAACCAAAATCCAGCCAAAAGTAAAAAGGAACAAGTCTTCATGATCAAATGAGGCTTATTCCAGAAATGCAACATGGATCTAACATCAGAAAATCTAGGGCGTCCACTGCATTAGTAGGATAAAGGACAAACTTCACACAATTATCTCAAAAGATGGAAGGGAGGCACGTAAGAAACATCCATTTATAATTTTAAAAAGAAAAGAGACTTCTGGTAAGAACAGAAAGAAATTCCCTAAAGGTGATGAAGGAAGTCTATGCAAAAAGTCAATTGTCTTTTTCAGTACCAGCAACAAATTGAGAAAATGACATTTTAAAAATAACGTCCTTTAAAATAGCATCGTAACACGTCAAACTGCTATTACTGTTGTTAAGTTGCTGACTCACGTCTGACTATTTTGACCCCCTGGACTGTAGCCTGTCAGGCTCCTCTGTCCATGGGATTCTCCAGGCAAGAGTACTAGAGTGGGTTGCCATTTCCTCCTCCAGGGGATCTTTCCAACTCAGGGATTGAACCCGTCTCCTGCATTGCAGGCGGATTCTTTACTGTCTGAGACACCAGGGAAGCCCAATTCTGTACAGAAATCCAAAAGGCGATTTACAAGGAAAGTATGTTCAAGGGGTCTTTTAAACTTCTCAATTTTCCCCTGTATTTAAACAAATCACCCTTCCTTCTTTATCCCTAATGTAGGTTGACATACGTCTAATGTCTCTGAAATACCTCTGCTCTGTCATTCGCTCGACAACAATCTCAATTGCTTCTCCCTCAAAACAGCCCTTCCTCCACGGGAAAAGGAGGACTTTTCTGGCTGGACCACAGGAGAATAGGAGCTGTGAGTAAGGCTTAGACTATTTGACACTTTTCTGAGTGTGACGAGCACAACCAACAGGCATCAGACATTTGCGTCCCCTGGCCATGCTGGCTCACTCTCTCGCCGTCTCTGTGTTTTGCCTCTGCTCTTTCTTCCTCAGTCCCATGGACTCAGGGCTTAGGAGCTGCCAGTGAAGTGCGCTTTGACAGGACAGGGCCCAGGAACGCAGCCTTCCTACCTTCCTGGGAGATGCCGCTCCATCCCCCCGGCGAGCGCTTGATCACTGTCCTTGTCCACCAATTCTATAAGGTGGGACACAGCCAAAGCTGGTTTTTAGCTTTCATTCCTGCTTTTCTGGGAGACCCTTAGACAGCAAGATGAAACTAGTGAATCCTAAAGGAAATCAACCCTGGATATTCATTGGAAGGACTGAGGCTGAAGCTGAAGCTCCAATACTCTGGCCACCTGATGCGAAGAGCTGACTCATTGGAAAAGACCCTGATGCTGGGAAAGACTGAGGGCAGGAGAAGGGGAGGACAGAGGATGAGACAGTTAGGTGGCATCTGCGACTCAATGGACTTGAGTCTGAGCCAGCTCTGGGAGATAGTGAGGGGCAGGGAAGCCTAGTGTGCTGCAGTTCATGGGGTCGCAAAGAGTCGGACACGACTGAGCGACTGAACAAAGGCAACAATTATTTACTCATTCGGATCCATTATTTTTGGATTTTAAAAACTAATTTTAAAAGAGACTAAGGTGAAGGTGAAGTCGCTCAGTCGTGTCCGACTCTTTGCGACCCCGTGGACTGTGGCCTACCAGGCTCCTCCATCCATGGGATTCTCCAGGCAAGAACACTGGAGTAGGGTGCCATTTCCTTCTCCAGGGGATCTTCCCGACCCAGGGATCAAACCCAGGTCTCCCGCATTGGAGGCAGACGCTTTAACCTCTGACTACCTTAAAAAAAAGAAATCAAACCAAAAGAAGTGAGAACATGCGATCACATCCCTTCCCCTCGGGTGGTAGGGAACGAGACCCGGGCACTCAGCCTGGCTTTGAACCTGGAAGCCCAGGTCAGATTTCAGAGCCCGTGTACCCGGCACTGGACCCCCGCTTCATCCCCCATCTGCATTCCCTGACAGCAGCCACTGGAGCAGCGCAGAGGACACTTTTCCAGAGCAGCTGCGGTGCTGCCGGGGCACGGTGATGCCGGGGGCGCGGCACTGCAAGGGGCATGTTGATGCCGGGGGCACGGTGCTGCAGGGGGCGCAGCGCTGCCAGGGGCACAGCGCTGCGGGGGGTGCGGCGCTGCCGGGGGCGCAGCGCTGCGGGGGGGGGGGCACTGCCGGGGCACGGTGATGCCGGGGGAGGGGGGGGTGGGCACAGTGCTGCGGGGGGCGCGGCACTGGTACTTGGCTTTGGGACGTCAGCGGAGCAGGAGATTGAAACCACATGGGGGGCACGCGGGGACCTGCCTCCCACCCCTCGAGTGAAGGCCAACAGAGAGGGACTCTCAGGAGAGTAGTGATGGAGCGTGGAGCCCACTCACCCACTGCAGCCGCTCTGAGTTGCCACAGAAACGGCTCTGTGGTTGCCGTGCATGGCTTCCAGTGGTGGCTTTGGGTACAAGTGGGTTGACTTGCTTTGCCACGAAAATCTCCTAGAATAATGCTTTGCAAGGCATGGTTTGATGAAATGCCCACTTCAAGTGTTTTCAGAAAACAGGGGGCAAGAATTCAAACTCTCACTGAGAATAAGATGTGGCCAAAGTTAAATGTGGTTCTGTCTCTCATGACAACTTACATTTTACAACAATGTATCATACCAGCTGTCTTGGGAACAAAGGAATCAGCCTGAATTTTGTAAATAAACTGTGGTTATTAAAGCTACTTGAAAGAAGCCAGAGTAATAACCATTAAACAGGAAAAGTCAGTAAAAGTCTTTGAATGGTATTTCTGTTGCAATTATTATTCCCATTTTCATAAAGTGCTTAGGGATAAAACACAGTTTTGAGCTGTTGGGACTTTTGA
This sequence comes from Litocranius walleri, assembly GCA_006410535.1. Taxonomy (NCBI): domain Eukaryota; kingdom Metazoa; phylum Chordata; class Mammalia; order Artiodactyla; family Bovidae; genus Litocranius; species Litocranius walleri. Next base: position 1,285,231 of record SJYG01000581.1, on the reverse strand, counting down.
ACAGACTGCACTGCAGGTCTGTTAGCCCCTAGCAGCCAAGACTGTGAAGTTTTAAAATCCATTATGGAAAATGGAAATTGAAGCCTTGGAAATCCATAAAACACAGCACTGGTCTTCCTTTCGACAACTGTCGTGATTGTGGCTTGACCGGCCCTCTGTCTGCCCCCACGTCTGTCCATGAGGCTGACCTCGAGCACAGGCTGGCTGGTGGCCCCTGGCGCGGACGGGCTTTAGGCGCCGGCCCGTGACGGCTTCACCGCGCTGACGCCGGTCCTCCCGATGCCCCCTTCCCCTCGCGGGCTACCGGGCCCCTGGGAGGCCCACACACTCTTCGGGAGCGAGCGGTGATGCGGCGACGGCCGGCGGCGGGAGGAGCTGGACTCAGCCCTTGCCGTCTCTCGTCTTACCTTCTGCTGCTGGAGGGACCTCTCTAAAGACGCAGTCGTGCAGCACCACGCACTTACAGAGAGAGGTCCTCCGCGGCTGAAAACCGCCTTCTGAGCAGTGACTGGGTCCCCGCCGCGAGCCCAGGGCGGGCACCACGGCCGCAGCAGAGCACAGGGCAGGCAGAGCCGGCGGAGACCGGGCTTGCTGCTGCCACCGCTTCTCAATGGATGAAACGAGAGCAGCCGGCATCCTGCCAGGAGGCTCCCCCGGCGCCCGGAGCCTGTCCTCTGCGGTCCCCTCATCCTGACCAGCGTCCTTCCCTCTGCGGACGCCCGCCTCACGGGCCCTCTTCCTCGGTGAAGAGTTGTAACCACACGTGCTCCATCCGCGTTCCCCGGCTCCTGACATGTTTCTCACGCATCCTGCCGCGTGTCCGTGTAGTGGCCGTGTGATAAACACACCCTGGCTTTGCAGTCTTAAGAACACTAGTAAAATTTTAGACTATTTCTTTTCTTCCCTTCTTTTCTATAATTTACCGAATCACTTTGGCAAAGGCTTGCAGGTCACCTGGGCTCACTGTGAATAATGAGGCCCTCCTGCTCCCGAGAAGGAGACTTGGCTGCACAGAGGCTGAGCCTGAGTGATCCCAGCACAGACTCAGCTCGCCGCATGGTCAGTCCGAAGGACGATGGCCCCGGGGCAGGCGGCCCACTTCCGTCACAGGAGGTCACGGGCTCCCCGAGGACCCAGTCTCCTCGCATAGCGAGGTCTGCTCGGAGCCCCGGCCCCCCCTCTGCTCTCGGAACTCTAGGACGCTGCTCAGATCTTGCCGGGCATCAGGCACCGTCAGCTCCGGGTCGGGGGGAGTGATGGCTCTAGAATCGCTGTCCTGTCACTGCTGTTCCGTCACTAGGTCACGTCCAGCTCTCTGTGACCCCATGGGCCTCAGCACACCAGGCAGCCTTGTCCTTCACTCTCCCCCCGGGTTTGCTCAAACTCATGTCCACTGAGTCGGGGATGCCACCCAACCATCCCATCCTCTGTCACCCCTTCTCCTTTTGCTTTCAATCTTTCCCAGCATCAGGGTCTTTTCCAATATGTTGGCTTTTTGCATCAGGTGGTCAAAGTACTGGAGCTTCAGCTTCAGCATGGGTTGTTCCAATGAATATCCAGGGTTGATTTTTCTGGGTCCCCGCCGCGAGCCCAGGGCGGGCACCACGGCCGCAGCAGAGCACAGGGCAGGCAGAGCCGGCGGAGACCGGGCTTGCTGCTGCCACCGCTTCTCAATGGATGAAACGAGAGCAGCCGGCATCCTGCCAGGAGGCTCCCCCGGCGCCCGGAGCCTGTCCTCTGCGGTCCCCTCATCCTGACCAGCGTCCTTCCCTCTGCGGACGCCCGCCTCACGGGCCCTCTTCCTCGGTGAAGAGTTGTAACCACACGTGCTCCATCCGCGTTCCCCGGCTCCTGACATGTTTCTCACGCATCCTGCCGCGTGTCCGTGTAGTGGCCGTGTGATAAACACACCCTGGCTTTGCAGTCTTAAGAACACTAGTAAAATTTTAGACTATTTCTTTTCTTCCCTTCTTTTCTATAATTTACCGAATCACTTTGGCAAAGGCTTGCAGGTCACCTGGGCTCACTGTGAATAATGAGGCCCTCCTGCTCCCGAGAAGGAGACTTGGCTGCACAGAGGCTGAGCCTGAGTGATCCCAGCACAGACTCAGCTCGCCGCATGGTCAGTCCGAAGGACGATGGCCCCGGGGCAGGCGGCCCACTTCCGTCACAGGAGGTCACGGGCTCCCCGAGGACCCAGTCTCCTCGCATAGCGAGGTCTGCTCGGAGCCCCGGCCCCCCCTCTGCTCTCGGAACTCTAGGACGCTGCTCAGATCTTGCCGGGCATCAGGCACCGTCAGCTCCGGGTCGGGGGGAGTGATGGCTCTAGAATCGCTGTCCTGTCACTGCTGTTCCGTCACTAGGTCACGTCCAGCTCTCTGTGACCCCATGGGCCTCAGCACACCAGGCAGCCTTGTCCTTCACTCTCCCCCCGGGTTTGCTCAAACTCATGTCCACTGAGTCGGGGATGCCACCCAACCATCCCATCCTCTGTCACCCCTTCTCCTTTTGCTTTCAATCTTTCCCAGCATCAGGGTCTTTTCCAATATGTTGGCTTTTTGCATCAGGTGGTCAAAGTACTGGAGCTTCAGCTTCAGCATGGGTTGTTCCAATGAATATCCAGGGTTGATTTTTTTTAGGATTGACTAGTTGGATCTCCTTGCAGTCCAAGGGACTCTCAAGAGTCTTCTCCAACACCACAGTTCAAAAGCATCAATTCTTTGGCACTCAGCTTTCTTTATAGTCCAACTCTCACATCCATACATGACCACTGGAAAAACCATTTCAACTACAGACCTTTGTCAGCAAAGTGATGTTTCTGCTTTTTAATATGCTGTCTAGATTTGCCATAGCTTTTCTTCCAAGCAGCACGCATGTTTCAATTTCATGGCTGCAGTCACTGTCCACAGTGATTTTGGAGCCCAAGAAAATAAAGTCTGTCACTGTTTCCATTGTTTCCCCATCTATTTGCCATGAAATGATGGGACTGGATGCCATGATCTTAGTTTTCTGAATGTCAAGTTTTAAGCCAGCTTTTCACTCTCCTCTTTCACCTTCATCAGAAGCTCTGTAGTTCCTCTTTGCTTTCTGCCGTGAAAGTGGTATCGTCTGCATATCTGAGGCTGTTGCTATTTCTACTGGAAATCTTGATTCCAGCTTGTTACTTCCTTATTTCTGCGTTAAAGGAAAGATATATTTCTGTCCACTCCAGTATTCTTGCCTGGGAAGCTCCATAGACAGAGGAGCCCAGCTGGCTACAGACATGGGGGTGCAGAGAGTCGGACACAACTCAGCAGCTAAACAATAGCGACAGCCACCCGTCTCCGTCAGGCTGGCTTAGACAGAAAACTGGTCTTTTCTAGTTGCATTGGTGTTATCCTGATGCCACTTAAGGGGCGAACTAACCCTCTGCAGCCACACGTTCCCGGGCACTTGGGGACCGACCTGCCGAGGGTGAGGAGCTGGAGGAGAGGCCGATGGCGGCAAGGTGGGCAGGGGGCAGCTGAGGCGCCAGCCCTCTAGATGGAGGAGAAGCGGCTTTCTGTGTTTAAGTAAAAACTACACCTTTCAGAATGCCTCATTCAGTTTTTCTGTTTTCATAGAATTAAAACACAGGAATTTTTTATTAAATGAAAAACAGAAACATTAAATTTTTTTAAAAGCAAGTTAAAAAAAGATGCCCAGGAAATTATCCTTTGTAATTCTGCCAGTTTCAGTTTTGATTCCTTATGCAGCTAGTATCAGGATAATAATATTTGGTTGAAAAGAAAGAGAAGAAAAATCTCAAGAGGCTGTTCTGCACATATTTTGGTTGAGTGGCTGATGTCAGGTTGACTACAGTTACTTTGCAATTGCTTTGACAGATACAAAACAGAAAATCGCAAACAATTTTGACACTTTAAATACCCTTAAATACCCTCCGTGAGCACACACATAACGAGACCTGAAGACTGTAAGTTATGACACTTTTAATTGTTTTTGACTACTGCTATTAGTGCCACGAAAGGAAAGGTCAGATTCAGATAAAATAGAAGTTAAATCAGATTAAACATAGATGAACTGAAGGAGTGCCACGATTTGCTCTTCAGTCCTACTGAAACAATTGCTAAGCTACACCCTAGGATCTTGTGGAAAGAACCCAGCATTCTGTGGCTGCAAAGATTATGAAATATTCAGCTTTACCCAGGGGTATTTCCTGACGTTTCTTTGGTAAACTGGAGCCTAATAGAAGATATCAGGAATTAGTATAAGAAACAGTCTAGAAGCCTATTGTCACTACAAAGATGAAAGCAACTTTGATGATCAAAAAGCAGTCAGTGAAATGAGACTGAAGTGCTCCTGAGCCCTTCCCCACTGCGCATCTGAGACCTTTAATCCCCTGCTCTCCATCTACTCTGGGGTTTTCTGTGTGAAGTCCTGCCATGAATTAGAGTGACGTCAACAGAGTTTTACCTTGAGTCATATTTTATCACAAACTGGAGGAGGCCCGGTCCTTCAAGGAACACGCTTCCTGCTCTTAAGAAGCTTGTCATCTTCTCCTAGTTCCAGACACCCCAGCCGGCCGGGGTGGGGGCCCAGCTGACCTCAGCGACAGGGGGACCTGGGCCAGAGCCCGCAAGGCCACGCTGACCCCGGGGTGGGTTTTCACCTGCGGGCACACTGGCTCTGTTCTCCAGCCACAGGGAACTAACTGCCCATTCCAGCTCTCCGGGGCGGTGGTTTTTCCCTACCAGCCTGAATAAACTTTCCCTGTCACTGCTGTGTTGATTTTTAAACTAGAAATGCTGTAACTTAAAAGCTCTCATGACAGGAGCAAACGTTTGGAATTCAGATCAACCAGGGTGTGACCCCACCCACACGATTTTGCAGCTGGGTGACCCTGGGCAAGTCACTGAGCTCAGAGAGCTGAGCGGCAGTGCACCAGCAAGGAAACGGGAGTGTAATGCTGGCCTTAAAAGGTGATTATTAGGATAAATGAACTAAGTCGTGTACTGTTTCTTGTGCAGTGTCTGTCATCTTGCAGGCCTTGGGTAAATACAGTTACAACTCATTTTTCATCCTAGAATCATATTTTGCCATCCTACTGCCTGTCCAGCATGGACCCTATACAAGACATATCCTACACAGACGTAACATAGACGTCCAGGACACGGCCACAATACACATACGATGCAGGGTGAACATTAGACATTGGGAATGAATTCCGGGAGGTCAGGTCCATTCAGTATTAATATTACTATGCAGCATCAATCAGATACTCACACCTGCCACTCTCTGCGTCCCCCACCTGGAGGACAGGCTCCCCTGCTGGCTCAGTGGCAAAGAATCCCCCTGCCAGTGCAGGAGACGAGGGTTCGACTGGAGGGTGGGGAAGATCCCTTCGAGAAGGAAATAGCTACACATTCCAGGATTCTGGCCTGGGAAATCCCATGGACAGAGGAGCCTGAGGACAGTCCACAGGGCAGCAAGTCGGACACGGCTACACGCATGACCTGGGGGTCTTGTTTGCCAATAACTCCAGAGGTGATGCAAGTCTCCCCATTCGCCTTACGTCAGGGTTACTCTTCACAGAGGCAAGATGACCGACCCGGCATTCCTGTGCTGAATGGACCATAGGAAATGGCAGCGTATAAGTGTCTGCCGACACCCACGGTGGGCTCTGTCCCACATGTCCACGGTGCTGAGAAGGATATCAGCAATGCTGCATGTTAAGGCTGAGGGCGATGCATTTATTAAAAGTTTCATTAAGACTCGTGATATGTATTGATACTCTGTCGACTTTTTACTTTAAAATTAGTAAAATTTATAAGACTTGGATGAAAAAGACCCTTTCATTTGAAAATAAAATGGGTCATTAGCTATTGTCATAGCTGGATCATCCTGGTTATACTAGATTTGTTTCATGAACATAATGGAAGAAAGAAGGAGAAAATTAAAATTCAAGAGAAAGCGTGATTCATGTCTCTAAGTACGATGGCGTCCCTTTATCCTAACAAGCAGACTCTGTCGGCTACATCCCCAACATGGGCGTCCCCTCCTCCGGGTCCAGGTTGCCCTCCCTCCTGTAATTCCATCCCCGCCAGGTGGGCCCTGATTGGTCCAGGCCAGTTTGACCCCTCTGTCCTCTCACCAGGGATTGGATGGTCTCAGCTAGCATGTGACCTGTGCTGGCCAATGAGATGAGAAGTGTGGCCTTGGGGGTGGGGTTACTCCTGGGAAAGGTGCCCTCACTGCTCAGAACAGGACCCCAGACGTGAGCAGCCGCCTCTGCCTCTGGGTGCCCCCGGCCTGCTCAGGATGCTGGGAACTGTGGCTGCCGTCGAGCTGGTTTAGGATGAAACCAGCAGGGGACACAGGGACGCGGGAAGGAGGGGAGCGGAGCCGGCGGCAGGGCGTCCGCTCGCAGGCTGCAGGTGACAGACCCCGTGGCTGTGCACGTGCTGCTGGGCCCGCGCGTTCCGCCGCTCGAGGCCCAGCGTCCCGGCGGACACAGGACGCCCCCCGCCCCCCCGGGCCCGGCCCTGGAGAAAGTCCGCAGGCGGGCCGGCCGCGGGCGAGTACCTGCTCCTGTGACTCCAGCTCCTTGCGCTGCAGCTTCTTCTCTACGGAGCGCACTTGCTTTGAGCGGGTTTCCAGTTCTTCTTGTAAAGCCTGAAATGGCGTAAGGCAAATGCAAAAATATTAAAAATTACCACCTAAACTGGTGTCAAAATGGCCTCAGATCTCAAGTCTATTACAGTTGTTCCAAACAGTTCAGGCAGAAAAAAGCCCAGCCTTTCAGCTTTGGGCCCAGATGTTTCCTACTTTAGCAATAACTAGCGTTAAAAATTCCAAACTTACGAAACAGACACATTAGCAGATGTCCATTCATCTTATGAAAATATCTCTCTGTTGCCAGCACAGATGCACAAGCATGTGATAAAGCATAAAACGACTGCTAATTAAAGTAGCCCGACCGGCACACCTGTGAGGCACCCTTACACTCTGAACAGTGCTGTGGCCGCAGGCACCGAAACACTGGGCCAGCACGAGGCTTTTCAGCACTGCGCTACGGTAACCTGAGCAGGCTACAGCGACCTCAAAGGCACTTCTTTATTAAGCCACTGAGGACAGCACTGAATTTGAAGAACCTGTAAGAAGCAGACAGAGGGGAACTCTCAGTTGCCAAGTAGCCGTTCAGGTTGCTCTGGGGGAACCCTGGAATGACAAGGTTCAATAAAGAACGCTGTATCCATTACTATTTTAAGTAAAGAGGTGAACTAGAAAAGAAACAGGATCCATTCGAACAATCCCATGTGATGACAGATACAATACACGGGGAACTGCGGTGAGCAGAGCGCGAGGGATGCAACGGGAAGATGCTGAATGAATTCTCAAAACAAAATTCACTCAGGGTGGACGCCTGGGTTTCTGCTCTGGGTTAAGAGCTGTGATAGGTCCTTCAGATGAAGCAGTGAAAGAAAACAGACGAAGCAACTCCCTGCTCTCAGCAGCTCCCATTACGCCGGGGGACACACACCATGCAACAGTGAGTGTATAATACACGTCAGGGACGAGCACGGAAGCAAAACTGCAGCGGAGGGGGCTCCCGGAGGGTTATAAGGATCGCTTCAGCTGCTGCACAGATTAGACTGAAGAGGGGTCCAGCAAAGCAGAGAAGCATGGTCCAGCCTGCTGAGACACATGGGAAGGAATGCTGGGGACTGGACCGGGGCGGCGTCAGGGCCCCAATCCTCCTGAGGACCCGGGCCTCAGCCCTGAGACATGGATGCAGTGAAAAATGAAGAGACATGAGCCTGGGGCTGTGGCTGGAGCAGGAGGGAGGCGAGGGAGGTGGTGGCACTGCGGGGAGGCCCCGGGCTCGGCCTGGGGTGGAGGAGCGGGACGCACGACCCATCCCGACTGAGGTGCTGGGACGGGGGAGAGCTGAGATCCGGGCAACATGACTCAGTTCATGTCCAGTAACAGTCCCATCAGTGCAACTCCAGGCTTCTCTCCACGGAGACAGAGCCCCTGGTTCTCGGCCTGGTGAATGCGGTGTGGTAAGCATAGCATTTTCCCCACGTGGAAAAAAGTGCTTATCATGCTCTTCTAGTTTCAGGGAGGTCCACGTGTTGCCTGAAGCCTGTCCATGGATGAACCCCAGGCTAAGAACCTCTATTTAAAATACAATAAGGAGGAGAAAAAAAGAGAATAAGGGGGACTTCCCTGGTGGCGCAGTAGTTGAGAATCCGCCAGCCAGTCCAGGGCTCGAGGTTCGATCTCTGGTCCGGGGAGATGCCGCGTGCCGTGGGACAACAACCGGTGCACACAGCCGCTGGAGCCCAAGCTCTGCAAGGAGAAGCCCGAGCAGGCACTGAAGAGGGGCCCCCGTCTCCACACCCGGAGAAAGTGCGCACACAGCAGCGAGGGCCCAGCACAGCCAAAGAGAAAGAAACAGAATGCTTAAAAAGAGTGTGATGGTTTGACCGAGGAGAGAATGAGAATGAGGGCGAAGCTTTAGGGGCTTTTCGACGTTATACTGCAGTATAAAATCCACCCTTCAGCCAAGCCTGACAGTGAGCTTCAAACATGACTGTATTGTGGGCTGTTTCCAGAAGGATGAATGCAGTTGCTCTATGCTTTTTGACCAAGCGGCAGTTCTTTCTTTTGGTGACTTTGCACCAGTGCATAGGGTCTTGCTGGAGCCTCTTACGGCCTAATCGAGGAGAGGAGGGAACATGGGCTGGGGAGACCGGCATGCTTTCTGCGCTGTCTCTCCTGCTCTCCATGCTCACACTGCAGTCAGAGTGACCCCACGCCCCCAAATCCAATCGCACTGTCCCCCTGCTGCAATGCTCAGACACTACCACAGCACCCCCGAGGTGTGGCTCAGACTCCCGACCTGGGTCCTCAGGGACCCGGCTCTCCAGGCTCTGACCACCCTGGGCCGAGGGAGCCTCTGTGTCCTGCAGATTTCGTGGCCATGATCAGTGACCACGTGCCACTGTCGCCTGCACAGACTTTATTTTTCAGCCTCCTGGCAATCCTGTGCAGCAGGCTGTCTCTCAACCACGTTAGGGAGGACTGACCCGAGACCCACAGAGGGGAGAGAGCCCCCCAGGTCCATCCACAGGCCAGAAGTAAGGCCCCAGGCTGGGACCACAACATACTGGCCGCCCCCACCCGAGTTCAGCGTTCGGGCTTCTCCCCGTGTCCCTTTGCCCATGGCCCCTGTCTTCTCGCCTTTGCCTGGAAGCCGCTCTGCTCTTGGTGTAACCTCACTGACCTGTCCCAGGAGCAAAGCTTGGACACTGCGGGGCTGTGACCATCTGGGGCTCGAGGGGCTCTGTCTCTCTGTCTGTGTGAGGCCAGGTCCCCTGCAGCCCAGGGCCCTCCCCGTCATGCTTTCACCCTGGAGCCAGGCCTAGTGCATGCGGGCACTGGGCCCACGCTTCGGCAGGAGCTAACACACCTCAACTGTTTCCCCAAGGAAATTACTTTAACCATGGGGTCTTCCAACTGTCCTCAACACAGCACAGTAACTGAATGGTCATCCCGTTTCTCAAGATACAGAGTGTACAAGTATACCTTCCAAAGTTCTCTATACACACACCTGAAACGTGTATACATATGACATTATTATTTGTAATGACATATTGTCTGGTTTCTGCCACAATAAAAACCTACACTCTTTTGTTTCTTGGTTTATTTTACAGAAAAAAAATACAGGATTCCTGATGCGTATCTCCTCTGTCTTTTAAGCAGAAAACAGCCACCCCCACAGTCTCACCTCTACGCTGCCCTTGCCCAGCAGAGCCCCGGGCACGGCGCCCTCGAGGGTCCTCGTCCCCACCCCAGTCTCTCAGCCCTTTCGTCCTTCCTCCTGTCCCCGCCCTCCACGAGGGAGCAGCCGGAACCAGTGGTGTCCCAGCACTACGGCGGAGACTCTTTGACAAGAGTTCAAGGCGGTGCGGGCTGTGCTGT
>SJYG01000581.1:1259884-1274855 GCA_006410535.1 Litocranius walleri | reverse complement strand
GGAGGGGCGTGGGTGGGGGGTGGGGCTCCGGGACTCAGGCCCACGCAGGCGAGAATGCTGCGGAGGGGAATCATGGAAGGAGCGGAGGTCAAAGCCTGACCCTGCGTGACGCCCACACTAGGAGCAGGCAGAGGACGAGGAGGCCAGAGGCCGGGGGGATGGCGGTGCTGGAGGTGACGGAGGAGGAAACGAGTCGGGGGTCTGACCAGAGAGTCCCTGCGAGGACAGGGGCCAGCGCCAGACCTGTCCTTTCTCCGCCTTCACACAGCGAAGAAAAGATTGCTAACCCACCGTATCTCAGCAATGCTATCAAAACAGACGGGAAGTTACATTTGCTTTTCAAAGGGCTCCGCTTTTCAGTTTGCTTATAGTTAACTAAAGGGTTCACGTGATGTTTCCAGGGTAATCAGAGCAAGCAATATGGCTAGCAATTCCTTTTATTACCTAATAAAAATCAGTTTAAAAAGCTGAAGAGTAACTGAGTAATATTCCACTTTCCAAACAGTTAAAATGCATCAGATGAAAGGAAAAGGACAGTTTATACTGAGAGCTGTTCCTGATCTCATATTCTAAAAAATTATTAGGTCATGAGCTGTTCGCCCCCAGAACGGATGCAGGCCTCTCTGAATGTGACAACTACTGCTAAGCACTAGCGGGGACCTTTCTTCTTAGCCGTGCGTCTTCACTGGAAAGCCTTTCAGTCTGATGTTTGACACACCTATGAATACAACTTTTACTTTATTCCGAGAAAAGCCCAAGATCATCAAAGAATGGAATGTCCAACACTGGGTCAAAAACCTAAAACAAAGTCCCACTTGAACGGCTACGCTGCGAGTCCTGCAGATGTGCCGCTCACTTCTGCTGGGTGCACTGGCCTCGTGACTGAAGGGCGGCTCTCCCAACAAGACCTGCCTCTAGATGCCAGGGGATGGGGCTGGCAGCAGGCACCACCCGACTCTCCCAGAGCTGTGTGTGGACCGCCAACAAAGAATGGCCTTTTCCAGAAGAAAACCTGCAGCTACATGAAAACAACGAGCGGAGACCAGACTCTGCGAAAGGGAGCGGGCTAAAGGAGAATCCGACTTGTTTGTTTGAAATATGAAAATCGAGCACATCAGAGTGTAAAAGGTCCACAGGCCACGGACTCCTTGGGCAGGGAGAAGCCAGGGAGCTCAAGTTTCCGGAGGAGGCACCGTCAGCGTCCCAGGGCTCTGCTGTTCATTTAGGGGGAAACGAGGATTAGAGTCAACGCTATTTTCATAAAACTTGTAAACAGGCTTCCAAGTCAGCTGCTCAACTTTAGCCACACGTTACGGGCTTCTGTGGTCTTCCTGAAAACCCAAGTGTCCCTCCTAGTTCTGAGTCAGTTAAACAAACACAAAATGATGGCAGAGGCACGCTTTTTAATAATGGACACGTGAAATGCAAGTCCATTTGAATAAGAAGTGTTTAAAAAGTTATGGAATAAAGGAAAATTTCCCTGGAAAGGAGGGATTCTGGGCTGTGGAGACACAAAAGCCACAATCCCAGTGTCCTCAGGGTGAAGCGTGTCCAGAAGCTCTCGGCCTCAGGTCAGCACAGGCCTTTGGAGAGGTTTCTGACATTGGGCTTGGCCAGACTCCGCCAGGCCCTCATCGGAGCGGGGCGGAGTGGGCGTCCAGGGGCATCTGAGCTGCAGCCTCACTGCCCCAGGCCAGAAGGCCCCCAGCCAAGGCGCAAACCGGTCTCTCACCCCGGCAAGCCTGGCCCGCAGGCTCTCACCAGACAGTACGATCCCAGACTCCCCACTTCCCATCTTCACCGAGACCCTGGGCTGCGAGAAACGTGGAAACACCCACTGGCAAACGGAGGCGGAACGGGAAACACAGCCGCCACCTGCTCCCGAGTCCCACGCCCCAGGCCGCGGCCCGCTCTCAGCAGCGGGCCGGCCCCCACTCCCGCGGGCAGCGCGGCCGCGCGCCCCCGCCTCGCCCGTGCGGCGCCTCCGCAGCCGCCGGCGTCCGGCCTCGGCAGTCGTCCTCAGGCTGCCGCGCGTCTCCGGGCCTGCCGCCGTCGAGGGCCGAGGCCAGCGGGCTCCTCCCCGAGCCCTGGCCCGCAGAACGGGTCTCTGGGGGCCGCACCTTGAGTGGCGCAGCCTTGTCCCGTTGACAGGGACTGGAGCAGATGTGAGCGCAAAAGGCCGTGGCGGACGGCCGTCCTGTTGAATGTACAGCTGGGGCCTTTGGGTTAAGGCAGCGGTGGGGAATCGGGGAGCTGGGCGAGACGCGGAGGGGCCTCGCCAGCAGCAACTCCGCGTGGCGAGGGGACGAACACGCAGGAAAGCAGAGCTTGGCAGGCAGGCTGGGCCCAGGAGAGGCCAGCCCTGCAGAGGGAGGTGGGCCCGCTGCTCGCTGGCCTCCCCACGCGCGTCTCTGAGAGTTTCCATAACAAAGAGGAAAAGGAATGTTTAAAGCTTTTTCTACTTAAGACATACGAAGTCACCATATCCTTCCTTTCATGAGGTTTGAATTCACTATTTTACTTCAGAAGAAGCATGATTCGCGCGTCCTCCACTATTTTACTTCAGAAGAAGCATGATTCGCGCGTCCTCCACCGGCAGGAGGGATGGGGCAGGACTTCCCACACTGTGTGCATTTTGGAAGAGAACTGGGGTACCCAGATTCTGACCTAAGGAGAAGGTGACTGGACGGGACGGCTTATTTCTGCTTTTATTGAGACACATGTGGTAGGATTCCAGGGTTCTAAAACACGATGCTGGTCTGTTTTCTATTTAAAACCTGTAATATGACTTGAAAGTTTGTCTCACAAAGTATCTGTCCGCTGACTGGTTTATCCATCAGACAGAGAGGACACCTGACTTGTGACTCGGTGAAGAGACAGATTATAACAGTGAGAGAAGGAGAGCTCTCCGGAAACCTCACTGCCTTTGTAACAACGCCCACACCTGTATAACGTAAGGAGACTTCAGTTTACAAATGGTGCCGACAACATTTCTGATGAGCGGGCTTTGAAAGGAAAACTGATGCAGAAACAGCAGATATTTTCCTTTGTATTACTGCTAGCTGAAAGTTAAGGGATAATTAGGTAAAACTACAAAATCTCATCACGTTGGTGTCACATTTGTACTTATTTTTCTTTTTTTCACATCTTAAACATCTGGGATCCAGGAGGAAGACATGTCCCATCCCCGAGATGGGGAGACAATCTGTGGTTAACCCCAGAGCGGAGAGTGACATGTGTACCCGGCTGTTTACACAGGCCACTATTTTTTTTTTTTAATGGGCTAAATCTACTAACAAAAGCAGCAAGTCTTCTTCACCTGAAATGCCAGTCAAGATTTCTTTTAAAGTGATTTCTTCAGAACTACTCAGAATGAATAACAAAATCACACAGAAGTCTTATCAGTGGTTCTGCAGAACCGAGAACAGGTTTGTACTACAGACCTAGTTACTGAAACAGACCACAGTTAGTGGCAAGGCCACTCATGTATTCAAAACACAACACAGGATTCTTTAAGGCTTGCATTCAGGTTTTTTGGGTTTTCCTGTTGGTTCATTGGTAAAGAACCTGCTTGCCAGTGCAGGAGACACAAGAGACACAGGTTCGATCCCTAAATTGCAAAGGTCCCCTGGAGAAGGCAATGGCAGTCCACTCCAGGATTCTTGCCTGGGAAATCCCATGGACAGAGGGTCCTGGAGTGCTAGTCTGTGGGGTTGCAAAGAATCCAACACTGCTGGGCCGCTAAGCACCCACATACACATTCAGGTTTTTAATTTTGCACATTCCATGCCAATAACTTTTTTTTTCTCTCATTTCTTTAACTCTCATAATTCAGGCTCTTGTGATATTGTAAGAAGAAAAGGAGTTTTAACCTGGTGCGTGGGTTACTCTTCCCGTGGGGCCAAGTTCCCTTCGGGTGAAAACTCTTCAGCTGCTGCAGCGCGCCTCGTGGAGGAAAGCTCGCGCTTTGGTCCGAGGCCGTCGCGATGCTTACTAGGCCACTGCTTCACCTTCAAAGGCAGAAAGCATCGCGGCCAATACAGGAAGCAAAAGCAGTGCTCCGCCAAAGGACCCCACAGCTCCCACTAGCCTCCCTTTCTCTCTCTCTCATCTATTTTCTGGCCTTTAAAATTCCTAAATGACTTCCTTTAAAAGTCTTAAAACTGCACTTTTAAAAGAGTTAGTGTTTCCTGGTCTCCATGGAGGTTCCAGGAAAAGAAATCATGTTATCCCAAGACTTTGATGATCTAAGGAAGCTGGAATCCCCCAACACACCTCATTAACGTTCCCCGGCAGCACACAGCCCGTCCTGACCTCACCCATGTTTCCTCTGGGAGCAGCCGGCACATTTCTGCTCAGGAAATTCAAAGCACATTGCCCACTCTGTCCCTCCAGACGGCGTCACTTGTGAACACGTTCCTATCTTGGGGGGAGAAATTCAGGACCAAGTTCAAGAACTGGGCTAGGATGTTTTGGGATCTCAGAGGAACTCCCTCTTTCGGCCAGCGTGACGACCACTTACAGTGCAGTCAGTCTACAGAACAGAGACCACCCTCCTGCTGGAGCCCAGGGAGGGGAGCACCCAGGAGCCACGGCTTAAGTGTTCAGTTTCTTGCACGGTAATCGTCCACACGGGAGGTCAGTGTGAGCCTGCAGCACCGTTTTAACCCCAAAACAAGCCATGCCATTTCTCCTCTGTTAAACCTGAAGTCATATTTCTCAGTCACGTCTACTACATGAGAACACACTTACGAATCGTGATTCACCTGACGTTTCCCCTCCATCTTAGACTGCAAGCAAGCATCGCAAGGGGAGCCTGCCTCGTCCCATTTCTAAAGTGCGCTCTGAAATGCTTAGCCAGACGTTGCCACTGTGGTAATTCCCAGGCGGCGCAGGAGACACGAGAGGCTCAGGTTCACTCCCTGGCTCGGAAGCTGCCCTGGAGAGGGGCGTGGCAGCCCCCTCCAGTGTTCTCGCCTGGAGAATCCCATGGACAGAGGAGCCTGGCGGGCTATAGTCCTGTGGCCGCAGAGACCTGGACCCGGCTGAGCACTCACACAGGCGATGGTAGTTACTGGCAACATGAGCCAGTTTTACAGAGAACAAGTGGCTTTTCACTGAAAACAGCTGGGGTCTCCCTGCTGCAGTTCCAGACTCCCTTTCCCCCGTGAACCACACCACTGCGGCTACTCTTGCTGCGCGTGGATGAAGTGCCCGCCGTTCACTCGGGCCCTCCCTTCCCGTGCCAAAGGTCGCGCCGCTCTGTTTTCTCGAGAAGCCACCCGCCAGTGTCCTTGCTTCTCTTTTCAAAATCTGAGGGATTGGTCACGACTATTGGACGTTCAGGCCTGTCCAGAACACCTGCCAAAACTGGTCCACAAGAAAAGGTCCCCGGCATCGGGTCCTGTCAAAACGTGCATGGATTCATTCCGCCCGCCGTGCTGCTCTCCGCGCTGATTGATCTATAGACACTAGGCGCTCCACGCCTCGCTGCGGCAGGGGGCTCCTCGGGGGGCCTGGGCGCCCCGCCCGCCTCGTCGGGACTGTGAGAGCGTCGCCCCTGCCGGGTCAGGCGCTTTGCCAAGCAGCCGTGGGGCTGACACGAGTGGGGAGGCAAGGCCCGCGATTCGAGTCTCGCCCCTGAAACTCGACCCCTGCCCGCCGCTCCTTGCCGCCTGCCCAGCTCCGGGCCTCATCTCAGCCTTGGGAGGACCCAGAGTGCTCCCTTCACGAGAGCTCCGCAGGGCCAGGAGGACGGCGCTGCGGGCACACACGGGCTGGCCTGCCTCTCTCTGCCGAGTGTGCGGCCACATCGGGTCAGAGACGCAGCCACCCCGCCGTCACCCTGGCGCATCGCTCAGTGAGGAGGCACCGAACGCCTGAGACACGGAGGCAGGACCCCCAGGTGAGGCCCCCGGGGCCCCCGCTCACGGAGGGATGGGATTATATTCTCCAGATAAAGGAGTTTTCTTTCCCTTTTCAACCTCGGGATACTGTGCTATCTGGGGCCAATACTCATGAAGGAAGAAGTTTAAAACTTTCTGTTTAAACCACTTAGAATGAGAGGATTTGCAAAGATCCTGTTTAATGTTCAGCTGACACATTGTCAAAAGCATTTATCATGCAACCTTTGAAGTTCCTCCCACTCCCTTTCGGTTATTAAGGCTCGGATTGCAGTTAGTTATCAGCAACAAAGCACACGCATGATAGTGTTTGTACTGTCAGACTTGCAGCTTGATTTCTGAACTGCTGAGCAAAATTAAATTCTTAGATCAGAAAAATGATTAGTGAGCTGATTTTCACTGCTGAATGCACACCACCGCTGATTTCTGACACCACTTCGGTGCGCACCTGGAGTCTGTGCAAGGGACTGGGAGATTTCACCCATTTCATAACTGCAGATGTGAAGTGCTCATACTCCAAACTGTAAGTACCTTCAGATATGAAAATGTGCCCATTTATGTTTGTCTCTAATTCATTCAGTGCAAAGTAGAAATGAGGACTTACATTACTGAGAATTCTCTGGCAACTCAGTTCCTAATATAAATATCTTGGCATTGAGTGTACATATCTCCAGCTCACATTTTGCAAGAGGGAGAAAACTCATTCTAGATAAATCAACTGAATGGTATTTTAAAAATACAAACAATGTGTCAGACATCCTCCAGGAATCCCAGTGTGGATCAGACATCCTCCAGGAATCCCAGTGTGGATCAGACATCACCCAGGAATCCCAGTGTGGAGTGAAGCCACGGCCTCACCCTTTGAAGGTGCTTAGACTGTCACAGAAGGTATGTGGTCAGGACAAAAAGCAGGAGGTTCAGTGATGTCTTAAGTGTCCAACTGAGAGAACAAAAGGCAACGAAAAGGAGGCAGGAAGAAGTCCAGCGAGGCCGCAGGGAAGCCAGCAGATAAGTGCAGAAGGTGGGAGCTCCACAGCCAGGGCCTGGGCGTCTGCAGGAGGTGGCCAGGGTGGAGCAGAGAGCAGGAGGGTCTGCTGTGGACAGAGAGACACAAGACACGACACGCAGACACGATGCTCCTATTTCCTTTGCATCTTGATTCAGACAAATCAACTTTAAACGGACATTTCAGGAAAACTGGGCCTACCTAATTATGAAGCATGTGTAAAAGAGGATACTACACAAAGACTGCTGTTAATTTTCTTGGGTATGATGTTGGCACTGTGGCTGTGTGAGATGGTGCCTATGTTTTCTGAGAGGCCTTCTGGAATACGGAGGATAAAATGGTGTGATGTCTGAAATGTGCTTTATTTTAGCCAAGGATGAAAAGGAGAAAGTGTGAGACACACATGGCCCATTTCTGATAACAGTTGAAACTGCACAATGGACATGATGGGGTTCGTAGCACTGAACTTGGCTTTTGGGTATATCTGCAAACTTTGATAATAAAACTTAAAAAAAGTCCACATACAATTAAATGATGTGAAGGAAAAGCACAAGGTGACCAGGACAGTCTTCAGGGAGGAAGTGGCATTTGGGAAAACCTTGAGTAACAGTAACGACTCCGACAGGCAAGGGTGAGGAAGGGGAAACTGTCTGCTAAAGAAGCAGCTTTCACAAAGGTAAATACACGGCAGCAAGTTCAGGGCAGCCGCTCAGTCGTGTCTGAGTCTCTGCGAGCCCCTGGACTGCAGCACACCAGGCCTCCCTGTTCATCACCAACTCCCGGAGTTCACTCAAAGTCATGTCCATCTAGTTGGTGATGCCATCCTCAGTTAGTTATCAGCAACAAAGCACACGCATGATAGTGTTTGTACTGTCAGACTTGCAGCTTGATTTCTGAACTGCTGAGCAAAATTAAATTCTTAGATCAGAAAAATGATTAGTGAGCTGATTTTCACTGCTGAATGCACACCACCGCTGATTTCTGACACCACTTCGGTGCGCACCTGGAGTCTGTGCAAGGGACTGGGAGATTTCACCCATTTCATAACTGCAGATGTGAAGTGCTCATACTCCAAACTGTAAGTACCTTCAGATATGAAAATGTGCCCATTTATGTTTGTCTCTAATTCATTCAGTGCAAAGTAGAAATGAGGACTTACATTACTGAGAATTCTCTGGCAACTCAGTTCCTAATATAAATATCTTGGCATTGAGTGTACATATCTCCAGCTCACATTTTGCAAGAGGGAGAAAACTCATTCTAGATAAATCAACTGAATGGTATTTTAAAAATACAAACAATGTGTCAGACATCCTCCAGGAATCCCAGTGTGGATCAGACATCCTCCAGGAATCCCAGTGTGGATCAGACATCACCCAGGAATCCCAGTGTGGAGTGAAGCCACGGCCTCACCCTTTGAAGGTGCTTAGACTGTCACAGAAGGTATGTGGTCAGGACAAAAAGCAGGAGGTTCAGTGATGTCTTAAGTGTCCAACTGAGAGAACAAAAGGCAACGAAAAGGAGGCAGGAAGAAGTCCAGCGAGGCCGCAGGGAAGCCAGCAGATAAGTGCAGAAGGTGGGAGCTCCACAGCCAGGGCCTGGGCGTCTGCAGGAGGTGGCCAGGGTGGAGCAGAGAGCAGGAGGGTCTGCTGTGGACAGAGAGACACAAGACACGACACGCAGACACGATGCTCCTATTTCCTTTGCATCTTGATTCAGACAAATCAACTTTAAACGGACATTTCAGGAAAACTGGGCCTACCTAATTATGAAGCATGTGTAAAAGAGGATACTACACAAAGACTGCTGTTAATTTTCTTGGGTATGATGTTGGCACTGTGGCTGTGTGAGATGGTGCCTATGTTTTCTGAGAGGCCTTCTGGAATACGGAGGATAAAATGGTGTGATGTCTGAAATGTGCTTTATTTTAGCCAAGGATGAAAAGGAGAAAGTGTGAGACACACATGGCCCATTTCTGATAACAGTTGAAACTGCACAATGGACATGATGGGGTTCGTAGCACTGAACTTGGCTTTTGGGTATATCTGCAAACTTTGATAATAAAACTTAAAAAAAGTCCACATACAATTAAATGATGTGAAGGAAAAGCACAAGGTGACCAGGACAGTCTTCAGGGAGGAAGTGGCATTTGGGAAAACCTTGAGTAACAGTAACGACTCCGACAGGCAAGGGTGAGGAAGGGGAAACTGTCTGCTAAAGAAGCAGCTTTCACAAAGGTAAATACACGGCAGCAAGTTCAGGGCAGCCGCTCAGTCGTGTCTGAGTCTCTGCGAGCCCCTGGACTGCAGCACACCAGGCCTCCCTGTTCATCACCAACTCCCGGAGTTCACTCAAAGTCATGTCCATCTAGTTGGTGATGCCATCCAACCATCTCATCCTCTGTCATACCCTTCTCCTCTCACCTTCAATCTTTCCCAGCATCAGGGTCTTTTCAAATGAGTCAGCTCTTCGCATCAGGTGGCCAAAGTACTGGAGCTTCAGCTTCAGCAACAGTCCTGCCAATGAATATTCAGGACTGATTTTCTTTAGGATGGACTGGTTGGATCTCCCTGGGACTCTCAAGAGTCTTCTCCAACACCACAGTTCAAAAGCATCCATTCTTTGGCACTCTGCTTTCTTTATAGGCCAACTCTCACATCCATACACGACCACTGGAAAAACCGTAGCTTTGACTAGATGGATCTTTGTTGGCAAAGTCATGTCTCTACTTTTTAATATGCTGTCTAGGTTGTTCATAGCTTTTCTTCCAAGGAATAAGGGTCTTTTAATTTCATGGCTGCAGTCACCATCTGCAGTGATTCTGGAGCCCCCCAAAAATAAAGTATGGGAAAAAAACTAGCAAGGGAATAAACCTACCCATATATGATCGATTAGTCCATGACAAGGAGGCAAGAGTGTATAATGGAGGAGAAACAGTCCCTTCAGTAAGTGGCACTGGGCCAGCTGGACAGCCACACACAGAGGCCTGGAGCTGGGCGGCTGTCTCATGCACACACAGAAGTCAGCTCAGAGCGGACTCAGGACACCCTCGCAGGGACACCTCTTAGAAGAAGACAGGCGGCAAGCTCTTCGATACTGGTCTTAGCAATACTTGTTTGGACCAGTCTCCTCGGACAAGGGCAACAAAAGCAAAAGTAAGCAAGTGGCACCGCATCAAACTAAAAAGCTTCCGCACAAGGAAGGAAGCTGTCAGTGAAATGGAAAGACAGCCTAGTAAATGGAGAAGACACTGGCAAACCATTGGCCAATGAGAGGTTAATGTCTGAAATACGCAATACGTAAAGAGCTTGCACAACTTAGCAGTAAAAAATGAATCAACCTGATTACAGAATGGACAGAATACTCGAACAGGCATTTCTCCAAAGAAGACATTCAGACGGCCAACACGTGTGCAAAGACGCCCAACATGGCTGATCGATATGGAAACGCACACCACAGCCAGTGAGATGCCACTTCCTATCTGTCAGGATGGCGATTCTCAAAACGACAACAAATAACAAACGTTAGTGAGGATGTAGAGAAAAGGGAACTGCCCCACTCCCAGTGCTGTTGATGGGAATATAAATTGGTGCAGCCATTATGGAAAAAAGTATAAAGATTCTCCAAAAAAATTAAAACTCGGACCACCATACAGTTCAGCAATTCCACTTCTGGGTGTTTATCTGAATAAAATGAAATAATAACTTGCACCCCAATTTCATTGCGACATTATTTATGGCAGCTGAGGCATGGGAGCAGCCTGTGTGCCCGCGGACAGACGGGTAAGGCAGATGCGGTGCATATTTACAGTGGGTTATTTCCCAGCATAAAAGAGAGTGAAATGGTGCCAGTCTCAGCAGTAGGGATGGACCTAGAGATCATCACACGAAGTGAAGTGAGCCAGACAGAGCCAGACAGACACATACATGATACCACTCGTATGTGGAATCTAAAAAAAGTGATACGAATAAACTTATATAGAAAACATGAATAGAGCCACAGACATAGAAAACGAATTTATGGTTACCAAAGGGGAAAGTGGGGGGAGGGAATTAATTGGGAGTTTGAGATCAGAAGATATGTATTATTCTATATAACGGATAAACACTGCTGTGTATGAAATGCATGGTTGACAAGGACCTACTGTATAGCACAGGGGACTGTATTCCATACCCTGTGATAAATCATAACGGAAAAGAATATGAAAACGAGGCCACCCTCTTGCATCTGACCAGCAGAGCCCAGAAAAACACGTGATTTCTGCCGCGCCGTGCTCTGGGCCTGCAGCGGAAAAAGCCTCCTGCTTTCTCCGCAGCAAGTGTAAACAGCGGCCAGAACAGCGCTAGAGAGCGTGCTGGCTGGCGCTGTCAGACCTGCTCTGACCTTCCCTTGGGATGAGAAGCCCTGAGTGAGTGCCCTCTGGGCAGGTGGGCACACGGGGGAATTCAGAAGCAAAGGCTAGAGGGCTCGGGGCCAGGCTGAGCGAGCTGACACTGGCCAGGAACCCGGAGAAAGCTGGGCCTGGATGCTCGGGGAGCAGACGGGGCACAGCGGCCGCGGGGACGCGCCGGGCGCACCGCACGCGCCCACAGCCGGGCCCCGCCGGCCTCCTCCCGCCAGCCACGCTCCCATCGCCTGCGTCTCCCCTGGCTTCCCAGCTTCACAGCAAGGCAGGCAGGCGACACGCGGCCCCTGCGTGCTGGTAGCTCTCGGAAACTCGCAGAGGGAGCGGGAGTGCAGGGGGCTCCGCAGCAGACGGCGTGGCCCAGGCTGGCGCGGGCGCAGACAGAACCTGCCGAGGTGACCGACGCTGTTACAGAGCCTGCGGACACTGCCGTCTGTATTTTGGGGAGCACAAGCCCAAATCTGCAGAGGATACAAATTATATTAACTTTAGAAACAAAAACAGCAGCAGATCTAAATACAGCCACTTAAGGAAAACCTGTACTGTCTAGAGAACACTTGAGAAGTTACTTTGAGCGCTATGCGGCACTGCTGCGCGCCACACCGGCTCCTAACAAAACGCTTTCCCAGGTGACGGCAAAACGCACACACGCCGTGAATTCGGTCCGCTGCTCCTGCTCGGGTTCCCTGGGAGCTGTTCTTCCTCCAAGTCAGTTACTTTCCTTCTTCCCTTGGCTGCCCCCGGGA
Organism: Litocranius walleri; assembly: GCA_006410535.1. Lineage (NCBI taxonomy): Eukaryota > Metazoa > Chordata > Mammalia > Artiodactyla > Bovidae > Litocranius > Litocranius walleri. Next base: position 1,262,795 of record SJYG01000581.1, on the reverse strand, counting down.
GCTGGGGACACCGCACTAAGGCACCTCCCTCTGACGACGGCCACTGCCCGCGGGGGCCCAGGGCTCCTCAGCCGCGCTGGGACAGGAGTCTTCCGGCAGCAGTTCTTTCTCCAAACTTTGGATGCACTCTTCACGTGAATTATGCAACCGCCTTCTACCTCGTCTTCTCCAAAGAGGTTCTGATTCTCCCCGAGGGAACATGTCCCTTTGAGCTCCAGTTTTCAACAGTGAAAATGAGAGCTGGGCCCAGACCGCCCCACCCAGCTCCAGCGTCTGTCTCCCTGCCCCTCCTCCTCCCCATCTCCGCCTCCCACATGTTTAAATGCAGGTGGGTGCGCACAGGTGAACACGCACACACATGTATTTTCATATCCCTGCCCACAGTGTAAATATACAACATTTTTACTGATAGCTACATCTAATTTTGTTTGGGTTGTGATAGCCCAACTGACTAAAGTGTAAAAAAGTCAACAAAAAATACAGATATTTACAGTATTCTTTCTTAGGAGAAGAAGCCTCTGTAGAGTGCCTAAAATGTTTACCACTGACGTGGTGATCACTGGCCCTTGGTGTGGAGATGAACTAACAGTCTGTGCTCCTGTCTGCTGACTCCCCTCCGCTCACCTGCGGGTGCAGAATGTGGGCAGCTCTGGCCGTGCCCGCTCCCTGCAATCTCCGCCAGCCACGTGAGCACAGTGTCTCCACTAACCACACCTGTGCCCCTAGTCACCCTCTCCGTGCCTTCTTGCCCTCTCCTCTGGAAACCTTCACTTCACCTTTGTTTCGACAACACAGTCCACAGCTCTATCTTATGCCTTCATCTCATTGTTCACAGCTGGTGCCCGTCTGAAACCTTAGACTAAGCAATCCTATATCTGACCTGGTGGAAGAAACAGGATCAGCAAAGATTTGTGTGTAAGGAAACAGTGGGTATATTTATGCCACAAAAACAGTCACTCTGGCTGATGCTGCAGATATGCACAGGGCAGTGAGGAGCAACTGGAAGCACCTGAGTGGGGTGACCGTCTTGGGCCGGTTTAGATGCACGGCCGACGTGTCTGCAGAGGAGCCAGAGATCAAATCGCCAACATCTGCTGGATCATCAAAAAAAGCAAGAAAGCTCCAGAAAAACATCTATTTCTGCTTTATTGTCTATGTCAAAGCCTTTGACTGTGTGGATCACAATAAACTGTGGAAAATTCTGAAAGAGATGGGAATACCAAACCACCTGACTGGCCTCTTGAGAAATCTGTATGCAGGTCAGGAAGCAACAGTTAGAACTGGACATGGAACAACAGACTGGTTCCAAATAGGAAAAGGAGTACGTCAAGGCTGTATATTGTCACCCTGCTTATTTAATTTATACGCAGAGTTGTATACATCATGAGAAATGCTGGACTGGAAGAAACACAAGCTGGGATCAAGATTGCCGGGAGAAATATCAATAACCTCAGATATGCAGATGACACCACCCTTCTGGCAGAAAATGAAGAAGAACTAAAGAGCCTCTTGATGAAAGTGAAAGAGGAGAGTGAAAAAGTTGGCTTAAAGCTCAACATTCAGAAAATGAAGATCATGGCATCTGGTCCCATCACTTCATGGGAAATAGATGGGGAAACAATGGAAACAGTGTCAGACTTTATTTTTGGGGGCTCCAAAATCACTGCAGATGGTGATTGCAGCTGTGAAATTAAAAGGCACTTACTCCTTGGAAGGAAAGTTATGACCAACCTAGATAGCATATTGAAAAGCAGAGACATTACTTTGCCAACAAAGGTCCGTCTAGTCAAGGCTATGGTTTTTCCAGTGGTCATGTATGGATGTGAGAATTGGACTGTGAAGAAAGCTGAGCGCCCAAGAATTGATGCTTTTGAACTGTGGTGTTGGAGAAGACTCTTGAGAGTCCCTTGGACTGCAAGGAGATCCAGCCAGTCCATCCTAAAGGAAATCAGTCCTGAATATTCACTGGGAGGACTGATGCTGAGGCTGAAACTCCAATACTTTGGCCACCTCATGCGAAGAGTTGACTCATTGGAAAATACCCTGATGCTGGGAGGGATTGGGTGGAGGAGGAGAAGGGGATGACAGTGGATGAGATGGCTGGATGCCATCACCGACTGGATGGACATGAGTTTGGGTGAACTCCAAGAGTTGATGATGGACAGGGAGGCCTAGCGTGCTGCGGCTCATGGGGTCGCAAAGAGCTGGGACACGACTGAGAGACTGAACTGAACGGATGTATCTGCTGTAGGTGCACACGGGAAAGCTGGATGAAAGGGAGCAAGGGGACTCAGGAGGAGTCCGGGATGGGGGTGATCAGCGCAAATCAGATTGAGGTGATGGTGCTAGAGAAGAGAGGGTCAATTCAGCTGGCTGTGCAGGAAAAAGGAAGGGAAGAGTCAGCCGAGGAGCTCAGTGTAACCAGAGTCAGCCACAGTGAGACTGGGGAGAAGACACAGCATTCCAGACCCTAGGAGACCTTCTGCAGCTCAGCCTGGACTTTGAGAGGAAACTGGCATCAAAGTTGTGATTCTTCTGCAGAGCAGACAGAGGTGAAATTGAAGGGACTTATGTTCCCCTTAGTAAACACGAGTTTACTAAGGGAAAAATATAGAGAAAAAATCAAGAGCATTGTGTACAGTTTATATGGTTGAGCAAAAGATTTGGATTTTTTTGTGATATCTTAGGGAAAATTCTGAATGAACCTTTTGCCCAACCCAATATATTTAAAGCTCCTGGAGAGGGAAGGAGAGCCAGTGAACACGACTGTGGAAGGCATGCAAGTGGAGTGTGGAGCAGGTGGCACCAGAGCCCCAGGCTCCACGCCCGAAGCCCCTTTCCCACTGTCGCTGCCACGATCCCCACCACGATCCCCCCACGATCCCCGCCACGATCCCCCAAGATCCCCACC
>SJYG01000581.1:1230711-1255401 GCA_006410535.1 Litocranius walleri | reverse complement strand
GGCCCCCGGGTCTCCGAGGACCTGAGAAGTGAAGGGGGCTCCGGGGGTGGGGCGGGGCCAGGAGGGGCCAGCCTGGGGGCAGCGCCTGCCCAGAGCCAGGGCAGAGACAAGACCCCCGGGACTGCAGCCCACCAGGTTCCTCTGTCCATGGAATCCTCCAGGCAAGATGACTGGAACGGGCTGCTACTTCCTTCTCCAGTGATGCACGTGTGCAGGCTAAGTCACTTCAGTCGAGGCCGACTCTTTGCAGCCTCATGGACCGTAAGCCCGTCAGGCTTCTCTGTCCATGGAGGTCTCCAGGCAGGAACCCTGGAGTGGGGCCTGTTTCTTCTCCACCCATGATGTATATGCAGGACTTACTAAGTAGAAGCACTGTTCTCCGCACTGCTCAAGCAGAAGCCGTTTACTTCTCACTGCCATTCCCGCACGTTCTACTGTAAACTGTTTCTTGACATGAGGAAAGTGGGGCAGAGCGCTGAGGTGACTTGTCTGAGGCCCCACAGCTTCTAGACGGTGGAGGCAGGGTTTGGACCCACATGGTCCCGTCTCCAGAGTCCCTGTCAGGAAGGCCGGCCAGCCTCTGAAACGCAGCACACACGAGCTCGTCAGGGAGGAGTCTCCGAGCCTCAGAAAAATGAAGCAGATGCAACAGGAAGGTGGGGCTTCGGGTCACGCTTTCCAGTTCAGCAAAGGTTGGGCAATTGCTCAAAGGAACCCAGAGCCGGCCATTCCCAGTGTCTTCCAGAAACGCAGCAGGCTGCTGCGTCAACAGCTTTCCTTTGTTCACTGACCATAGAAATAAAGCCATCGAACCCAACGGGCCCTCCAAACCTCCAGTCTCCTGTTGGAAACAGACTCTCACAAGCCAGGCTTGGCCTAAGTTTCTGCAGAGCCCAGGCCTGCAAGTCAGTGAGGCGTGGCCACTCACCAGCTCCCTTCCTCTGAAACACTCTTAAAATTAGCAAAGGGTCCCGAAAGTTGCTTCTCGAACCCTCACTTCTGTTCTAAATTGACCTTGAATATTCTGATTCCAAGGACACTTGGTGATAGTTTAAAAATCATAGCGACGGAGCCAGCTGGCAAGGGACATGTTCCCTAAACATGCACACAAGCGCTGGCTTTGCTGAGCCCCCGGCCAAGGGCAGTCACGGGAACCACGCGTGGCCGTGAGGAGATGCTTCATCCGTTCCGGCGGCTCATGTAGATGTTAAGGAAAATGCATTTTCCTTTATTTCCATGTGTGTTTTGATACAGTGAGCACGAGGGAAAGGCTGAAGAGTTGGAAGCCTGGGCTCAAGGCCTGATGGCTGCCAAGAGCTGCATGGACAGGTTCTGTGGAGCGGGGTGGGGATGGGGGCGGGGGGATGCAGGTAGGGGCCGGCTCCCTCCGAGTCTTTCCCACTTGAAGATACTGCTGGTCAATGAGATATTATGGGCTGGGCTGTAGCTGTTATAAAAGGAGGCGGTTTCACAAGAATCCACTGTATTTAATACTCTGCTCATTAAGCTTTAACAATAAATGAACAATGGATTTGAACAGGAACATGGTGAACTCAAGTGGAAAACCACCATCAGACGACAAGAAATTAGAATTAAAACTCAGACAGAGAAAAGGTAGGGTCGGAGCTCAGGATCAGTGTCAGTGAAAAGGCTTTGGGCTGAGGAGGTAAACAGTGGACGCGCCGGTGAGGCCACGACGGGGCTGTGGCAGAGCCCATCCCATGGAGGAGAGCCGCTGCCCCGCCCAGAGGGACTGGAGGTCGAGTGTGCACCTCTGGCGTCTCCAACCCAGTGTGTCTTGTGGTCCAGTCACTTGGCCATGTCTGACTCTCTGCGACCCCATGGACTGCAACGCCAGGCTCTTCTGTCCTCCCCCATCCCCCAGGAGCTTGCTCGAACTCATGTCCATTGAGTCGGTGATGCCATACAACCATCTCATCCTCTGTCGCCCCCTTCTCCTCCTGCCCCCAATCAGGGTCTTTTCCAGTGAGTCAGCTCTGGGCATCAGGTGGCCCAAGTATTGGAGCTTCAGCTTCAGCATCAGTCCTTCCATGAATATTCAGGGCTGATCTCCTTCAGGAGGGACTGGCTGGATCTCCTTGCAGTTCCAGGGGCTCTCAGGAGTCTTCTCCAGCACCACAGTTCAAAGGCATCAATCCTCTGGTGCTCAGCCACCTTTATGGGCCAACTCTCGCATGTGTACATGACTGCCTCGTGTGTAATCTTGGTCACACGCTGTGTTCGAGGAGGACACGCCTGCTGTGGAGCGTGAGCCGCCTCGTGATGCTCATCGTGCTGTTAGTCAGAACTTGCTCCTCGTTCCAGCAGGGCCCAGCCACTCCTACAGCCTTTCCCCGGGAGACGGGCACTTGCGAGGTGCTGTTTTATTGACTCTCAAAGGAAAAATCAAGTCAGACGCAGACTCTGTATACAAGGATTTGCAGATACTCTTTAAAAACAAAGGGAGCTAGATAAGCCAGCTTGGAAAATAGAGAAGTGAGTAGACATATCGCTCTGAGGAACACGAGTCTTTGCTAACATTTGAAATAATTGGCTTTTTGAGCAATAATGGAATATTGTTGACAAAAATGATTCCCTGCAGGGAACTGGCTGTCCAGCTGAGCTCTGGTCTGAGCTTGATGGGAAGACAAGTTTATTGGGAAGCGCTTGAGAAGGACCCGGCTCTCGGGGTGAGGAAACACAGGCCAGCATCGCTTTTGAACTTGGAATGAATCTGCCCCGAGGAATGGCAAGGATATATGATGGAAAAAGAACTGGGAGGAAAAGAAAAAGGAGCGCTTGCTTCTAAGAATGCTGCTGCTTTGTTTCATGAGCTACTCTATTTGTTTTGGCTGCAACTGAACTCAAGAATGTTCTCTGCATATTTCACAGTGTGGTTTATAGACATCAAAGGAACACTCTCTCCTTTCATCATTATTTACACATAAAAATAATGCAATTTGTGGTGCGTGTAAGATGTTACTTCTTAAAAACCTCTCGAGTCTAATTTATTAATTGCTTGAGATTTAAAGTTAAACAAGGGTGAGATGCAAATCATATGTTACTCTGAAATATGTTACCACCAAATCTTGGTTTATTAATGAGATGTTGAGCAGCCATATGAATATTTATTTAGGTGGTTAGAGGGCTTCATGAAGGATCCTGGAGCAAGTGACAGAAACATGAAAGCAAAAGGCTTTTGCTTCTCTTGAAAAAAGTGGGGGCTGTGTCTTTGTTTTTAATTCTGCTCTTTCCTCTGTGCTTCCAACATTAAAGCATTCCTGCAACCCACTAACCACCCCGATCTCGCCTGCTCCCAGTCTCTAGCCTCAGCTGCTCTGACAGCAGACGACTCCTGCTGACAGTCTGGGAAACGGCATTTTGGTCTTTTTTGATGCCATGATGACATCACATGAATTGTTTTCCTCATTATATGCTTTTGGAAAATTAATTATGAAAACTAGGCTTATCCTTGTTAATTTACTGAACTAATTCCCTAGAAATTCTGTGTAAAGTTAACTCTCTACATGTTCTATTTCTTTAATGCAACAAATCCCCTAAAAATAACACTATATAAACGGAAAGCAAAATGAGCAAGGTCTGTCTTAAAATGTTTCCATGATTTACAACGCACATCTAGGAGAGTCAGTTATGAGAGTACAGCTGCTCATTATTCACAGCTTCACTTTTTTCCTAAGAATGTATAACTGTTGAAGAGTATATGTATATACAGATACGTATGTATTGCATTGGTCAAAAAGTTTGTTCTGGTTTTTACATAGCATCTTACAGAAAATTCCAAACGAGCTTTCTGGCCAACCCAACATATGCATTCTTTTTTTTTTAAAGTACACACACACACACCAATACCATATACGTATAAATGTGCAAGCCATTTCCACTTTTCACTGGATATCTGTATCCCCACCTGCAAATGCCACTGCAGGATCACGGGAAACACAGTCACGAGCGTGTGAGTTACGGCCCCCGTCCAGGTGGCCGGTGCTGGAGGCCACCCGCTCCTTTCTCGCATTTTTGAGGCCCATTCAGGCAATTCTAAATGCACACAGAGTGCGGCATTCTTCCCCCTGACTGCATGCTGGCAATCCTGCCTCACTTTCAAAGGCAGATCTACTCCATTCTTTAATCAATGCTTTCAAGCTGTGGTGCTGGAGAAGATACTCGAGAGTCCCTTGGACTGCAAGATCCAGCCAGTCCACCCTGAAGGAGACCAGCCCTGAGTATCCACTGGAAGGACTGACGCTGAAGCTGCGACACTTGGGCCACCTGAGGCAAAGAGCTGACTCACGGGAAGAGACCCTGATGCTGGGAGGACTGAGGCAAAAGGAGAAGGGGGCGGCAGTGGGCGAGGTGGCTGGACGCGTCCCCTACTCATGGCACACTCCGGGAGACTGGAGGACGGGGAGCTGGTGTGCTGCTGTCCATGAGGTCACGGGGCATAGCACACTTAGCCACTGAACGGCAGCAAAAGACCCCACTGCTTTCATGCAGCCTCACTCATTTCTCCGTATCTTTTTGCTCAAATAAGGCTACAAAGATACTGCAGAGCTTTGCAAGTGTGTCCGTGGGATGCATCCCTACGAGTGGCACCAAAGGCTCCAGCCCTGTGTGTCTGACGTGGCAGCAGCTTCCATCACACCGACTTCCAGAGGCAGCACTGATCTGAACTCCCAGTGACGGAGCATCGCTGGGCGCTTCTGCAGGGTCAGCATTCACGCCCATCGGGGGGCAGCCAGGCCCCTCGCAGTTCTGATTTACAGTTTAAACCAGGGGTGAGAGTCAGCCGCTCCTCACACGTTCACTGGCTGCTACTTTTCTTTGTGAACCTGCATCCGTAGCTTTGCTCTTCTGCTCTGGCGGGGAGCCTCCTCCTAGTGATCCCAAAGCTCGCCTTGTGAGACAGGGACACCAGTGATCCAGGGCTGCTCTGGCAGAGCTCCTCCTGCTGGGCGGAGCTGAGAGCCCTCTGGCAGGGGCAGCAGCTGAGGGAGGCTGTCTTCCACCAGCGCGAGCTGAGAAGGGCTCTGAGTAGGGTCCTATCGGAGGAGTAAGGAATGCCTTTGAGGACTCCAGTGACACGCTTGAGATAAACAGGGATGAAGGCAAGAGGACAAAGATGAAACCCGAAGTGTCCAACCGGAAACAGCACTAGTGGGGGGTGACCCCGCTGGGCGGGAAGAGGAGCCGGCTTGGAGATGCTCACTCGAGGCTGCAGCCACTGACTGGGTTGTGGCGGTGCGTCTCCTGCAGAAGATGGGAGCCATGGGGCCCGACCAGGATCAGGCGAGGCTTCTGGCGAGCATCTTGACAGAAGTGACAGCCAGAGTCACAGGGGAGGCCAGCTCACCGTGCCGGGAGAGGGTCTGCAAAGCCCAGCCCGGACCAGGGGACGCCCACGTGGGGCTGCGAGCCCAGCAGAGGAGGCCCACCAACCAGGAGCGCTGTGAGCTCCCGGCCCCGGCGCACAGACTGCAGCCAGTGGCTCCGTCCGCACCCAGCCTGCTCTCCTGAACAGCTTCATTGGAAGTCATCCTCACCCACTTTTAACAAACTGGCTGAGGCTTGCCCAGCACAGCACCAGGAGCTGTGTCATGGTGAGGGAGACTGTATGACCCCAGAATATCAACTCTCCAGCCCTTTTCAGGAAAGGTTCTCCAAGCTCTGCTCTAGCGGGAAAGTTGTGGGCCAATAATGGTCAATGCTGTGTGGACGGGGGGGGCACTAGAGGTGGGAAAACACCTCTGCTTCAGACCTCCACAGCTCCATCACGCTGGGGCTAGAAAAGGGGCCCCAGGATACGTGCGAGAGCTGACTCAGCACCTCAGAGAGCGCAGGGCAGGAGGGTGTCCGGCAGCTCGAAAGCGAATCAGGGATGGGGGAGAGCCGTCCACCCGCTGTCTGTCCTTCCAGCCCGTCTCAGGGAGGTGGCGGGTCCTTGCAATCGTGGGGACTGGAGCTGGAAGGCTATGTTATCAAACAGCAATCATTCAGTCGCTTTAGCTGTGGCTGCGTAGGTAATGATGAGATCACATATTTCAGGTCATCATACTGACTTTGAAACAGCATCGGATTAGTTCAGAATTATTAAGGATGAAAATATTTCCAAACAGTTGTTAACTTTTTATATATGAAAGGAAAAAAGCTGAAGGATGCACCTGTATTCCAGCATCTGAGGAAGCAGAGCTGTTACCAGTTAGGACTGCGTGGCGGTCACAGGCTTTTCCACGGGGCACAGGCGTCGGTGGAAGACCCCTGCTCTTGCGCGTGTCCGCCCTCCCCAGGCACTCTCGCTCACTCACCTGACTCTGCTCGGTTCCCTGTTATAACACATAGACCTGGGTCCAGGGGCTAACAGTGCTCTTCACAGTGCTTGAAGGTTTTTTCCTCTGAACAAATGACCTTCGACTTGTCTTTAAGTAGAGCAGAGATCTTCCAGAGAACAGAGCTGGAGGAGAGGTGGGGCTGGGATACTCATGGGGAGACCGCTCGCCCCCTCTCTGCTCACCCATCGCCACATCCCATGCCTGCCGCCCAGAGCATCCTTCCTGGGAAAACGGCGCTCCCGCCTGCCGCTACTAGGACTGGGCGGCTGTCTTCCTCTCTGTGTGGGCAGGCCAATCACCTTGGGTGGGATGGAAAATCCATTTCGTCTTGGCATTATTAACTCCAGTTCCAGAGGGCACCGAGACAGCTTGCCCTCCACGCCCTTAGGACGAGCACAGGGGAGACGGGAATCAGCTGGTGAGCAGGCTCCAAGCAGGGCTGTCTGATGCCAGCCTCCAGGACTGCTCCCTGTTTCTCAATGCCCCTGAAACCCTGCAAAGAGATCTGTAATTTTATTCTCTGGGAAGTGGATTCCTGCGAGTTTTCAGCACAGCAAGAATTGCCCAACCTCATGGAATGCTCTTTCCCCTCCCTCCAGCCCTGCTGGTAACACAGACCAGATTTCTTGACGGCCCCTGGCAGTGACCCTTCCTCGTAAACTCCAGGCAGTGGGCAAGGCAGAGGCGCACCCCAGCTCCAGAATCCCTTTCCTGTGCCTGCGAGCGGAAGTTTTACAACACCTCTCTGTGACGTGGAATCTCTGCTCGGACATCTGGCTTCACAGCGAGGCACTTTCAATCCACCAGCTTCAAAGAGAGGACTTGGCCTGGGGGTGCCCGATGCTGGAGGGGAGCTCCTGGTCCTCCTGCAGAACCGCCTCTGCCCACATCCCCGCCAACCGGTGTGAGTTCAGGGGCGGCGCTGATGGATACGCAGACGGCCGGCTCTGGTGGGCAGCCTGGGGTCTGGAGAACAGAGATGCTGTGTAAACACGCCGAGGGAGTTTGATTAGAATCTGCCTAGGAGGTAAAACACAAACCTGCCAGCGCAAATCTGAGCCGTTTTCGAGTATCCGCCACCACGGCATAAAGCATTCACGAGCTTGCTGCCACCAACGAAATAACTTGAGAATGAAGGGATGTGATTCCTTTCCAGAGCCTCGATTTAAGAGGCAACATCGGCTGCTAAAGCATCTGCCTGCAATGCAGGAGACTTGGGTTCATCCCTGGGTTGGGAAGACGCCCTGGAGAAGAGAACGGCCACTCACGACAGTATTTCGGCCTGTAGAATTCCATGGACAAAGAGTCGGACACAACTGGGCGACTTTCACTTTCCATCATTAATTTATTCAGTCTATTTCTAGAACTTCCACTGAAACAAACCTGGCAGGAAGCGCTTGCACTCAAGAAACTTAGGGTCTGCTCGGTGACAGAGGAAGCAGAATCCAGACATGACCTCCTCTTTGCAATCCCCAAATCCTCTCAGGACCACCAGCTGTTCTGGAAGGTGCGAGGGCGTTTCTGTCCGTCTGTTCAGGGGGTTCTGCACGCGTCGTGCTGCTCGTGGGCTGGGTGCCGCGTGCTGCCCCCACCCGCAGATTGTGGCCTGGGTGCCGCGTGCTGCCCCCACCCGCAGATCGTGGGCTGGGTGCCGCGTGCTGCCCCCACCCGCAGATAAAGACAAGCTCCACGCCACCTCCCTAGGCATGCGGATCCCAGGGTGGAGAGCGCGCCCCACAGCAAGGTTTCGGTGAGGACTTGGGAACAGCATCAGGGTGCAGTGGAAAGTTCACTAGAGGGAGGGACAAATCTGGCATGAGCTTCTCACCCAGACACGCCACAGAAGACGACACTGAAACCTTAAGGGAAAGGACTCTACGTGGAGACCGCATCACCACAGGGAGCGCGAAGGCAGAGGGCAGGCTGTTGACAAGGTCGAGAGAAGGGCGATGTCTAGACAAGCAGCTCTCAAAGGCTTTGGTCTCTGCTCCCCTTTACACGTTAAGAAATTAAGAACCCCGAGGAGGTTTTGTGTATGTGGCTTATATCTACAGTGTTTACTACATCAGAAACTAAACTCGCTGTTGTTCAGTTGCTAAAGTGTATCTGACTCTCTGTGACCCCACGGGCTGCAGCACACGAGGCTTCCCAGTCCTTCACCATCTCCCGGAGTTTGCTCAGACCCATGTCCATTAAGTTGATGATGCCATCCCACCGTCTCATCCTCCGCTGCCTGTTGCCTCCCCGCCTCCTGCCCTCAGTCTTTCCCAGCATCAGGGTTTTTCCCAGTGAGCTGGCTCTTCACATCAGTTGACCAAAGTACAGGAGCTTCAGCTTAAGCATAAGTTTTTCCAATGGATGTTCAGGACTGATTTCCTTTAGGATTGACTGGTTTGAGCTCCCTGCTGTCTAAGGGGCTCTCAAGTGTCTAGTCCAGCACCATAGTTTGAAAGCATCAGTTCTTCAGTGCTCAGCCTTCCTTACAGTCTAACTCTCATGTCTGTATACGACTACCAGAAAAACCACAGTACGTGCACACCGAACTGGGACAACTCAATCCCCAGGATGACACGCTGCTGCCCCCACGCCCTCTAAGGCAGTGTGAGCTCAGAGAGCAGTCAGCCCGATCAGCCTGCGTGTGCCCTCTGCTGCAGCACCCCTGCCCCTCCCCCAGGCTCCAGAAGATGCGGAGACTCTGCCAGCAAGTGTTATACGGAGGGGAGGTTTGCTGCGCTTCAGAGACAGTTGATATGGAATGCTTAGCATTTAGGGGGATCCTGTTTAAAAGCAGAACTTATCTGTGTTAATCTATTAAGCTTAATGGTAAAGACAGACTTCTTTAGGACTCCCCTGGAAAGAGCAAACAGCAGACCTGGGAAGCTCAGCCTCGCCTAGTCTTCTCCATGGCAGTTTTATGTGCCAGGTGAGCAACGTCCAAGTTTTCAGGTGAAAATGAAGATAAGGATACTATGTCCCTCTCACAGGTCATTCAAACATAAGGGTTAATCAGCAGACTTTTAAAAGCTTTTTTAAAGAGTTTTTTGATATGGGTCACTTTTAATCTTTACTGAATTTGTTACAATATTGCTTCTGTTGTTTTTATGTTTGTTTTTTTTTTTTGCTGGAAGGCATGTGGGATCTTAGTTCCTCAACGAGGGATCGAACCCTCACACCCTGCGCTGGAAGGTGGATTCCTAACAAACGTCCTGGAAGACATTCTTAAACGTGGAAAAACCCGGGGAAGGCAGCACTGTGAGTCTGGAAGGAACCACTTGCCCATGAAAACCAGCCCATTTGGAACCACATGAAAGTAAGAAGTTCGGGGGTGGGAGTGTGGAAGGCTGATTATAAAGGACCTAGGGGGAAGTACCACGTCCTTTAAAGACAGTGTGGTTATGAAGCAAGGTTACGGTTAGAGACAAACTGTGAGTGCTGTAAACCCAGACCGTGTACACCCCAAGCAAGAGCAGTGAAGAGGGTCAAGGGAGCACGTGTTCTATTATAATGAACTCAGTTTTCAGCCAAAACTCAAATTCTGCCCCACAGTTTAACAGTTCTTCTGTTTTACCTTAGATTCACCCATCTGCCGAATTTAAGTAAAATCAACTTGAGATTTTTCTAAGCCTAACATAAGTGCAGAATCTAGAGAATTAACCCAGCTCACCAGTGCATCTGGTCCTCCTTTTTCCCGGCAATAGTCAGGCACCTGCAGTGACCTCACGTGACTGCTAAGGTGGCTGGCTACCTCTGGGTGATGAGCTCTGCGGTGACTTCAGCCATTTTTCCCTTTCCCCACTACACTTGGAATTATTCATGAGCACATGCCATTATCCATTTTTACAAGAACAATAGAGTATATTTTCTTAAAACAAAACGGAAGAGGCCATGCACGGTCCTGGGCACTGCAGCCCAGCCCAGCTTCCAGAAAAAGTACGCTGACCAGGGTGCACCGCTCACCACTTGCTGAGCAGAGCCGTCCGCCCACCCCGACACCAAGACTCGTGCGCGAAAGACCCCCAGGTTCTGGGGCGACTTGTTACACAGCAGTGACGGACCTCTTCAGAAGCTTGACTCTGAAGGTGAGGATGAGCTGAAGCGCTAAACAGTGATGACTTTTGCTCTCGAGATGGGGTGTGCTTCAGTGTAAAGGATCTGCTTGCATGACCATGTTTCTAGAACTCTCTCTACACCCCAGGAGTTCCCCTCCATAGCACACGCCCCTCCTTGTCTCCTAGACAGCAAGGCTCCTGCCCGCCGCCGTGGGTCTCAGCTGCAAGATTCCCTGATGTCCATCTCTGGACTCCTTCAGGCTAAGGCGTTTTCTTTTCTAGCAAACATTTTTTACTTTCTCGTGTTGTGAAAGTGTTGTTAGAACTAAAGTATTGGGGGGAGGCACTTGTATGCCGCTGCTGCTCCTGCGTCGCTCCAGTCGTGTCGACCCTGTGCAACCCCCCAGACGGCAGCCCACCAGGCTCCCCCGTCCCTGGGATTCTCCAGGCAGGAACACTGGAGTGGGGTGCCATTTCCTTCTCTAGTGTATGAAAGTGAAAAGTGAAAGTGAAGTCGCTCAGTCGTGTCGGACTCTTCGCGACCCCATGGACTGCAGCCCACCAGGCTTCTCCCCGCCATGGGATTTTCCAGGCAAGAGTACTGGAGTGGGAGGCCATTGCCTTCTCCAACACTTGTATACCTGCGGCCAATTCATGCTGAGGTATGGCAAAAACCATCACATATTGTAAAGTAATTATTCTCCAGTTAAAGTAAATCGATTAACTAAAAAAAGAACTGAAGTATAGAGCTAAGAGAGGAAAATTACCACAAATTCCACCACTAAGAGTATCTACCAGCAAAATGTTGGCACATAATTCCAGCCTTTCTTCTCTTTATATATACTTTTGTGAAGGGAGGCGGCAAAGATGACCTCTTATGTACTTAATGTTGTGTAAATTGCATTTTCACTGAAAGCTATCTTGTGAGCATCTTTAAGATCCTTAAGTATCCTTCTCCAGCACCGTTTTCCACATTGCTCAGTTTTCAGCTGATGTGCTAGGGTGGAAGGTGCAGCACGGAAAGGAGATGGGAATGCTGGTGCCGGGGGCCTTTCCCGGAACGGGAGCTCCGTGACATGCGTGCGAGCGTGAGAAGGAGCATCCTTCTGGCTAAAGCTCCGGGGCTTCTTTACCTGCCATGCGGGGTGGATCGGGGTGACTGAATAGTGAGGAGTACTCTGCACTATTCTCCAGACTGGCGGCCCTGTAAGCGGGTTTTTCGGCCTACTCAACACCTCTGTTTTCCCCTAAAGACTCACTGTGACGAAAGGCCCGCGTACCCACGGGAAGACTCCGCTGGCCTGCTTGGCCTGCCGCTGGGTCTACCGCCCACCCCATCCTCCAGGCCGGAAGGTGGGCAGAGGCACACTTCACAGGCAGCGCGCACACTGTTCTCACAGCGCTGCTGACAACCGGCATTTAAACACGTCCGCATCTAGCGCTACGAACAGCAGGTGCTCATCAGCGTACTCGACTGCATTTGCAGACAAGTGTGCTTGGCCCCAGAAAGCTGCTCGGCGGCTGCGTCTCTCTCCGAGCGTCTAACTCCACTCCTGTATCTGCGCCTACAAAGCACACACGACTAGAACGCCAAGAGGAGCGAGTGCCGCCCGCCTTCAGGCAGCCAGGAGACAGCGCCAGGGCTCCCGAGCCACCGATGCAGCCGGGCACCGACTCGCTGCCACAGGCAGTGTGGACCGGGGGCTTCTGAGCACGGTGAAGCCGCTGAGGCTCTCGCGTCAGAAGACACTGAACCTGCCCTCGGTGGTCACGCCACCCCAGAGCCTTGACTCTTCCATCTGTAAGATGGGACAATGGAAATGCCTTCCCCAAGAAGACTACTTATAAGACTCAGAGGAGACAATGGAACATGGGCTGAAAGGAAATGTTTGGCAGAAAGCCTGATACACAGTACTTGTTGAAGAAATACTAGCTATCATTCTTATTTTTTGTGACATAGCCTAAAAAAAAAAAGCAAGGCAACAAGTGTTAACACATTAACACTGATATAGGTCAGTAAAGAAAAAGTCATGCACTTCAACCATAGTATAAATGAATGAGCCAAAACTCAAACACACCTTATCTACATTGGAATTTTAATTATTTTCAGGCATCTAAGTTTTGGTCATTATATGTTACAAATACAGGTGTATATATGTATGTGTATGCCATACCTGTGTGCTCAGTCATATCTGGCTCTTTGAGACCCTTTGGGCTGTAGCCTGCCAGGCTCCTCTGTCCATGGGGTTTTCCAGGCAAGGATACTGGAGTGAGTTGCCATTTCCTTCTCCAGGGGATCTTCCCAACGCAGGGATTGGACCTGCGTCCCCTGCGTCTCCTGCGTCTCCTGCGTACTCAACACCTCTGTTTTCCCCTAAAGACTCACTGTGACGAAAGGCCCGCGTACCCACGGGAAGACTCCGCTGGCCTGCTTGGCCTGCCGCTGGGTCTACCGCCCACCCCATCCTCCAGGCCGGAAGGTGGGCAGAGGCACACTTCACGGGCAGCGCGCACACTGTTCTCACAGCGCTGCTGACAACCGGCATTTAAACACGTCCGCATCTAGCGCTACGAACAGCAGGTGCTCATCAGCGTACTCGACTGCATTTGCAGACAAGTGTGCTTGGCCCCAGAAAGCTGCTCGGCGGCTGCGTCTCTCTCCGAGCGTCTAACTCCACTCCTGTATCTGCGCCTACAAAGCACACACGACTAGAACGCCAAGAGGAGCGAGTGCCGCCCGCCTTCAGGCAGCCAGGAGACAGCGCCAGGGCTCCCGAGCCACCGATGCAGCCGGGCACCGACTCGCTGCCACAGGCAGTGTGGACCGGGGGCTTCTGAGCACGGTGAAGCCGCTGAGGCTCTCGCGTCAGAAGACACTGAACCTGCCCTCGGTGGTCACGCCACCCCAGAGCCTTGACTCTTCCATCTGTAAGATGGGACAATGGAAATGCCTTCCCCAAGAAGACTACTTATAAGACTCAGAGGAGACAATGGAACATGGGCTGAAAGGAAATGTTTGGCAGAAAGCCTGATACACAGTACTTGTTGAAGAAATACTAGCTATCATTCTTATTTTTTGTGACATAGCCTAAAAAAAAAAAGCAAGGCAACAAGTGTTAACACATTAACACTGATATAGGTCAGTAAAGAAAAAGTCATGCACTTCAACCATAGTATAAATGAATGAGCCAAAACTCAAACACACCTTATCTACATTGGAATTTTAATTATTTTCAGGCATCTAAGTTTTGGTCATTATATGTTACAAATACAGGTGTATATATGTATGTGTATGCCATACCTGTGTGCTCAGTCATATCTGGCTCTTTGAGACCCTTTGGGCTGTAGCCTGCCAGGCTCCTCTGTCCATGGGGTTTTCCAGGCAAGGATACTGGAGTGAGTTGCCATTTCCTTCTCCAGGGGATCTTCCCAACGCAGGGATTGGACCTGCGTCCCCTGCGTCTCCTGCGTCTCCTGCGTCTCCTGCGCCTCCTGCGCCTCCTGCGTCCCCTGCGTCTCCTGCGCCTCCTGCGTCCCCTGCGTCTCCTGCGCCTCCTGCGCTGCAGGCAGACTCTTGGGAAGCCCAGTGTATGTGTGTCAACGTATGCCTGTCGTCAGCTAACTTCAACTTCAGTCTTTATGATTTGACAGTTGGCTGGAAATTAGAATCAGGTTTTTCTGTTTTAACAGGTAAACATATTATAACTTCAAAATAAAAAAAACAACTAGGCATATATGAATTCTATTTCTTTCAAGATTTTTTTAATCTTTAAGAAACAATACTAGAAATTATGTTGTTATGGAGTAAATTGATGTTTTCCATTTTTCATATGTTGGGATCCAATTATTTATTTAAAATTTAGTAGTTACCTACAATGCAGTATTTGGATTTCAAGTGGAAAAGAAATTCACTTAAAATGAAATCTTTTTATAGAAAACGAGTTGAAAGTAGTCAACTTAGTTCATACAAAGCAAAAGAGTTCAAAAAAGTTCTGCAGACTTTTTCCTGCATTTAGAAATGAAAATTCAAAGATTAAAAGTAAAAATGATCAGAATATGAGAAAAGAAACACCTTTTTGTGTCTCATCACCTGTAGGGGGACAAGAAACGCTCACAGATGGAAAAATACAGGGAAAATCTCATGCAGGAGGAACTAGGTCCTCACCCCTGGTCAGGAGGCAGGGTGTACCGGCTGGAAGGTTTTGTCCACATCTTAAGGTTTTTCCTTCTATTTGCTGCTGTCCAGCGTAAAGGGTATATATGGAAAACAAGCGACGCTGACACTGACTTTCCCCCAGATCACAGGATGGCCGACAACAGGCTAGAAGAGAGAAAGACGGAGGGGCCGGGCAGAGGGAAGCCCACACGCTCCTTCCCTTCCTGTGCTTCGCGCTGATTCGATTGCCCTACATGCGCTCAGCACTGTTGTAACAAAGTCCAATGACCGAAACATACTCTTTTGCCGGGAACTGTTTAATACACGCTTTGTTCCCTCGAAGTGTTACTTAAACAGGCTCCAGCCGCTCATCCTCACACTAAACCCCGGGTGGCGCAGCCGCTCATCCCCGTTCTCCGCGGTCCCCCAGCCTCCCGGCCCGGCCCGCGCCCCCAGCCTCCCGGCGGCTCCCGGCCCGGCCCGCGCCCCCAGCCTCCCGGCCCGGCCCGCGCCCCCAGCCTCCCGGCGGCTCCCGGCCCGGCCCGCGCCCCCAGCCTCCCGGCCCGGCCCGCGCCCCCAGCCTCCCGGCGGCTCCCGGCCCGGCCCGCGCCCCCAGCCTCCCGGCCCGGCCCGCGCCCCCAGCCTCCCGGCGGCTCCCGGCCCGGCCCGCGCCCCCAGCCTCCCGGCCCGGCCCGCGCCCCCAGCCTCCCGGCGGCTCCCGGCCCGGCCCGCGCCCCCAGCCTCCCGGCCCGGCCCGCGCCCCCAGCCTCCCGGCGGCTCCCGGCCCGGCCCGCGCCCCCAGCCTCCCGGCCCGGCCCGCGCCCCCAGCCTCCCGGCGGCTCCCGGCCCGGCCCGCGCCCCCAGCCTCCCGGCCCGGCCCGCGCCCCCAGCCTCCCGGCGGCTCCCGGCCCGGCCCGCGCCCCCAGCCTCCCGGCCCGGCCCGCGCCCCCAGCCTCCCGGCGGCTCCCGGCCCGGCCCGCGCCCCCAGCCTCCCGGCCCGGCCCGCGCCCCCAGCCTCCCGGCGGCTCCCGGCCCGGCCCGCGCCCCCAGCCTCCCGGCCCGGCCCGCGCCCCCAGCCTCCCGGCGGCTCCCGGCCCGGCCCGCGCCCCCAGCCTCCCGGCCCGGCCCGCGCCCCCAGCCTCCCGGCGGCTCCCGGCCCGGCCCGCGCCCCCAGCCTCCCGGCCCGGCCCGCGCCCCCAGCCTCCCGGCGGCTCCCGGCCCGGCCCGCGCCCCCAGCCTCCCGGCCCGGCCCGCGCCCCCAGCCTCCCGGCGGCTCCCGGCCCGGCCCGCGCCCCCAGCCTCCCGGCCCGGCCCGCGCCCCCAGCCTCCCGGCGGCTCCCGGCCCGGCCCGCGCCCCAGCGCACGAGCCTCCACGGGAAAGCCGAACGGTGAGCAGCCGCTGAGCCAAGCACGCTTGAAGCCGTTCCCACTGAAACATTCCCCAGTATTTACTCATCAGGGGACAGAACATCTGTGATCCCGAAAACATGAAATGTGTCAGGATTTATTTTACCGAAAAACATTCTTGCTGGAGTGGGGAAAAAAAAAAAGCTATTTTGCCTTTCATAATACTTTGAACTCTAATAACCAAAACAAATCATCACAGAGTCCATTCTTCATAGCCACCTAGCTCTACACAACAGTTTCTCAGTGTGTGCCCACGCTCGCGTACTGTGCTAAGCACCTCCGTTCCTCGGGCAGCTACTACCGTGCGGCCAGCACTGTCATCGCCCTTCTTCCACAGAGGGAGCAACGGAGGCAGAGAAAGCCCAGCGGCGACCAGGAGACGGCAGAGTCCCGACCGCCAGCCGGGTGGGCACAACAGCTAGGCGTTTCCTCTCAGCTGGCTCCTGCCCGCTCTTCCTTTTATAAACAAGGTTTGGGGATTGAAGAGGAGTTTATCCTGATAGCACTCCCAACAGGTTGCTTTCTTCCGGACTCATCTAGACTGCTGCGGCTTCTCTGCATTCGAGGACTGGCTCTCTTCCGTCACTGGGTCCCCTCTGTGGTCTCAAATAATTGGGTGAGGGCCCTTTCTCTTTAACAGGTTTACTGGAAGCATTACTCTTCTTTGGGTTTGGATGTCTCCATTTCCTTTAAAATTCAACAGCAATTCAACAAACTTCCTTTCAGAAGCAGGAAACGGTTTTCCCTTCTAATAGAAGAAGAAACAACTTTCATCGGGGGTTACGTCCTTAGACTTTTGGGTCTACTGGAGAAGGGCTGGTTGGTGAGAAACACCGGACCACTTGGTTCCGTGTTTTCCTGGAAGCTCAATTTTTCAACCGTGGTTTGATAACAAAACTAGAGTACAGAATTACGTGGCAGTAAACAGAAACTGTCTGGAGGCTTTGAGAAGCAAAGCCCTGTCGAAACATGAGCTGTCACAGCTGACGTGGACTTGCCAGGTGGTGCTAGCGGTAAAGATCCCTCCTGCCAAAGCGGGAGGCACAAGAGATGCGGGCTCAGCCCCGGCTGGGAAGGGCCCCTGGAGAAGAGCGTGGTGATCCACTCCAGTATTCCTGCCTGGACAGAGAAGCCTGGTGGGCTACGGCCCATAGGGCTGAAGAGTCAGACACAGCTGAATGAGCACACACACTGACAAAAATAGAGCATTTACCCCCAAAAGGAACGTTTATGCTTTGAGGAGTGCACAAGCTCACTGTGACTAAGTTCAATACTTAGAATCTGAAAATAATCAAACAGAAGACAAGTATGAAGTAAATGACAAAATAATTTTTAAAGTGCAAACTGGAACCTTCTGCAAGGAGTGGAGGGATTCATTTACTGAGAATGAAGATGTTTTCATCTGTTTTTTGAATTCTGATTAAATGTTTCCAAGTTGGCATCAATTCAGTTCATTCTCATAGCACTTCTACGAAACAGGGAAGGTTAAATTCTTAGAGTAAATGTCAAAAACTGAGGCACAGAATGATCAGCTCGCAGTCACAGAGCCAGAGGAGCCAGAGATAAGGAGGAGCCAGATTTCCTTGGCCCAACATGAAACCCAAGATGGATATTTCGTAAGAACTTGGGGCCAAATAATAAAAATAACTATTTCAATGACTATTGCAGTGTTTCAAGTTGAGTAAACCAAAGCGTGGCAAAGTGATGAGTTGAGCTCTGTAGTGTGTTCAATGTGGGTGTGTTTATTTCTATGCAATTTCATCACACGTTGGTTTGTACATCCCTCACCATGATTACACGATGCATTGTTAAAGCACAAAGTAATTTCGTGTCTTTACAAATTAATAAGATTTAGATTCACTTCTAACTGACCAAGACTGAAGATTAAAAAAAAAAAAAATTGGGAGCTCTTCAAATGACCACAAGGACATGAGATATGGGTTTCTTCCTTTCAGAAGATTTATGACACGCATTCATCAAAAAGAAGTCACTGCATGTTTCGGAAGGAACAACGGGTGCAGGGCAGGATGTTCTGAAGGGAACACGCTTGCTTTTGTTAGAAAATGAAACCTTACATTCTTTGCGGGAATAATGTGGTGCCTCTGGGAGAAATAGTGAAATTATCTTTGGAAAGTTGCATTTTAAAACTTATGATGATGATACAGGAAGAGTTTCAAAACACCTTAGGTAAAATGCCTCACAGTGAAATTGTTTGAGAGGCTTATAGATGTGATGGATTTAGAGAGGTGACTGAAACGTGGCTAACTTTAGAAGCAGTTTTAGGTTTACTTTGAGACTGAGAAGTAATCACGCTAACTAGATTGAGCAGGCCTCGGCTGTGGCCCTTGCCTGTGAGACAGACTATCTTCTCTTCGGTGCACATTACTGGCACTTGATAGATACTGAAGTCGTGGAACTGTGATCCACAATTATACTATGATTATAATAGAATCCATGATGTAAGATCTCAGCGATCACACTGAGATAACCTCATCTTCTCGCAGGGTTTCATGGGGCTTTCCAGGAGGCTCAGTGGTAAAGAATCCACCTGCTGACGCCAGACACACAGGTTTGATTCTTGGGTCGGGACGATCCCCTGGAGGAGGAAATGGCAACCCACTCCAAGATTCCTGCCTGGAAAATTCCACGGACAGAGGAGCCTGGAGAGCTATGGGGTCTCCAGTATATAGGGGACCCCCTATAGTCTATGGGGTCATAAAGAGTTGCACATGACTGCGCTCGCACACACAGTCTTTTATAGAATAATAATTCAAAAAGTTTCTCAGAAAAACACAAACTGACACACACAATCATAATCAAACCCTACTGGTTTTGATTTAATCATATTGAAAATCATAGAACAAAATGGCACAACTCAACTAAACGTCTTCCCTGTGTTAGCTTTAGAGGAAGTGGATTGGAACATTTCCACGTGGACACTGAGAATTAGTATATGGGGAAGCAAAAGGCAAGTTATATGGAGCTAATGCTGGGGACAGCCTAACCACTGAAAGCCGTGACAGTTCATCATCACTGTCGAGCAACTTCTGCTCTACATAAATGCCAGTGATCTTACTAGGACTCAACAGTAACAGGGTTCAACAGAGGGTAGGCTTTCACTTTTAACTCTTGTTTTTCAGATCATAGTATAGTCAAAATTTTCATAAAACTCTTCTTTAAAGTACAATGTACTTGGCAGGGTTTGGCAAACACTGAAGAAAGATCCTAGGAGTAAGGGGGCGGTGCACGTGCCCTCCAGGCGGCTGGGCAGGAAGGAAGACCAGGGCACGGGCAGGGGGCTGCGCCTGGGCGCCACTCTGCACCAGCGGGGCGTGGAGGGCCGTGGGTGGGCTCCGCCAGCACTTCCCCACACTGTCTACATTCCTATAAGACGGCAGGATTTCTCTTTGAAAAATGGCCACAAGGTAAGTCAGTTGAGTGGGGAAGACCACATGAAAGATGAAAAGGCAAGGTTAATATGTAATATTAAGATAATGAAGAACAAGCATGCGGTTCTCATGGAAACTGTATCTGGGAATGTGCCCAGGGAGGGTGCCAGCGTCACCATTGGGGGGACACTGAGCGTCCTGGTGAGCAGTCGGGGGGAACCGTCCCGGGTCCCCAAGGGCACAGGGGCCATGAGCCACGAGGTCCTACAGCTTGATAAAATCTTAAGGATGAAGTAAGTTCCTTCAAGGGAGGAAAGTATTTAAAATATTTTCCAAATTTAACCTGATGCTCCCCTAGGTACCATGCATTCATCTCACTACTTTTTTTTTTTTTTTTCCTGAGAGAAGGATTTTTAAAAATCTGATAAACAGTTAAGCAGCTTTGCTTTTGGCACTCCCTTCAGCTGAGATACGAGTCAGAGATTCCAGCAAACTGTCTCGGGAAAACAGTGAGAGTCCGCCTGCAGTCCCGTCTCGTGATGTTTATTTTTAAATCATCTGCTGCTTTGAGCTGACTGCGTAGCAGGCCAGTGCTTCTCAAACGTCAGTTCACAGATGGAAGCACACACGTGTGCTCACACGCACGTCACGCTTTACACTGTGGTGGGCAATCAAAACGTTCTTCCTTCAGCCCATCCCGCCGGGCCGGGGCGGGGGAGGACCTTCTCTCCGGGGGCTGCCCTTCACTTACGGATGTGAGGCGGTCACAGCTGATTTCCGTTCCCTGCCTCCTGCTCGTCAGCACTCCACTGCCTCTCCAGATTTTGGAGGGAGGTTTCATCAATTCTTGAGCACCCCAAAATAAATTTAAAATAACCAATTTCTTGTTCCTTCCATTCTTTTCCATCCTCCGCCCCCTCCTCTCCTGTCTCTGGTGAGAACTCACGGCGTAAAGGCCTTCGCTGGGTTCCAGGCCCTCCCTGCACTGAGCGGCTCTGAGGTCACCGCTGCCCCTTGTTTCACAAGTGAGCGCAGGGAACTCCGGAGGCAGCAGGTAATGGGCTTGCGGTCACCCAAGTGGTGGGGCAGGTATTCAGAAGGCTCAGGCATGCTTCCACACCACTCAGGTCCCATCTGTTTTACCGAGGACTAGTCAGCCTCCTTCACACCTTTGCTGAGATAAACGCCAACACCCTGCTCATTCTGGCATTTCCATCAGCAGTCTTGCTTCTCACTCTCAGCTGCCTCCTGCCTCCCCATTTAGCAGAAAGCACCGCAAGCAGGGTGTGAGGGGAGGCCAGCTGGGGTGTTTCCATGTTCTAGTTTAGCTCTTGGAGTAATAAGATTTCTTTTGATTAGAAGAACCTTTCTCACTGGATTAAAAAGAACATTTCCCTGTTTTCTTTCTTGGGAGAAGGGCAATCAAGAATTACCTTCAGCTTTCAGATAAACACATCAGTCTTCACTTCGACAAAGACTTCTTGCTTTCCCGATAGGATGGGGACTATACATCACATTTTACCAATAAATGTAGAACCTAAGAAATTTCATAGTTATTCAGCAGAGTTTTGCCATATTAAAAACGTGAGGGTTGGGTCAGACGGGTGGTGTCAGGTTGAGAGTCTTGGTTCCAGCTGGAAGGCAGGCTGGCTCCGGGCTTGCTCACGTGCTGCCTGTGTGGCCTCACCTCTGAGTCTCAGCTTTCTCAAATGGAAAATGGGGCCGGGGCAGTTTCTAACCCGAGTTCCGGGGACGAGGGCTGAGTACGCCGCCGTGACCGCTGCTGCCCTCAGCGGCTCAGTCATGTCCGACTCCTGCGACCCCTTGGACTCTAGCCCACCAGGCTCCTCTGTCCATGGGATTTCCCAGGCGAGAATCCTGCAGTGGGTCGCCATTTCCTCCTCCAGGCAATATGCTCAGAGACCCATAAATTTCTTAATTTTAGTATCGCTTTGCTGTGGTGTTGCCAGTAACACCACTGTTTGGTGACCTGTAGAAAGGCACAAACATTTCAGCTGACTGCCCCATCTCACTGTACTCACGGTGAAAATACTAAGAAAAGCTGATTTAAAAAATCATTAGATATGATGTCTACAAAATGAAATGGCTTAATCTCACCATCGGTAAGATGAAAATCAGCACTTGTTTATTCCAGGATGACTCACACAGCTAGGGAATGCTTGGGATCCCCTGGGTGATACCAAAGGAGAGCTCCGTGACAATCTGTGCAGAAAGCCTTCTGCCACAGCTGCTGCCACAGGGCGCAGCGAGGCGCGGCTGCCGGGGTGCGGGCTGCAGTCTCCTCCCCCAGAAGGAGTCAGCAGTGGAGCTGCCGATTTCGCTCGGTGTCCTTGCCATTCTGAAGCTGGTTGTTAAGTAGCCCTTTTGCTGTTCAGCCACTCAGTAGTGTCTGACTGTTCACAACCCCGTGGACTGCAGCACAGAAGGCCTCCTGGTCCCTCACCAGGAGGGACCAAATTGTCCAAATCCACATCCATTGAGGGGTTCCCTGGTGGCTCAGGCTGTAAAGAATCCGCCTGCAATGTGGGAGACCTGGGTTCGATCCTTGGGTTGGGAAGATCCCCTGGAGGAGGGCATGGCAACCCACTCCAGTATCCTTGCCTGGAGAACCCCATGGACAGACGGGGCCTGGTGGGCTACGGTTGATGGGGTCGCCAAGAGCCGGGCACAACTGACAAGTACAGCACGTGTCCATCGAGTCGGTGATGCCATCCAGCCACCTCATCCTCTGACACCCCCTTCTCCTCCTGCCCCAGTCTTTCCCAGCATCAGGGTCTTTTCCAAGGAGTCAGCTCTTCACTTCAGAAGACCAAAATACTAGAGTTTCAGCATCAGTCCTTTCAGTCAATATTCAGGACTGGTCTCCTTTAGGACTGACTGGTTTTGTCTCCAAGGGGTTCTCAAGAGTCTTCCCTGGCACCACAGTTTGAAATCAGCCTTTAGGGGAAGAAACATGGAACAGTGCAGAAGAGCTGGGTGGCGTCACAAGCATCTCTACCCCAAGTGCGGGTGCGTATCCCCTGCCCTTGTGAAACGTGGTTTGGCCTGGGCTTGTCCAAGTGCACAGGCTGGTTTTACAACATCTGAGCACACGTGTGCCGTGACTTGGCTGTGTGTGTGTTGGTTCAAATGGTTCAATTTGCCTGATTTTTAAAAACTGAAACTAAAATATTGAAAACCTATTTTATTTATACACATACTTATCAAAATACGGTCCTCATCCATAACAGACGGAAAAGAGGTGTGCTGAGCTGTGAAGTACAAAACCCTTTATGCTGAGGTTTCTTTCTCGTTTGCTTTGGTTTTGCTCTGCTTTAACGTTCTTACCTGAGAAGACTTGGCCAGCTTCTGGGTGTATTCCTTCTCAATCTGCTTCAGCCTGCTGTTGGCCTGAAAAACACACGGACAGGAGCACACACACACACAGTGCCCTGTCAGCGTGGCGTCTCTGCACACGCCCGTCACCAGGCGCGGGGCCGGCCGCCAGCCGCAACGCCCTTCTGGGGCAGCCAGAAAACCACAGGCCTTGCCTTTGATCTCATGCCAACTATTCATCACTTAAAAAGCAAAAGAGAAAAAAAAAAGATCTCTCCTGCCAATTATTAGGCAAACACAGACTTCTGTGGAAAGAGAAAGGGAGAAGCAGAGACAGAAATAGATCCAGCAGAAGTGTGCCGGCTCAGAGGTGCAGGGGGGGAGACAGGAAAGAGGAGGAAGCAGCAGCCAGGGGAGAGGGGTGGCGAGGAGGAGGGGAGGCAAATTCAATGCCCTTTCCCTCAGTTTAGAGATAAAAGAACTGGATGCTCCTGACCGAGGCGGAGGGGAGGCTCAGAGGCACTGAGCTGAGATCTGAGCCCTGCCCTGCCCTCCTTTCCTGGAGTGTCAAGTGCAGCGAAGTCGCACCGTGTTTGTGCCCAGGGAGCAGGGTGGCCTTCCCAGAACCAGCCCACACCCCGAGCGCTGCGTTCTCTCCTTTGCACTGCAGCTCTGGGCCTGCGCGTGAGCTGCTTTGCTGTCTCTGGGAGCCTCGCATCTCCATTTCACCCTCCGAGCCGGGGGGACATCATGGTGCAGCCGCCGGCCCCCTCCCACGCACGGTGCAGGCCGCACGCGGGCCCTGTCGGCCTGGGCTTGTGGCCCTCACTCCAGGCCAGGCTCTGGTCATGACTGTCTGTCTCCTCTCTTTTCCCCACCCTCCCTCCCTCCGTCTCCTCTCTCCGACCGCCTGTCTTTCAGCTCTGAGGACCAGACCTCTCAGGCTTATCGTCTCTTTTTCTTATCATTTCTATTTTCCATTACCTTGTCTTTTTGATATTAATATTTTGTACTGATTTCTCAACTTTGGATTTTTAAAAAATTCTGCCATGCGATTTATATTTCCAAAAGCTCTGTTGCTGTTCACTGAACAGCACCATCACACCCCCTTTGATAAGGGCCGAGGAAGCTGACACGCCGCGAGGCTCAGTAACCCGCCCCAGCGGCACTCGCAGGGCATGAGGGAGCCGGGACCGACCCGCAGGGCAGCAGGCCCCGCACCGGCTCCAGCGCTGGCCCAGGGCCTCGCAGGTCCCACCGCTCCCCGGGAGTTAACTTCATGCACGCCCGGACACGTCTGCGTGTCCACGCGCACACGTGTGTTCTTTCTGCTCACTAGAGCATCTGTGTTTTTCTTAGTTCCCTCTATTTCCTTCCTGAGCCAGCGCATTTTGGTCTGTTTTTCACCTTAGAAATTGCTTTGCATTTTGGGTGACCTTTGGCGTTCTTTCTTATTTAAAGTGTGGCCCTCTAGAACCGGCAGGCCTGGGGACGGGTGTGCGCTGGCTCTCGGACTCTCCCACGCCATCATCTGACTGCTCAGCACTGCGCCCTTGGGTTTACCGCCTGGAGGCGCACACCTGGCGACAAAGGTTTTCAGAAGGGCATCTAGATGTTCAGGATATTGATTCTTGTACAATTCTGTTTTAATTTTAGCCCTGAGTCTCCTCTCTCATTCCATCTCTCCAGGGAACAAACCCATCTCCAAGTGGTGGTGGTTGGAGTGAGGCTCAGATTGTAAAGGAACCACCTGCAATGCAGGACACAGGTTCGATCCCTGGGTTGGGAAGATCCTGTGGAGGAGGGCATGGCAACTCACTCCAGAATTCTGGCCTGGAGAATCCCATGGACAGAGGAGCCTGGCGGGCTACAGTCCGTGGGGTCGTAAAGAGTCGGACAAGCTGAGATAGACAGACACACACACAGCATCGTTTGGGGGTCACTGGGTTGCGGGCTGGGGCTCTGGAGCTGGGATCAGCCTGTAAGAAGAGGCCCCGCTGGCCCTGCGG
>SJYG01000581.1:1208730-1230340 GCA_006410535.1 Litocranius walleri | reverse complement strand
GTGTGCCGGGGCGGGCGGGGGGGGGGTCCCGCCGGCGCCCACTGCAGGCTCCCACCCCCCAGCCGCTGGAGGGACGTTTCTGCTCCTGACAAGGCGCCCATGTGGGTCTGTTACAGGAGCCGAGCTGACTACGCAGGCCTGAGCTTCACGACAAGCTCCCCAGATGCCTCGAGGCCCTCCGCCTGGAGCCGCAAGAAGGGCGGGCCTGACTGTGGCTGCTCTCCCAGGACTCAGAGTCCCCGCAGCTCCGTGACTGATAAACCACTCTCGAGGAAACCGAGGCCGCGGAGAAACTCACGAGGTGCACCTGTCCCGGCCAGTACTTTTCAATTTAAAGATGCTTTCATCAATACTTCCAGAGTGCCAAGGTGGGCATGAGGGGGACTGGTGGTCCAGACATGAGCCGAGTGGGCCAGTGCCCCGGGCAGCCCAGGAGATGGGGGGACTGTGCAGGAGCCGGGGCGAGGGGTCCAGACTGCTGCCAAACAACGGAGAGATGGGCTAGAGGTTGCAGGGCAAGTGCGGAGAGAAAGGGCTGCCCGCTCGCTTTCTGCAGGAGGGCAGGGCAGCCGCGCGCAGGGAGACGGGGAGGCCTGGCTGTGGAGGGGGCGGAGCCGGGGGCTGAGCTTAGCAGAGCCGTGTCCCCGAGTAGAGGACTGGGTGGGCGGTGAGGCCCGTCATCCCCGGTGCGGGGTGCAGAAGGAGAGGTTCACAGGGACCTCTGCAGGGCCGGCAGAGGAGGCTTCTGGGAGAGCCCAGGTGTGCGAGCAGGTGGCAAGTCACCTGGGAAACCAGGCAGAGAGGAGGCAGAGGGTCAGTCTGAGTCCCAGGGATCCAGGAAGCATTCCGGCCACTCAGAATCCACAATGCTGGCTTTACAGTGAGGCCAGCTGGTGAGGCATGAACAACTCCAGGGCTTGCCAGAGCCACAGGGAGCAGAGCCAGTGCTCTGGGGAATAGTGAGACTGAGGAAATAAAATGAACGTGTCACCCTCCAAGGCCTTTACTGTTTGAGCCTAAATCACAGCTGTCTGGATTTCTGAACTCCTCTTAAGTAAGTCTAAAAAGCTCTAGTTTAGCACTGTTGAAACGCTACAGCTCAGTTATGATGCAAACTGCCTCTAAAACACTTCTGAATAATTTTATTCTCAGGATGTGCTGACTGTCCATTTTATTTTCATACATAAAATTAGGTTAGGGTTAGTTATTCTCATCTAAATCTTATTTTTACGGCTATGGTTACTATTTAGAAACACGATTTTCCAACAATCATCTGTAGCATGGCCTGAACAGACGCAGAGTAACAGATGAGAGGAAAGTCTTGAAACGAGAAAGCGGTTTTGCTTTCGCCGCTGTCCTTCGACCTCCCGGCCCCCGTGGCCTGGCCTCCTGCCCCTAGCACTTGGCTCTCTCTGCTGCTCCCGGCTGCTTCCTCGGCTCCCTCTTCTCTGCTCGAGAGTCCAATGTGTTCATCCACTTTCTCTGTGATTCCCCATCAAACTCTTGGGTTTCAAACCCTCTTGGAAAGGAGCACCAGAAAACTTTCACAAAAGTGCTGATGGTTAAGCATCTTAATTGCTACCTTTTTGCTGCAGGGTATTTTGTCTTAATTCCAAAAGAGCCCTCCATTCTCTACACCGCACCCCCTGCCTTTTTTCTCATTTCCTATCATTAGTGGTAAAAGTCCAGGCATTCATGATCTCCAAGAACATGACCTGGGGGGATGAAGATTGGGAGACTCATCTAGAACACTCATACTCAAGGCAAGCCTAGATCTTATATAGAGAAGTTTCTTTAAAAATATAATAGCACACATCTTTGAATAATATATTTGTTTTTAGGATTAAAGAGGAAGATGCTTCCCAGAACCTTGAAATGCAGCATAAAGCTCGGTTTCCTGTGCAGTTTTTTCTGTTCCTAAGCTTTGCAGGAATCCACCTGATGCTTCGTCAAACACTGTGAGTGTGGTTGCGGCCACTGGCGCCAGATGCTAGTATGTAACTGTGTACTGCTCTGCCAACAGAAATATTCAGAGAATTCATAACAAATACTTGTATTTAATATATTCACAGAACTTTCCAACTTGAAAAATCTCTGTGTTGTACCTCAAAATAAAGGTATAAGTTTGAAAGCATGAATAAAATTCACACCTCACATTTGGCTGGGATAGAGTGCCTGGGGCTGTGCGCTGCCTGCTGGGTAAACAGCCAGGAGCTGGAGGAGATGCAGAAAGCACCACTGTCAGAAGTGATGTGGGAGCAGGAGCACTGGCCCCCGCCCCTGGGAAGGGCGGGGACACGGGCAAGATAAGCCCAGCACTCGCCCTGCCTCTGTCCAGGAGGCAGACACTGATCCGAAGGGTCAAAGATAAGCAGACAGAAGGAGGAGCAGGAATGTGTGTGCAGGAGAGAAGTCAGGCCACAGACTCAGACCCAGAAGTGACAGAGGTGGAGGAATTAGTAGACAAAGCTTTTAAAATATGAATTAAAGACGGACGCAAGTATTTAAACAGAACCTTGAACACAGTGAAGAGAGAAGCAGAACTGCAAGAGGACGCAGCAGCCTAGCGCACAGCAACAGACTGAGGGAGATTCCACTGGCACAGTGACGGGTGTGGCACCACAGAAGGTCGCTGAGTATGAAGGGCAGGTGCTGTGAATGTCCAGAGGACCAGCGGGGGCAAAAGACTGAGCTGAACGGCTGAGCTGAACTGCTGCTGCTGAGTCGCTTCAGTCGTGTCCGACTCTGTGCGACCTCATAGACGGCAGCCCACCAGGCTCCCCCGTCCCTGGCATTCTCCAGGCAAGAACCCTGGAGTGGGCTGCCATTTCCTTCTCCAATGCATGACAGTGAAAAGTGAAAGGGAAGTCTCTCAGTGATGTCCAACCCTTAGCACGGACTGCAGCCTAGCAGGCTCCTCCATCCATGGGATTTTCCGCGAAAGAATACTGGAGTGGGGTGCCATTGCCTTCTCCTAACATATGTGAAACTGTTTACCAGGAGGAGAAGGTTTGGGAAAATATTTAAAGACATAATTGTGGGAAATTTTCCAATGTGAAGAAAACTATAAACCCACAAGTTGAAGAAGATCAATGAACCACAACAATAAAGAAAGACAATGAAAATCAATTCAAATCGCAAGAACTGAAACAAAGGTAAAATCTTAAAAACGTCCAGAAAAAGGATACATTAAAAAAATAAGAGTGAGGATTTTTCATCTGAAAATATACTAGTCAAAAGATAACATAATGCATCTTAAAAGTGCTGAAAGCAAAGAATTTGTCAATCTAGAATTGCATATTTAGTGAAAATATCCTTCAAAACTGAAGAAGAAATGCAGATAGCTTCAATTAAGATCTTGGAAATTAGTCACATGTTTGACAGACAGCAGAGGAAATGCTTCCCTGGTGGCTCAACGGTGAAGAATCCGCCTGCAAAGCAGAAGACACAGGTTCGACCCCTGGGTCAGAAGATCCCCTGGAGGAGGGCATGGCAGCCCACTCCAGTATTCTTGCCTGGAGAATTCCACGGACAGAGGGGCCTGGAGGACTATAGTTCATGAGGTTGCAAAGAGTCGGACATGACTTACTGATTAAACAACAACAAATATTTGCATGTACCAGGGTATTTCTGAAATCATTGTTTCCCCTATAATTTTTTCCCTATAATTTCCAGCTCATCTTTATTAGGGAGTGGTTGATGATAAATTTTAACATGATTTTTTTGTAAGCTTTTAAACCAGACCACCTAACCTGTCTCTTGAGAAATCTGTATGGCAGGTCAGGAAGCAACAGTTAGAACTGGACATGGAACAACAGACTGGTTCCAAATAGGAAAAGGAGTATGTCAAGGCTGTATATTGTCACCCTGCTTATTTAACTTCTATGCAGAGTACATCATGAGAAACGCTGGACTGGAAGAAACACAAGCTGGAATCAAGATTGCCGGGAGAAATATCAATAACCTCAGATATGCAGATGACACCACCCTTATGGCAGAAAGTGAAGAGGAACTAAAAAGCCTCCTGATGAAAGTGAAAGAGGAGAGTGAAAAAGTTGGCTTAAAGCTCAACATTCAGAAAACGAAGATCATGGCATCCGGTCCCATCACTTCATGGGAAACAAATGTGGAAACAGTGTCAGACTTTAAGTTTTTGGGCTCCAAAATCACTGCAGATGGTGACTGCAGCCATGAAATTAGAAGACGCTTACTCCTTGGAAGAAAAGTTATGACCAACCTAGATAGCATATTCAAAAGCAGAGACATTACTTTGCCGACTAAGGTCCATCTAGTCAAGGCTACGGTTTTTCCTGTGGTCATGTGTGGATGTGAGAGTTGGACTGTGAAGGAGGCTGAGTGCCGAAGAATTGATGCTTTTGAACTGTGGTGTTGGAGAAGACTCTTGAGAGTCCCTTGGACTGCAAGGAGATCCAACCAGTCCATTCTGAAGGAGATCAGCCCTGGGATTTCTTTGGAAGGAATGATGCTGAAGCTGAAACTCCAGTACTTTGGCCACCTCATGAAGAGCTGACTCACTGGAAAAGACTCTGATGCTGGGAGGGATTGGGGGCAGGAGGAGAAGGGGATGACCGAGGATGAGATGGCTGGATGGCATCATGGACTCAATGGACGTGGGTCTGAGTGAGCTCTGGGAGGTGGCGATGGACCGGGAGGCCTGGCGTGCGCGGTTCATGGGGTCGCAGAGTCGGACACGACTGAGGGACTTCACTTTCACTGTCAGCAAAGGTGTGTGCGCCGTGAGTGTCCCGCTATATACTGACATATCCCCTTTCCAGAGTCCTTTCCTGCCTAGGCGCTTACAGAGCACTGAGTGCAGTGCCCTGACAGGACAGGATGACTCTCTTTCTTAAACTGAAATGGAGCTGACACACACTATCTCGCTAGTTTCCAGCGTCCTGAAGAATGACCTGAGATTTGCATATGTTATGAAATGATCACCACGATGAGCCTAATAACCATCTGTCTCCGTACGAAGTTACTATTAATGAGATCAAGTCCTGCTGTTGCACCTAGAACATCTGAGTCTTACTTTGAGTTCCAGTTAAGTTCTCAGTTTGAGACAATCATTACAAGAAAGGGCACTTTAATTAAAGACTCCTCCTTCCTTTCCATCATTATGTGCAAATTCTAACTTGAGAAAATGGCAAACTGGTCTAAACTGCAAAACATTAGCAAATTTCATACTTAGTGATTCTTCAATTTTGACTCATTTTTAGAAAACTGGTTTCAGTCACTTTATATTGTTGCTTTACCCAGAACCCTAACCTAGTAAGCAGGAACCCCAAGTGTTTTGGTTTTGGTCAATGCCTATTTTTTTGGTAAGGAGCTATCTATTAAAGAAGGAAGAAACTAGACAGTTTTGGAAAATGGCTGTGATGTCATTATCAATATCACCATTGATTATCCTCAGTAACTATGCTGGATCCATTCTCAGAAAAAATGCCCATATTCCTGAACTTGGCCCCATTTCTGTTATGCCAAATGAATACTGGATGCATTCTCTACACAGAGTTGATAACTGTGGTCAGTACTGTGGACTAAAATGACTGGTCTTCAGGTCTGTGACAGACAACCTAAAGAATAACGGGGGCAGCTGGCTTTCTGCCCTCCCTGTAATTCAAGAGACTCATTTGCTCACCATCGCAATATACATGCTTACATGGCTAACACCCATAAATGTTCATGTAAGATTTACATGAGATTTCTTCCCATTTCTGAATAAGAATGCAAACTGTGAAGCAAGCTTATGAAAACAGTTAAAGAATTAAGATCTAATCATGTTTCAAAAGCTCACCCTCAGAAGCTCTCTGAAGCACAGGCCACAGACACGGAAATGCGCTTAATACTTGGGCAGAAATACAAACTTTGAGAGAATGAAGGAGAAAAAAAAAACGTTATTTTGCTCTAAGGAAGAAGCAGCTATTCTCTGATGTGCAAAAAAGAATTTATCATCAAAGACCAAATGTAAATGGCGCCAATTAATTTTTTTAAGATTCTCTACCTTCTATAATATTTTTATGTCTTCGTTGTTATGCTTTATATCAAAATCTAATGTTGCATGATTTGACAAATGTTAAAGAAAATGACTACTGTATTTAACAGATTCCAGCGTACATGATACACATTTTAAATATACTTAGCAGATCGACATGTGAGTGCCACAGTCATTGGCCTGGCACTCTCAGGAAGCAGGGAGATCGATTTCAAATATGTGACTTCAGACATCAAAACATGTTAAAATGATTCTAACTAAATTATTGGTCAAGAAATCAATTATTTCAAATAAACTTTGAATCTAGGAGTGAGATGTCCTTACTTGGCATACTCATAGATCCCATTAATGTTTTACCTGTTTCAGAAAATTTTCTTTTTGCCTCACTTGTATAATGTAATGAACATTAGCAGGAAATTTATAAAATAATGTATTTAGAGGAAGTTGCTACGTTAGGTTTGCAGAAAGTTCAACATAAAGCAGTAATCTCGACACTTAACAAATGCTCTAGTTCCTTTCACAGATAATTTGGAAGTTCAGAAAGGTGCTGAGAGGGCGGTCTTGAGATTCAGTCATTAGATCTTCGTTATTAAAAATGGCTCAGCGCTTGTGTGGTTTTATGTGGTTCTCCAGGGTTGCCAGTATTGAGAGATTTATGGCAGCAATTCACTGAAAATAACATCTGAAACGTTTGGCAGCAAGGAGTATGAAGCCAAGGCTCCCGTTTGCTCTGCACACAGAGGTCTTCTTCATCAACGGCAGCTGCTCCGACTGACGCAGCCCACAGCTGGCACACGGTGCTCGGGGGGGGGCATGCTGGCTAAGAGCGCCAGCGCTGACGTTAAACCAGCGTGGGTGGCGTGAGCATGGGCAAACCATCTGCCTTCCCCGGCCATGACTTCATAACGTGCATATGAAGTGGGCAACAGAGACGAAACTGGACTGAGGTTTAGCCATGCAGGTGCGGTGGACGTTCAGGACAGCGAGTGAGCAGAGGGCAGTGAGTCGGCCCTGCAAGGAGGACCCAGACCAGCTCTTCATGGAGGAGCAGGAGAACCGCAGGGAAAGGGTGAGCAAGCAGGAGGAGAAGCCGGCAGACCGAGGACTCAGGGTGAGCTGGCCGAGGGGTGCTGATGGCTGAGGCAGGCTGCGCTCTCCAGTGGATGGAGTGGAAACACGACAGGGCTGAGCGACCGCTGAGCTTACAGACTGGCAGTGCCCGGTGCGAGAAGAGTGGCTTCCCAAATTAGGCTTCTGTGGGCAACTCTCCCAGTATATGCACGGGCGTGCTCAGTCGTGTCCGACTCCATGGACTGTAGCCTGCCAGGCTCCTCTGTTCATGGGATTCTCCAGGCAAGAATACTGGAGTGGGCTGCCATGCCTTCCTCCAGGGGATCTTCCCAGACCAGGGATCGAACCTACGTCTCCTGCATTGGCAGGCGGGTTGTTTACCACTGACTGAGCCAGCTCTCCTCACTCTTCTTCATTCTTCCACTTCAAGTCCATAAAAATAACTACTTGCCTCTGATTCTTTACTAAGGAAGCAATTTTCTTTCTGAATTGTCCCCCAGTCCGGAGCACTCTGCAGCTTTTGACATTGCTAATGACTTTTATCTGTCAACGTTTATAATAATGGACACATACAGGGCACAATATTTTGTGTTTATGAAACATGATAAAGAACCTCCTGAGATGACCACACAACTCAACATCCCGCACTGCAGACGCCAGCGCCTCCTCCTGGCCCACTGCGTCTCTTCGCTCCTGAGAAGCAGCAACTCTTGGATTTTATTTACTGCCTGACTTAGAAAATATTACCTGTGTAAGTACCTCTAACTTATCACTTAGCTTTACCATTTTTTAAATCTTTATACAAACAACCACGCTGTACGTGGATTTCCCGAAACACACAGTCTCTCACACAACATTGTTCCCGAGACTCTTCTCGAGGTCTCACTTGCGGCTGTGTTTCCTTCCTTCTCACGGCTTTAGCCTACTCTACTCATCTGCTAAGGGGCACGTGAGCGTTTCCAGTTTCCTCCTCCATGAGCTGTGCTGG
This sequence comes from Litocranius walleri, assembly GCA_006410535.1. Classification (NCBI taxonomy): domain Eukaryota; kingdom Metazoa; phylum Chordata; class Mammalia; order Artiodactyla; family Bovidae; genus Litocranius; species Litocranius walleri. The sequence continues at coordinate 1,222,268 of SJYG01000581.1, read as the reverse complement.
TGTGGACAGTCCAGTACACGTCTTCTGGCGTGTATTTATGACTTTCTGGGGCACGCGCTTACGAGCTGAACTGACAGTTCATAAAGCAAATGGTCATCCCTACAGGATAATGGCATCGACATTTTGTAAGCACTTTGTAAGCACTCTTTTTGTTCCATACTTTCAACCACACTTGGCACTGGCAATTTCCTATTTTTAATAAGTTTCGGTTTCAGTTCAGTTCAGTTCAGTTGCTCAGTCGTGTCCGACTCTTTGCGAGCCCATGGACTGCAGCACACCAGGCCTCGCTGTCCAAAACCAACTCCCGGAGTCCACCCAAACCCATGTCCATTGAGTCTGTGATGCCATCCAACCATCTCATCCTCTGTCGTCCCCTTCTCTGCCTGCCTTCAATCTTTCCCAGCATCAGGGTCTTTTCAAATGAGTCAGCTCTTCGCATCTGGTGGCCAAAGTACTGAACTTTCAGCTTCAACAGCTTTAGTGAGATATAGCTACTTCACATTCCATGAAGCTCACACTCTAATCTGCACAAGCCAGTGCTTCTTAGTGTATTCATACGGCTGTATCTTGATCGCCACCGCTAAATTCCAGGACATTTTCATCACCTCAGAAAGAAACCCCACACCCCCTCATGGTCATATCCTCTCCCGAAGCCACTGGCAACCACTGATTCTTTCTGTCTCTTTGGATTTTCCCACCCAGGACACGGCGTATAACTGGAGTCTCACCACAGAGGCCTGTTGTGTCTGGTCTGTTTCTCTTAGCACGCTTTTGTTGCGGTGAGCGTCAGTCAAACAGTATTCCATTGTGTGGACGTACCACACTTGTTTATCTCCTTGCCAGCTGATGAATGTTGGAGACTGTCAATGTTATTGGTGTGCTGCTGCTGCTAAGTCACATTAGTCGTGTCCGACTCTGTGTGACCCCACAGACGGCAGCCCACCAGGCTCCCCTGGACAGTGCTCATTAACTCTCAGTATCTTTCGGTCTTTTCTGGATCTCCAGTCCTAGTCCTCAATTCCTCTCTTGTGTAGGTGTGCCTTCTCCTTATTTTTCCAATTAGTCCAAAAAGTCTGTGTTTTCTAGTCTTCCAAAACAATCTAATTTTGATTTTACTGCACTACAACAAACTCTGAAAAATTCTTAAAGAGACGGGAATACCAGACTCCTGATCTGCCTCTTGAGAAATCTGTATGCAGGTCAGGAAGCAACAGTTAGAACTGGACATGGAACAACAGACTGGTTCCAAATAGGAAAAGGAGTACGTCAAGGCTGTATATTGTCACCGTGCTTATTTAACTTATATGCAGAGTATATCATGAGAAACGCTGGGCTGGATGAAGCACAAGCTGGAATCAAGACTGCTGGGAGAAATATCAATAACCTCAGATATGCAGATGACACCACCATTATGGCAGAAAGTGAAGAACTAAAGAGCCTCTTGATGAAAGTGAAAGAGGAGAGTGAAAAAGTTGGCTTAAAACTCAACATTCAGAAAACTAAGATCATGGCATCTGGTCCCATCACTTCATGGGAAATAGATGGGGAAACAGTGTCAGACTTTATTTTTCTGGGCTCCAAAATCACTGCAGATGGCGACTGCAGCCATGAAATTAAAAGACGCTTGTTCCTTGGAAGAAAAGTTATGACCAACCTAGATAGCATATTAAAAAGCAGAGACATGACTTTGCCGACAAAGGTCCATCTAGTCAAGGCTATGGTTTTTCCAGTAGTCGTGTATGGATGTTAGAGTTGGACTGTAAAGAAAGCTGAGCGCTGAAGAACTGATGCTTTTGAACTGTGGTGTTGAAGAAGACTCTTGAGAGTCCCTTGGACTGCAAGGAGATCCAACCAGTCCATTCTAAAGGAAATCAGTCCTGAATATTCATTGGAAGGACTGATGCTGAAGTGAAACTCCAATACTTTGGCCACCTGATGAAAAGAACTGACTCATCTGAAAAGACCCTGATGCTGGGAAAGACTGAAGGTAGGAGGAGAGGATGACAGGATGAGATGGCTGGATGGCATCATCGACTTGATGGACATGAGTCTGAGTAAACTCTGGGAGTTGGTGATGGACAGGGAGGCCTGGCGTGCTGTGGTCCATGGGGTCGCAAAGAGTCAGACACTACTGAGTGACTGAACTGAACTGACTCACTTTTTAGTGAACTATCTGCCTCCCTTGGCCTCCACGACACTATCTCCTTTCGATTCTTCAGGCGCCTCCCTTGTTTGCTTATCGGTCTCTGCTGATTGTAAACAAGAACTCCCCCATGCCATCTGCTCTGCCCTAGCTAAGCCCTCTTTTTGAAAGTCCATTCTTAGAGCTCTAAGCCCCCTTTCTGTGGGGTGAGTGCCCACTCTCTCTACTGCTCTTTCCCTTGCACCCACATCCAGACTCAGTCCAGCCACAGGGCAGCCCCCTCTCTCAGCTATCTCATGGGCCCTGAACCAACGTCCCAGCTAACCTCGGTCATATCACCTTCCCGAGTCTGCTCCTCCTCAGCTTGCTAACCGCTCCATCACCGAGTCCCCCAAATCGGAAAGCCAAGAGCTTCCCAGAATCCTCTTCTCTCACCGCTGACGGTCTCACTCATTTTCACTTCCAGGTCTTCACCTCCCCCCTGGACTTTACAGCTGCCTTTTTGGCGGTGTCTCCTGCTCTATCTTTTTCTGTCTGGCCTACGTGCACCTCCTGGTGTTCTACATGAACAGCAGGGATGACCCCAACGCCCAGCCACTCTGCGGCTTAACTTCTCCAGTCTCTGCTCCTGCGATTCCTTGCACAGAAGTTGCAGTAAACATACAGCTCAGGCCATTCTCTGAAAACTGTATTTGCTTTGGGCTTTTCACAGAGATGGTCTAAAACAGTGGTTCCAACTTGGGAACCTTGGGCTTAGGAAGCATCACGATGCTATCAGAAGACACAGGAAAAAGCCTGAGAGGTTCTTGGGGCCCAAAGATAGAATCTATAGAACAACAGAATGCTTTCTGTGGAAGCTCCTCCCGTCACCCCCATTACAGAGGATGAGTTCTTCAAACTGTTCAGCTTTCTTTCCCCAGCGAGGCCTCTGTGGTGTCACCAACAAGCCGCCCATCTTAGCCTGACCCCCAACCTTGGGGACCACCCGACGCACTCGCTCACCAACTGGCCTTTTATTTCCTTTCAGACCAAAATCAGCATCACAGGCCGTCATATCTGTATGCCACCCACACGTTACCCTGACCGCGAATGGAGCAGGGAGGTCTGAACCCTCGTATCATTCTCCGGGTGTGATCTGTACGCATCTAATGTCAGACTCATTCATTACTGTGCTGGTGTGGATCTAGATTTCACTAGACAAAAAGACATCAGTAAAAGGGTGACAAGCGGAAGCAAAACAATAAACCAAGAACGTGACAAACAGTTTCAATTGAATGTCTGTGAATGCTCTACAGCACCGAGAGGCACTTCCCCAAACAGTATTACAATGAAGGGACAGATTAGCAGAAATGAGATGGTGTGAAAGAAGAAGATATGATTTGAAGTCAGAACCACCAGGAGTTTAGGACCTAGGAACTTGCATTAAAAGCTCTCTCCTGTTGCTTCTGATAATCTGCCCATCTGGGAGCCACTGTTCTAGCTCAGTGAGGACGTGCCTGAGGGCTCTTTCTTAAACAAAAGCACTAGGGCCATAACTTATATAAAGCACACAGTTTCTGCTCACCATGCTCCATCTCTTTGCTACTGTGATTTTTTCCCCCGCCCCACCCCGGGTAAAAAGAATCCAATAAGTTGAGATTGATTGTTTCAAATGAATGAATAGCATCAACTCTGATAACCCTGAAAGGGTTTCTATGGTAACACAGAACAAAGGTAATAACCACCAAGGTCTAAATAATCAACGCTGTTTAATGATCTTAAGCTGGCTTACGTTTAATGGTTTTAAATGCAGCAAAAAGCAAAACGGTCAGTTCCGAGGAGTCAGGCAATATTACTACTAGAGTATATAACTAATTATGTGCTAACCCCAAACAAATATAAACTGGAATCTACGGTTTACTCATGAAAGCAATTAAAATACATAAATACAATCTACACGGAGTCTACCACTCTGGCATGTAATTATCTATCTAATTCAAACCACGAAGCTAGGTGTTAGAATTTAACGTCCCTGAACTAAATACAAATATGGAAAATCATTTTGGGATTTGATCCTGATTCATTTTCAACCAAATATCCACAAATTCATTTTATGCACACAAGAACTGCAACAGCTTCACCTAAATCAGTTTTCTACAAGTTAAACATCCCTCCTACACTCAGATGTGATTGTGGAACGACTTTGATCTTTATTCCCAAATTTATTGCTCCGTGTAATCCATGACAAAATATAATGTGATTTACTGTATCTCTATATGACAGCCCAGCAGCTGACAGAACTTAATAATTTAGCATAAGAAACAAACCTTCTGGCACCAAAGCACACAAATCATAATGGGGGCTCTTTCGTATCAGTTTACAATGCAGCCTATACAAGCTGACACTAAGAACTTCAAAACAATTCTCTTTTTTGTGTGCGCATTTAATGAAGGAGGTTTTTATGCCTTAAACGTGCTTTGTAGCTGCAAGCAAAAAATTCTGGAACATTTTGCTTTTGTTCTCATTAAAACAATGAGGGAGCAGTCGCATGCTAATGTTCTTTTCTCAAAGAAAAGCACTCAGTTTCTTCATTTAATTTGAAGCAAATGAAGAAACATAAACATGGGAATCTATAAACCAAATTTATATTTGGTTATTATGTGCAAAAAGGAGAGACTATATAATTGGGCACTATATATAATGAAGACAGGTACAATATAGAAAAAGAATAGATTGGATAATCAGGCACTATGTAAGGCAGTCAAAACCTGTCTTGAGAACTGAAGTTTCTCTGAAACTCTCTATGAACTCGGGTCTGCATTCGGGGCAGAAGTGTCAGACCAGATGGTCCTCGGGTCTCTTTCAACTCAGAATCTCCAGGATCCGTCTGACTCTTTTCAGAGGGTCATGATGGCTGACGGTGGGGCCGTGATGGGTCTGGGGGGTCCCACACTCCTGAACGAGGTGGCCAAGAGTGGGGGATGCTCCCAGATCACTTGCCCAGCCCCCGGCCACGAGGGCTGGCCGGGCTTCCAAAGCAGTGATCTCTGGAGTCTAACTGGGGTTCTCGACAGAATACCCACCCTACCCCTACCCCATGGGTCTTCAGGTATTTGTCAACCTATGACCCAATCAAGGAGAAGCCACTTCTTGCCGCCTCTCTACGGTATTTGGTTACAAAAGACAAGTTATATACGGTTTAGCTGTTCAGTCGTGTCCGACTCTTTGTGACCCCATAGACTGCAGCCCACCAGGCTCCTTCCATGGAATTCTCCAGGCAAGAATACTGGAGTGGACTGCCATTTCCTTCTCCAGGGGCTCTTCCCCACCCAGGGACTGAACCTGGGTCTGCTGCATTGCAGGCGGATTCTTTACCATCTCAGACACCAGAGAAACCCAAGTGATAGCTTGATCACTTCAGTGCAGACCTTTGACACCCAGTGGCTTCTTACAGGCATGTGAATGAAAGATTCTTATTGAGGTGAGTTACCGCTGGGACGTCCAAGACACCGTCCACACGCTGCTGCTTGCTGGCTGAAGCCACTGTGGGTCACAGTCTGAGCTCCTGCCCCGCAAGTGAGGAGGCGCGATGCCAGAGGCCCACCCGGGGGCGGGGCCATCTGATGTGCAGACAGGGCCGCAGCAGAGCCGGCCCCTAGAGCCCGTGCCCGCTGCCCTGCGTGGCGCCCTCCCTCACCTCTCCTCCAGGCCTGCACATCGCCCTGCTCACATTCTAAACCAGCATCTTGACATGCTCAGCACCTACCATTTGTCACACACACTCATCTCTGGTTCTGTAATCTCACAACCGAACTTGGAAAAGCTCCAAGAATTCCTACTGCCTCTTGTTTGAAAAGATTATAGTTAATCGCTTCAGAGTCCAAAGCTACGAAAATGCTTTAAGAGCTTTTCTGATGAACTATATGATTGGGTTTCAATTCACTCCAAATAAAGAACAAATAAAACCTTATATGCAAATGTGCCATGAGCCAGGCTTTGTTCTGGAGTGTGCCAGTGGACTCCCAATCTTTTAAAATGGCCATGAACCTTCTGAATATTTAAATACAAAGAAATCAAAAGATGTGAACTGAATAATTGACTAGCCACAACAGGTAGAAACAAAAATTTCAAAATTTTCCCGACTGGTCAGAGGCGTAACACAAATGCTTAACCCAGAATATACTCAAAAGCTATTCTCCTGCACTTGATTTACAAAGTTTAAATATATTTGGTACTTAAATATATACAAAAAAAATTTGGTATTTAACTCTGCAGTGTTGCTTCCCTTTTATTTTGAAGTGAAAGAGTAAAAAAGAAAAAATGTTTTCTTTGCACAACCTCCTTAAAAATGTGCTTTCTCTTTTTTGCTACATTTGACGTGGAATCTGCAGCTGCCAACAGATCTTCAGGAATATCCACCAAGAAGAAGCGCCACATCCTTCACGGCTTGGCCCGAAGTGCCTAGCCTCCCCGAAACTCGCCTCTCCTCTTCTCCCAGGCAGACACCGTCCCTGGCTGCCTCCACTGTCCTGCTTGTCTTCCACCAACTCTGACGTCAGACCCAAACGTGTCTCAGGTGAAGGGATGTGGACTGCGTCCTGGGTGCGGTGAGGCCCCTAAGAGGCTCTGGGGCAGGCAGCGAGGTGAGCAGCTGCCGGGGGAGAGGAGCCCCAGGGCCACGGGAGGAGCCACAAGGGCACGGCAGGAGGCCGAGCAGCAGCCAGGGCTTCTGTTCCCAGTCCCGGTGCAGCCGCGAGCCGCGAGGACACAGAGGACGTGGGGGTCACCCCGGCCTCGGGCCTCTTTCTGAAGAAGGAAGTTGCGCGGAGGAAACCCAGAATGGTAAACCAGAGGAAACGACGGCCTTTGCCCTCTTCACATGTTCATCCACCTTTCTACCACGTCTTTCACAAACATGCGGGCGCCCAACTGCTGACACCCTTCCAGATGGATTCTCCTACGGAGATTCTTCATTCAAAGATGTTTAAGTTTCATGTATCTTTCAGAGTGCAGCGGGGACAAATGAAGGATGTATTGAGAGATGTGACTACCGGTGAACCACACACGACCCTGGGGACTGAGGGTCGGAGGCCCCCATGTGCAGGGGATGGCCCCTCTCAGAGCTGCCCCCACCCTTCCCACACTCCCTTCTCAGTGTTACCGGTCGCCTTTGCTTCCATAACCCACTGTTGTTTTTAAACAGATATAATTCATTCACCATCCTGCTCACCCTTTTCAGGTGTGCAGTGCAGCAACTTACACTGTGTTCACAAAGCTGTACAGCTGTGTGTCTAAGCACTGAGAGTCTTCTGCCCCAAAGGGGCCCGCGGCATCAGCTGCCATTCCGCACCCTCTCAGGCCCTGGAGGCCCCGAGTCCGCCCTCCGTCTCTGTGCATTCGTCTATTCTGAATATTTCTTACAAACGGGACGATACGATGTGTGTTCTTTAGTGTCTGCCTCTTCTCACATGCACAATATTTTCAAGGCTTGTCCACCTTGTAGCAGGCATCAGTAATTCATTCCTTTTATGACTAAATACCACCCAATTGTATGGATATACCACATTTGTCCATTTATCACCATCAGATGGGAATTGGGTTGTTTGTACTTTGTGACTACTGCAAATAAATGCTGCTATGAACATCTGTGTGTAGGTTTTTACAGGAACACGTGTTTTCAGTTCTCCTGGGATATACTCAGGCGTGGGACTGAGGGGTCCTATGGCAACTCTATGGGCTCCCCTGGTCGCCAGCAGTAAAGACCTTCTTGCAATGCAGGAGACCTGAGTTCGATCCCTGGGCTGGGAAGAGCCTCTGGAGGAGGGCTTGGCAACCCACTCTAGTACCCTTGCCTGGAGACTCCCACGGACAGAGGAGCCTGGCGGGCTGCAGTCCACGAGGTCGCTCAGAGTCAGAAATGACTGAAGCGACGAAGCGGCAGCAGCAGCATGGTAATTCTATGTGCGACCTTTGGAGACGGATGCTTTCAAACTGCGGTGCTGGAGAAGACTCTTGAGAGTCCCTTGGACAGCAAGGAGATCAAACCAGTCCATCCTAAAGGAAATCAACCCTGAATATTTACTGGAAGGACTGATGCTGAAGCTGAAGATTCAATACTTTGGCTACCTGCTGGGAAGAGCCAACTCATTGGAAAGACCCTGATGCTGGGAAAAATTGAGGGCAGGAGAAGCAGACGACAGAGGATGAGATGGTTGGATGGCATCACCAACTCAATGGACATGCGTTTGAGCAAACTCTGGCGATGGTGAAGGACAGGGAGGCCTGGCGTGCTGCAGTGGGGGATCGCATGGGGTCGCAAAGAGTTGAACACGACTGAGCGACTAACAACAATGACGAAAGGATTCCCAGCACACCGCCATTTTTAGAAAACACCCCGTAACAATGCTGCGCTGCATGAGAATGTTTTGAAAGGATATTAACCACGTTACAAACCGTCCTCTTCACTGAGGAAAAAGACAGTGAAAGTGTCAGTCGCTCAGTCGTGTCCAATTCTTTGCGACCCCATGGACTGCAGCACGCCAGGCCTCCCTGTCCTTCACCATCTCCGGGAGTTTGCTCACATTCACGCCCATTGAGTCGATAACGCCATCCAACCCTCTCATCCTCTGTCGCCTGTTGCCTCCTTCTCCCCCTGCCCTCAATCTTTCTAAACATCAGGGTCTTTTCCAATGAGTCGGCTCTTCCCAGCAGGTGGCCAAGGTATTGGAGCTTGTTTCTCTCTGAAGATTTCAATTCCAGGAATTTGAACAAGTGACTTTTTAAACGGTATTGCATTGAATCTTTTTTTTTGCATTGAATCTTGTTCTAATTGTGATGCTCTCTTGACATATGTTCCTAAAAAATGTAGAGTCAAATTCAGTTTCCCCTCAAAGAGGCAGAAAACCCAGCAGCCATCGTCTCCTCACAAATCTGACCTCTAGCTCAATGTTGCTTCCTCATATCTCCCTCTAGATTTGACTCCTTACTCTAAAAAAGTTGCATTTAAAAAGCCATCTTTGAGTTCTAATATTTTCTCCCTAAAGATGTGAAAAAGTAAAAATGGAAAAAAAACCCCACCACCTTCAGTGAAGTTAAAGTCAGAAAAAGCCAGAACTTCAAAGGAACTGAGTGAAAAAAACGCAGGCAAGGTTCACCAGTGGATGATGAAGAAGTAGAAGAAAGTCTGGGGAGATACAGGGTATGCCCACAGACTCAGAGTATCTCCTCAAGACAGCTCACCTATCACAAAGGGAAAAATAACTTTACAACAGAGAGCCTGGCACACGGCACCTGAGTGACCGATGTTAACATCGCCAGTGATAGTGTCTCGACACCAGTGATACCACGCACTCGGGACGGCACGACACCCCCTCCGTAGGATTCCCGCCAAAAACACAGGCCCTCGGTCTGATCGTGAAACAACGTAAAACAAATGCAAAGCGAAAAGCATCACACAAAATAACGGGCGCTCCTCAGAAGTGACGAGGTCCTGAAAAAGGAGAGACTGAGACTGCGTCCCGGACCGGAGGGGACGCAGGAGAGCGGACAGCTATGTGCGACGGGAGGCCCTGGATGGAGCCCGGGACAGCAGAGGAGGAGCAGCAGCGAGAAAGCCGCAGAGACGCACGAGGGCTGCAGTCACCGCCCAGCATGGACGCAAGCTGCCTCGCCAGCGCTACTCGCCAGCTTTCCACGGTCACACTGACAGCAAGTAGGCTGCTGACCTGGGAGAAGCTGAGTGATGACGGATGGAAATTCTCTGCACTTTTTAGCAACTTCTCAGTAAGTGTAAATAGCAAGTTTTAAAAGTTTTACAAAGTCATCTTCTAACTTAATAAGTAGAGTTTTCATAATTACTGCCTGACATCCCCCCAACATGTTCTGAGCTCTTTGCTCGCCATTTTCTGTCCCACTGGACTGCCTCAGAAATTTGTATCTAGTGTCAGTTCAAAGACCATCTTCTCCATAAAACAGTCCCTGATTATCACAGACCTCAGATTTCCAGCGCTGTACCTAAGCTGGAATTTTATCACGCAGAGATGTGGTTTCAGATAGACAGCCGGACAGGACTTAGCAACTAAACCATCGCCAGCCCGTACAGTTAGGCTCGTCTACGCTTGTATTTCTCACTATCGCCACCATGAAGAGCTTCCCCGGTGGCATCTGCCTACAGTGCGGGAGACCAGGGCTCGACTCCTGGGTCAGGAAGATCCCCTGGAGAACGGAATGGCAACCCACTCCAGTATTCTTGCCTGCAGAATCCCATGGATGGAGGAGCATGGGAGACTATACCAAGGGGTCGAAAAGAATCGGAAATGACTTCACTTTCACTTTCCACTATAACAAAAGCTCCCAGGAAGCAGCGGAGGTTTACTTCCTCCCCTGATCAGCACGGAGCTAAGTACACGGAAAATGCCTGATACATACACACTGACTCATTCACCCACAAACTAAGGAAGCTGAAGCTTTGGGGGCCCACACCACCTGTTCATTCCCTCTTTGAGCTGTCAGACACCAAGTAGAGGACTAGGTGGGCCATGAGTTATGGCTAAGGATGACAGTTCTAATACTTTCTTGTTCACAGGAAGTCTCTAAAATGTATGAGACTTCCTTCAATTTAATAAGGTGATCTGGGTCTAATAAACACCATAATCTATATTGGAACTTTAACAATTAACAGAACTAGAGGTCTAAATTATAAATCTTTAAAATCTTATTTTAAAATCTTAAAATTCCTCGTCCAATAATAACAGGAAATGTATAATAATAAAAGCAACGTCACAAATAAGACTCAAAGCCACCAAGGTTTTATGAGGTATTTTCCATGACCCAGGGCTGCTTCCTCAGACTGTCCAAGGATGTCTACTGAGCTGCTAAATTCGTGCAGTGGGAACAAATGTCTGTTCTCTTTGCCAAGAAAATACCATAGATGAATATTAAAAACAGCTCTCTTAGCCAAAATTCACATCTGCATGCACTTAGAAGTGTAGCTTTTCTTTCTTCCAATAATAATTTGTAATGCATTGTGAAAATCTTAAAAGTGGCATACAGTACTCTCCACCTGGCCAGTTAACTAGCGTTTCAGCCATAAAGGCACTGATAAGGCCTGTATGTGGGTTAGTGTGCTTGTGGACATGTGCACATACCTGTGTCTGTCTACTAGGAAGGTTTTTGGACATGTAGCTCAGTGCTTGCTCTCTCTGTCTCCATATATATATTCAGAAAATAAAATTCAAAACATACCCTAATGTAACTAATCAATTAACAAAGAAAATATTTTCAAGGGTATTGTAATTTAAGATGGGCTTCCCAGGTGGTGCTTGTGGTAAAGAACCCGCCTGCCAGTGCAGGGTTCAATCCGTGGTTCTGGAGGACCCCCTGGAGGAGGGGGTGGCAACCCACTCCAGCATTCTTGCCTGGAGAATCTCCATGGAAACCGGAGCCCGATGGGCTTCAGTCCATGAGGTCACAGAGTCAAACACAACTGGAATGACTCAGCATGCAGAGCACACACGCACATGATCTAAGGCACAACAGTCAGACTCTCTACACAAGTGTGGGGAGACTGGAACTTACCAGACTCTCTACACAAGTGTGGGGAGATCGGAACTTAATCAGACTTTCTACACGACTATGGGGAGACCAAAACTTAATCAGACTCTCTACATGACTGTGGGGAGACCGGATCTTAATCAGACTGTCTACACAACTGTGGGGAGACCGGAACTTATCAGACTCTCTACACAACTGTGGGGAGACCGGAACTCATCAGGCTCTCTACACGACTGTGGGGAGACCGGAACTTACCAGACTCTCTACACAAGTGTGGGGAGACCGGAACTTAATCAGACTTTCTACACGGCTATGGGGAGACCAAAACTTAATCAGACTCTCTACACGACTGCGGGGAGACTGGATCTTAATCAGACTTTCTACACGACGGTGGGGAGACCGGAACTTATCAGACTCTCTACACAACTGTGGGGAGACCGCAACTTAATCAGACTCTCTACACGACTGTGGGGAGACCGCAACTTAATCAGACTTTCTACATGACTATGGGGAGACCAAAACTTAATCAGACTCTCTACACGACTGTGGGGAGACCGGTACTTAATCAGACTGTCTACACAACTGTGGGGAGACCGATACTTAAAAAGCTTTGCAACTATCAAACAGACGTTTTTTTTAAAGAAGGACATTGATTCACTGAAAATGACATTACAAACACTGATATTTTTCCACCAAATTTTCAAGTGTAGGAGAAATATATTTTGCATCTGATTTCAATATAGTTGTTTTTGCAAAAATTATGTAATATTTAAGTAGTAGAGGCTTTCAACTTAATGCAATATTTAGAATATGTATATAAACTGCTAATTTTAAATCACTTTAATGTTTAAAAAATGATTAATAAAATCAAGAATAATTTGTATCTTAAAAAGAAGCAATTCAATATATCTATAACATGCCTATAATTTATGGATATCATTGTTATTTAAAAATCACAGACAGGTCTGAGGGAGGAAACAATAAAGTAAACTGGGAAATTAAAAATGCTCTGTCTTCCGGATGCATTTTCCATGATTGATGTGACGTCATCTGACTCTAAATATATTAGGTTTGTTTTGAGAAGTCATTTTAAAAAATTCATCGGTCTAGTAATAAAATATGCTTCTGTGAGAAATAAAGTATGTTAACATAGGTTGCTTCACTGAATTAAAATTAATCCTCCATAAAGAAAACTGTTAATACTTAATTGATTATATAGAAATTCCAAGGAAACTACCAAAAAAGTAACTAGAGCAAATAAGTGACTTTAAAAAGGTCATAGGATACACAATCACTATTGGAAACCTCTATTGTACTCCTCGATAGTAGTGACTAAAAAATGAGAACGCTGAAAACATGAAATAATTAGGTATAACCCTAATAAAATTAAAGCAGCGTCTGTATGCTGAGAACTGCAAATGCTGATGAAAGACAGTCAGTCAGTTAGTTCAGTCGCTCAGTCGTGTCCAACTCTTTGCCACCCCATCAACTGGACCACGCCAGGCCTCCCTGTCCATCACCAGTTCCCAGAGTTCACCCAAACTCATGTCCATCGAGTTGCTAACGCCATCCAGCCATCTCATCCTCTGTCGTCCCCTTCTCCTCCCTCAATCCCTCCCAGCATCAGGGTCTTTTCCAATGAGTCAACTCTTCGCATCAGGTGGCCAAAGTACTGGAGCTTCAGCTTCAGCCTCAGTCCTTCCAATGAACATCCAGGACTGATCTCCTTTAGGATGGACTGGTTGGATCCCCTTGCAGTCCAAGGGACACTCAAGAGTCTTCTCCAACACCATAGTTCAAAAGCATCAGTTCTTTGGCACTCAGCTTTCTTCACAGTCCAACTCTCACATCCATACATGACCAC
>SJYG01000581.1:1138608-1208171 GCA_006410535.1 Litocranius walleri | reverse complement strand
TTTTCTGGAACTCTCTTGCTTTTTCCATGATCCAGCAGATGTTGGCAATTTGATCTCTGGTTCCTCTGCCTTTTCTAAAACCAGCTTGAACATCAGGGAGTTCATGGTTCATGTATTGCTGAAGCCTGGCTAGGAGAATTTTGACCATTACTTTTCTAGCATGTGAGATGAGTGCAATTGTGCAGTAGTTTGAGCATTCTTTGGCAATGCCCTTTTTTGGGATTGGAATGAAAAATGACTTTTTCCAGTCCTGTGGCCACTGCTGAGTTTTCCAAATTTGCTGGCATATTGAGTGCAGCACTTTCACAGCATCATCTTTCAGGATTTGAAACAGCTCCACTGGAATTCCATCACCTCCACTAGCTTTGTTCGTAGTGATGCTTTCTAAGGCCCACTTGACTTCACATTCCAAGATGTCTGGTTCTAGGTGAGTGATCACATCATCATGATTATCTGGGTCGTGAAGATCTTTTTTGTACAGTTCCTCCGTGTATTCTTGCCACCTCTTCTTAATATCTTCTGCTTCTGTTAGGTCCATACCATTTCTGTCCTTTATCAAGCCCATCTTCGCATGAAATGTTCCCTTGGTATCTCTAATTTTCTTGAAGAGAGCTCTAGTCTTTCCCATTCTGTTGTTTTCCTCTATTTCTTTGCACTTATTGCTGAAGAAGGCTTTCTTGTATCTCTTTGCTATTCTCTGGAACTCTGCATTCAGATGCTTATATCTTCCCTTTTTCCCTTGGCTTTTCGCTTTTCTTCTTTTCACAGCTATTTGTAAGGCCTCCTCAGACAGCCATTTTGCTTTTTTGCATTTCTTTTTCTCGACAATAAAGAAAACTAAATAAATGACAGTGGAGTCTAAGTTCATGGACTGGGACACTCAATATCATTAAGATTTCACTTTTTTCCAAACTGAGAAATAGATTTAATACAATTGAAAAGTCCCAGTGGATTCTGTGCAGAATTCATTTCACCGTCTCTAAGAGCAAAAGAACTACCATGAGCAAAACTATTCTGAGAAAGAACAAAGTTGGACAACCCATACTACTTGTCTCCAAGACTGACTATAAAAGCTACAATAATTAAGACAGTGTGGCATTGGTGAAGGAAAGATATACACGTCAGCAGAACAAAATTTGAGAGTCTAGTATTATGGCACATATGATTTGGCCAACTGATTTTCAACAAAGCTGCAAAGATGATCCAACAGAGAAAAAAATCATCTTTTCAACAAACAGTGCTGATACAATGGAATCAATCTACGTCTTGCACCAGTCCCATGGACCACAGAAACAAATATAAAACGTGTAAAAGAAAACAGGAGAAAATCCCTGTGACCAAAAGCCTGACCTTAAAAGAACAAACTGATGAACCAGATTACATAAATATTAGGAACTTCTGCTCTTTGAAATATACTGTTAAAAGAATGAAAGGAAGCCACCTACTGTGAAAGTGTTTCCAAATCATATATCTTATGAAGAATTTGTATCTAAAATACATTAAGAACACTCAAAATTCAATAGTAAGACAAGAAATGACTGAATACGAAATTAGAAAAACATTTAAATAAACACTATCTATACCAAGGACAGAGAAGCCTGGCGTGCTGCAGTCCACTGGGTCCCAAAGAGTGGGATCTGGCTGAACGACTAAAGTGAAGTCGCTCAGTCATGTCTGACTCTGAGACCCCGTGGACTGCAGCCTACCAGGCTCCTCTGTCCATGGGATTTTCCAGGCAAGAGTACTGGAGAGGGTCGCCATTTCCTTCTCCAGAAGGATCGAACCCAGGTCTCCTGCATTGTAAGCAAGAGGCTTTACCGTCTGAGCCAGCAGGGAAGCCCCACCTTAAAGTACTGAGGTGAGAGGGCCTGAGGCTTCGGTGCCCGACACACCCAGTGCTGAGCTATGTGTCTCAGGAGGACTCCCGCCCTGGGTCTCCATCTTACCTTCTTCTCTTTGAGGCCAGATGGTCCAGGGTCTCTCAGGGGCCGCAGACTCCCATCCTGCTCTGTCTCAGGGGAGCCACCACACTCTCCCCTCAGCCCTATTGGATGCCGGGCCTGACTTTCCCTGAGACCCGAAGAGTCTGAAGTCAGAGAAGCCCACATATCCTTCGCCTCATGGGAGACCCAGGAGTGGCCGAGAGTGGGAAGCAGGCTCTGCTCTGATGCTCCTGGGGCCCAGCCTCCCGGGCTGCTGGGCAGGTGGCAGCCGAGGTCACAATCCGCTGTTACTAGCATCATGCAGGGCTGAGGACCATGCGCCCTGTCTTGTGATTCTGTCTCCCAGGGGCCGAACGGTCAGGAGGCTGAAGACGCCCCCAGGCTTAGGGGCAGGACGACAACAGCCCGCCGGGGACTCCGCACATCACTGCTCAGCCTGGGGTGGTGATAATGAAGAGCATTCTGGAAGAACTGAAGAATGGAACTTAACAATCACATACGAACCATCTGGCAAAGAATGCCCTTTCTCCTAAATGTAAGCTTATCTACGGCTTACTTCTCCTTCCTCTCAGGAGCATGTGTGCTAAGTTGCTTCAGTCGTGTCCGACTCTGGGCAACCCCACGGACTCCTCTGTCCATAGGATTCTCCAGGCAAGAATACTAGAGCAGGTTACCACTTCTTCCTCTAGGGGATCTTCCCGACCCAGGGATCAAGCCCACGTCTCCTGCATTAGCAGGCGGACTCTTTACCACTGAGCCACCGCGGAAGTCCACTCAGGCCTTTTTAAAATTCTGTGGCTCAGGGTCTGTCTCTCCTGCTGGAGTGTGAGCTCTGAGCAGGCAGGAGTCTCTGGCTGTTCGTTCACGGCTACAGCAAGCCTCCAGGATCACAACACACAGAGCAGGTGTCAAACACTAAAGCATTACAAACGTGCCATTGTCTGCTAATCGCCCGGAGCATCCATGCTTCTCTTCTGAACAGTGACCCTCTGTGCACATGCTCACAAGCGCCTGCTCCTTGCAGCAGCCCAGGACTAGGGTTTCTCCAGTGTGGCTTGGTGGGAGTGAGAGGCAGCTGCCATCGCACTTCCTGAGAAGCACATGGCTGTCCCCGTCCTCCTTGTCCCTTCCTGCTGCCTGAGCCCTGGTGAGGCAGGAGCCACTCAAGGCAGAGGGAGGCTCCACATGGGAGACGACGGAGCCAGGCCAACAGCCAGCCTGGCCCTCCATGACCTCTTGGGACGGAACCATTTGCTCTCACCCTGAACCAGACTGTGACGAGAGAGCAAAATAAACTCCCAACCTCACTTGTCCATGGTTTTGGGACTCTTTTTTATAGAAGCTTGAGCTCACTGTAAAGAACAGGGAGAAGACTTCATACAATTTTTCACTTTTGATTTATCAATATAGTGAATTATACTGATAGCATTCCTAATATCAAGCCATCTTTGCATTCTTGGAATAATCTCATGTGGCCATGGTAAGCTGCTGTTGCTCAGTAGCTAAGTCATGTCCAACTCTATGCGACCCCATGAGCTGCAGCAAGCAAGGCTTCCCTATCCTTCACTGTCTCCTGGAGTTTGCTCAAATTCATCTCCATCGAGTTGGTGATGCCATCCAGCCATCTCATCCTCTGTCATCCCCTTCTCCTCCTGCCTTCAGTCTTTCCCAGCATCAGGGTCTTTTCCAAAGAGTCGGCTCTTCACATCAGGTGGCCAAAGTACTGGAGCTTCACCTTCAGCATCAGTCCTTCCAATGAGCGTGTAGGGGTTACTTCCTTTAGGAGGGACTGGTTGGGTCTCCTTGCTGCCCAAGGACCCTCAAAAGCTTTCTCCAGCCTCACAATTCAGAAGTGTCGGCTCTTTGGCACTCCAGCCTTCTTTATGGTCCAACTCTCACATCCGCATGTGACTGCTGAGAAAACCATCGCTCTGACTATACGGACCTTTGCTGGAAAAGGGACGTCTTTGCTTTCTCACACTGTATGACATGCTGTTTTAAATGCAATACTAACCTCTATTGCCTAGGATTTTATTGGATCTTTTTACAAGATTCATGAGTGAGATTAATTTGTGTTTAAAGGGATATCATTTTCAGGTTTTAGTATGGATATTATGGTAACCAGAAAAGATTACTAGATCAAAAGGCATAGGGGTTTTAAACCCACTGACACAGGCTGTTGAAGGCGCTCAGGAAGGCTGCAGCAACTCACACTCAGGGACAGCGCTTTGGGGCATTTACTCACTGCAGCCTCCGTACTTTGTACCCTATTTTAAAACAATACCTGGTACTATTTATAGTAATAGTAACATGCTTAATTGATATACGAAAAGTAGCTTCTTGTCTCAGTATTTCCTTGATTACTTGTGAAGACGAAGAGGTTTATTTAAGCCGATTACACTTTTCCTGGTCATGTATAGTCACTATTATTCTTTACTATATCTTGTAAAGTACTCAAATTCATTGATCACTTAAAATCATATTTAATCCTCACGACACTGAGTCAGGAAGTTCTGCTCACCCAGAATAACTGCTTTCCTTTCGTGATGAATGACGCTCAGAACGAGACTCGGCTCTCGGCCCAGGGCCGTCCGCCGTCCTGTGCCGACTCCTCCGCAACCTCAGACCGGACACCCGACACCTGCCGCGCTTCTGCTCGCCAGGCGCCGTCCCCTCGCAGGAGGCGAACACACACCCAGAAGCCTCTGCCCGCGGATCCTGGCGCCCGCTCCCCATCTGAACGCCACTCTCTGAGGATGGCAAGTGCACTGTTCTCCTTTCAGCAACTCCGCAGTCAACGGCTGCCTTTCGCTGCACTGATCCCAGAGACTGTTCCTGCATTCTAGGTAAAAGAATTTCCCTCAAGAACATCCCAAAGGATAAAGCAAGCAAGGCCGGGGAACGGAAGTGCTGACATCGCTACTGGTACAGTCAGCACACTGGGACGCCAGGCCACAGAATGAAAAGGGGGGCCTGGAAATTTTAAACGTTTACTTTTAAAACAAACTGACTTATTTATAATTCTAGATGTTATTTTCAAATAACCCCTAACATAAAATACACTTAGTTTTCTCCTGGTAAGACAGCTGTCTAGCTTAGGCACCAGACTGTGGTCTGCTCTCTGGACTTGCTGGGAAGCAGGGCAGGGGGAGGAGGTGCAGAAGGTCCTCGGGAGACCGGGCACGCTGCCCTCCTCCGTCCACATGCCAGACTCTGCAGGCCCACTCACCAGGCGGTGGTGAGACCCTGACCACATAAATATTCAAGCTCGAATGACAACTGACATGCTGCTATTTCTGCTTCATAAGCAAACACCCCAGAAACGATTCCAGTGTTCACTTGGTGGAATCACTGTGAAGCAGGTGCGCCACATGAGAGTCAGAAGCAGGAGAGAGCTGGAACTGGTGTGAGACTGAGCCTTGAAAGGGTATCCTGCCCCTCTATTACATGTGTGTAAGAGTAGCCCCTGTCCTGCCCCTCTCATTACATGTGTGTAAGAGCAGCCCCTGTCCTGCCCCTCTATTACATGTGTGTAAGAGTAGCCCCTGTCCTGCCCCTCTATTACATGTGTGTAAGAGTAGCCCCTGTCCTGCCCCTCTATTACATGTGTGTAAGAGTAGCCCCTGTCCTGCCCCTCTCTTACATGTGTGTAAGAGTAGCCCCTGTCCTGCCCCTCTATTACATGTGTGTAAGAGTAGCCCCTGTCCTGCCCCTCTATTACATGTGTGTAAGACTAGCCCCTGTCCTGCCCCTCTATTACATGTGTGTAAGAGTAGCCCCTGTCCTGCCCCTCTATTACATGTGTGTAAGAGTAGCCCCTGTTACCACCCAAGAGGGCTTACAATCGAGGCAACTGAAGTGACTCTACAATTTTAAATGTGAATAAGCACAGTACATCATGCGAAATGCCAGACTGGATGAAGCACAAACTGGAATCAAGATTACCAGGAGGAATATCAATAACCTCAGATATGCAAATGACACCACCCTTATGGCAGAAAGCGAAGAGGAACTAAAGAGCCTCTTGAAGATGGTGAAAGAGGAAAGTGAAAAAGCTGGCTTAAAACTAAACACTCAAAAAACAAAGATCATAGCACCTGGTCCCATCACTTAATGGCAAATAGATGGGGAAAAAATGGAAACAGTGACAGACACTATTTTCTTGGTCTCCAAAATCACTGCAGATGGTGACTGCAGCTATGAAATTAAAAGATGCTTGCTCTTTGGAAGAAAATCTATGAAAACCTAGACAGCATATTAAAAAGCAGGAACATTACTTTGCCAGCATATAGTCAAAGCTATGCTTTTTCCAGTCAAGTACAGATGTTGAGAGTTGGACCACAAAGACGGCTGAGCACCAAAGAATTGATGTTTTGACCTGTACTGTTGGAGAAGACTCTTGAGAATACTTTGGACTGCAAGGAGGTCAAACCAGTCAATCCTAAAGGAAATCAGTCTTGAATATTCATTGGAGGGACTGATGCTGAAACTCTGATACTCTGGCCACCTGATGAGAAGAACTGACTCACTGGAAAAGACCCTGATGCTGGAAAAGATTCAGGGCCGGAGGAGATGGGGACGACAAAAGATGAGATGGTTGGATGGCATCACCGACTCAGTGGACATGGGTTTGAGTACACTCTGGGAGTTGGTAATGGACAGGGAGGCCTGGCGTGCTGTGGTTCATGGGGTCGCAAAAAGTGGGACACAACTGAGTGACTGGACTGAAAGTTTTCCAGGTTTCCGTCTGCGCAGGTGTTTTCTTTTGTATTAGATTAACTGACTGTTACGTTCCGAGGTATTTATTGCTAGAGCTCAGCGCCCAGGCTCCGGTGCACAAGCCCAGAAAACACCCACTGGAAGCTCCCCAACTCTTGAGCTTTGTAAGGGCCAAGCTGGACACTGTGTGTCAATCAGTGTGTGTAAATTTGAACTGTTTGAGAATAATATTTAATTTAAAATTTTAAGGACACAAACTTCACTTTCCTTCCAAAGGAAAAACTTGGGGAAAAGATCAAAGTAAAAAGAACAGAATTGAGAACAGAAATCCATTTTAAGCCAAAATGACAATGTCTTCATAAGTTAATATTAATCCTTTAATTATAAATCTCAAAGGTTTAAGTAGTTTCTGTGACCTTAGCTTTGGATAATTATACCATATGGAGCTTTTCTTAAATTTGAAAAAGATGCTGAGTTGTTGCTCCAGGCCTTTTGGTGATTTCCGCCTGGCAGAATTCCAGTTTAGTCCTTCAGATGCCATTAAAATTATAGATCAGGAGCCCAAGCCTGTAAGTACCATGTCAATTTCACAAGAGCTTTTTAACTTCAGTACAGTGTGAAAACTGTGTGATGTGTTCATATATTTTAAGATATCAAATTGTGACGCATAAAGCCACTACTCATGCTGGAGATTTCACAAAGGAACTGGCAATGCACTAAACGCCAATAGAAGTTCCGTGTTTCACAAAAGCAAAGGACAAAATCAAAGGCAAGTGCCGGAAATACTTGCCACAAAGAATTTCATCACCCTAAATACGAAGTTTATATGAGGTGATGAGAACAATGCCAGGACATCAACAGATAAGACTCAGACCCAGGACACAAACACACAATTCTCAGGAAAAGAAGCATGACTGACAGAGCTGCTGTAAATATCCAGTCTCACTCTTAAATATGAAATTAGAAACAGTAAGTGTTTCTTACCAACACCCTGGCCCCCAAATTAGAGTATTAATACTAAGGACTGGCTATACGAAACAGATATTCTGTGGGGAAAAATGTAAATTAGTACAGCATTGCTGAAAAGCCGTCTGGCCCGTAGTTCATCTGGGATCTTAAACTAAGGAGGAAAATGGAGACAGATATTTTGTGGGGAAAAATGTAAATTAGTGCAGCGTTGCTGAAAAGCAGTCTGACCCTTAGTTCATCTGGGATCTTAAGCTAAGGAGGACAATGGGAATGCTGACAAAATGTTTAGTGTGAAGATGTTAATTGTTGCATCAAGTTCGAGAACTTTCAAAGCAAAATGCTTAAAAAATAGAAGAATTTCGGCCTGGGTGTCGCACTGAGCAGCCCGCCTGCCCTGAAGCTCTACCGATGGGAGAGGATGGCGGGGTGAGAGGACGGGGAGCCTTCCTGGGGCAGAGACCGGCGGGCAGGAGCGAGGGAGGCGGCCTCCAGGACCGGCCGCTGTCCGCGCAGCTGGACGGAGATCGGCTCATAGCCGCATCCCAGCCGCCAGCAACGGGGTCCACCGGCCCCCAGCTCGTGCATCTCCAGACGTTTTCAGCCTAAATCCTCCTCCTGCGCTCTGTGGCCCGCTCCTTCCTGCGGCGCCCCGTCCCCGAGCGCCCCCGCCTTGCCCACGGTGCCCTGCGGCCGCACTCCATCCACACCGCTGCCTGCAGTGCTCTGCCCACGGTCACAGCCACTCTCAGTTCCCAATCCTGGACCTTCCTCCCTGCTTGGCCTTCCGGATTTTCTGTCACATCTTTGACGAGCGTCCTTTCCAAACCGCCTCTGCCACTATTTCCAGGAAAATACACTTTTTTCCGCTTCCTCTGCACAACCCTTCTCTCTCTCCTCCCCGACTTCACGAGTCCTGCACGGCTGGTGGTTTGGGGGTACGCTCCCCAGCCCCCACGCTGCAGCCTCCGCTCCGTCCGGCCCTCCTGAGGGTCGTCTACAAACGCTACTCCAATCCACATCGCTACTGGGCCTGACTTGCCTGGAGAAGCCCATGGACGGAGGAGCCTGGTAGGCTATAGTCCATGGGGTCGCAGAGAGTCGGACATGACTGAGCGACTTCACCTTCACCCTCACCTCCACTGGGCTCGAACGGAGCTCCTCCTCTCTGTGCCGGACCAGAGGCCCTGACGGCCGCTCCTGAATGCCGAGGGTGGGACTCACACGGAACGCTGAGCGCTGGGTCGACTCTGAGTCGTGCCTCCTCTCGCGGGGTTGCCACCTTCAGGCACCTCGAGGCGCCCTGGGGGCCCCTCCTGGACTGACCCCTCCGCGGCGCTGGTCCTGCCAACACTGACGGAAGAGCCTCCTAACTGGTCCCTGGGTCCTGACACCTCACGGTGAAGGAGCCCTGAGCGACCCCGGGGTGTAAGCTCGAAGCCAAGGCCAGTGCCGTGTGTGCTCGGTGGGCCAGCTGGTCAGGCCTGGCTGGAACCGCGCCGCCCCGCTGGCCACCCGGCCACACACACGTCCCTCACGGTGCGGCTCAGCGCCTGCTCGCCCCAGCCCCGCGTTGTGGTGTCCAGGTGAAGCTCACCTGCCCCAGGTGTGCCCTGGGCGCCCTTACTTGAGTGTGCCTCCCTCATTCACTGCGTCCTGCTCACAGCCCCTGCGAGTCCCACAGCCATCCTTGCCCACGGGCTCCTCAGGGACAGGGGCCTCTTGTTCTTGCCTTTCTGCGCGGCTCCCAAGTGCTGGGATAATGCCTCAGACACAGAAGATATTCCAGAAATACTGGCCAAATAAGTTACTGGCAGTGTGCAATACTATTATCTATAACCTGTAAATTAGTTAGCAACACAAATAAATCTATACTTGAAAACTTTCCTCTCTTATTGAAAAGAACCCTTTAAAACGTGGACACCTGATTCAAGAGAACTGAGGCTCAGCTGCCTGTTTGAAGTCTGGCTTCACTATCTGGACTTTAACCCTTGGGGCACACGGTGCCCAGGCCACCGAAGCCTGTGTCCCTGGAGACACTCTGCCCGCTGGGCGGCAAGGAGAGGCGGGCGCGGGAGCTGTCCCAGGGCAGGGGGTGGCGGCTCTGTCCGCATCGTCGTCCCTTTCGCTGTGGCCAGAGGCGGAGATGGCTCAGCAGCAGACGCCCAGGCCCGGACACTGCGCACTCTGCCTGAAAGCTCTGGCTGTGCTGCTCTGACGGGATGGCCACCCGCAACCCCACTGGGTCCACAAAGGCCCCGCGGCCGGCTGTGTCCCTAAGGCTCGGATGCTCCCCTGCCTCTCGGCAGAGGGGACTGAGGCCGTGTGCCCGCCGGCTCCAGCACGCCGCCCTGCAGCCGCCCGGGCGCACCCCCCTGCCCCCCGCCGCCCCGACACGTCTGAGCCGGAAGCAAACCCTGAGCCCCGCTGCGGACACCCGGGCCCCAAGGGGACGGGCCGGTCACCGCCCTCCGTGCCCCTGGCCAGCCCAGTACGGTCACCTCCCGCCCGAGCGCCCGCAGCGGTTGAACTGCCCTCCCTGCGTCCAGCTCTGCCCTCTGCGGGCGTGGACCCCCGGCCTCCGCTGCTCACAGGGGACAAAGCCCAGCCCTTTCAGGGGCCTCCACTCAACGCCAGAGCCCACACGCCCCTGCCCAGTGTGATGCTCGCCGCGTCTTTACTCACTTGGCAAGGGGCGTCCCATCTGTCCCTCCCCGGGAGCCACGGGTGAGTTAGGAAGCCTGAGGCGGGCAGACGGCGCGCCTGCAGGGTTATCCAGGGGGCCGGCTCCAGGCCGCCGCCCCTGCGAGGAGAGCCGGGAAGGGAGGCAAGGCGCGCGGCCCTGTGCGCCGCCGCCCGCCGCCTACCTTCTCCAGCGCCAGCTCCGTCTCGGCGGCGTGGGTCTTCTTCAGCTCCAGCCGCATCCTCTCCGACTCGGCCTTCAGCCTGCCGACCGCAGCCTCGTGCTCCCGCGCCGCCCTCTGCTTCTCCTCCTCCCGGAGGAGCCCCAGCTCCACCAGCTGCTGCTTCCGCTGCGAGTGCACGCTGGCCAGCTCCTCCCTCAGCGTGCGCACCCGCGCCTCCAGGTCCGCAATCACCTTGTTGGGGAGACGGGCAGAGGATGTGACGGGGGTGCGTGCCAGGGCGCGAGCTGCCAGGCTAAGACCGCGCGCCCGCCGCCCCTCCGCCGCCCTCCTGCTCCGGCCCTGCCCGCCCCTTCTGGCTCAGACGTGGAGGCCGCCGGAAATGCTTTACCCCGACAACGCGTTTAGTTTTGTTTCAAATACCTCTGCAAATGGAATATTACTTTGGAATATTACTTGGTTCTTCTGCAACTTGCTCCTTCAAGTGTTTGGCGTTACGTTTCTGAGATTCCTCAGTACTTGCTACTCAATTTTTGTTTTTATTTCATTGATTTCTGCTCTCATTTTTATGTCCTGCATTCTACATTCTTGGAGTCTTTTTTATTCTTCTAACTTCTTATCTTGGATATTTCCCTCATTTACTTTTATCCTTCTTTCTTGATTTATAAACTTAAGACTATAAATACCACTCTCCTGCTCCTGTCACGTCAGTCGTGTCCGACCGTGTGTGACCCCATAGACGGCGGCCCACCAGGCTCCCGTCCCTGGGATTCTCCAGGCAAGCATACTGGAGTGGGGTGCCATTGCCTTTTCCAGTGCAGGAAAGTGAAAAGTCAAAGTGAAGTCGCTCAGTCGTGTCCTTCATGGACTGTAGCCCACCAGGCTCCTCCGTCCCTGGGATTTCCCAGGCAAGAGCACTGGAGTGGGCACCACTGCCTTCTTCGAAATACCGCTCTACTGCTGCATAAATTTAGTCTCTTAGATACACGGTATTTTCCTTACCATGTAATTCAAAGCATATTTAACTTTCTTTATTTTTTGACTTATGACCTGTTTAGAAGTATGTCTCTTAATTCCCAGACACGTGGGCATACTAACTTCCCAGGGATGTCACAACAAAGTACGAAAAGCTGGGTGCTTTAGACGCATCTACGCTCTCAAGGTTCTAGAGGCTGCAGAGTTATCAGGCTGGACTCATTGACTTAGCATCTGTGTCCCATTCTCTCTCCACTTATCATGAAGTCACACAGATGTAAATCAGATCTTCCTATTCTTTCATTTCATGAATTTCTCATATTTTCCATCTCTTTTCCTCTCACCTACATTCTAGGCATTTTCTGCATGTAACTAGATCTCAAATCCATACAGAATCTGAATTTCAGTTATTTTTATTTTGGGGAGTTTGCTAAGTCACTTCAGTCATGTCTGACTCTGTGTGACCCCATAGACGGCAGCCCACCAGGTTCCCCCGTCCCTGGGATTCTCCAGGCAAAAACACTAGAGTGGGTTGCCATTTCCCTCTCCAATGCATGGAAGTGAAAAGTGAAAGTGAAGTCACTCAGTCATGTCCGACCCTCAGCGACCCCATGGCCTGTAGCCCACCAGGCTCCTCTGTCCATGGGATTTTCCAGGCAAGAGTACTGGAGTGGGGTGCCATTTCCTTCTCCAGGGGATCTTCCCGACCCAGGGATCAAACCCGGGTCTCCTGCATTGTAGGCACACACTTTACCGTCTGACTTATACAAATATGTCTGGTGATTTTTAAATGCCTTTAACCACTTTGGAAAATATTTTCAAGTCCTTTAAAGTGCTTCCCTTTATAGCACATGCTAACATGACTCTTCCGTCTGCGGCCGATAGCCCCAGCATCTCAGTGCTTGCAGCTCTCACCCTGCTGCTCAGGATCCTTAAGACCCTGGGCTCATCGCACTTTGTTTTTTGTCACGCTATGTTGCTACTCTTTTCAAATGCAGGCTCGTATCTGATGGGATTGGAAGTGGTTCTCCAGCCCCCATCTGACCCTGACAGACCCTGGAGAGGTCAGCGTGTCTGGATGACTTTAGAGCAAGTTTTCAGCCTCGCATCCCAGGGCACACTGACCTGAGAGTCTGGGCATCAGCTTATAGGCGTGGATGTTCAGGGGCACCTCACTCAGCACTAAGGTGGTTTCTAGTTTACTGCTTGCTTGCTTTTTTAATTGAAGTACACTTGCTTTGAGGGCCTCCTCGATGACTCAGTGGGTAAAGAATCTGCCTGCAGTGCAGGAGACACAGGAGACCTGGGCTCGATCCCTGGGTCGGGAGGATCCCCTGGAGAAGGAGCTGGCAGCCCGCTCCAGTGCTCTTGCCTGGAGACCTATGGACAGAGGAGCCCAGGGGGCTACAGTCCACAGGGCCACAGAGCTGCTCTGCAGTGTCGTGTCGGTCTCTGCTGTGCGGCAGAGTGAATGTGCGCACACACACACACGCACACACACACACACACACACACAGATGTTTAGTTGCTAAGTCGTGTCCAGCTCTTTGCAACTCCTCCAACTATAGCCTGTAAGGCTCCTTTGTCCATGGATTTCCCAGGCAAGAATGCTGGAGTGGGTTGCCATCTCCTCCTCCAGGGGATCTTCCTGACCCAGGGATCGAAGCTGCATCTCCTGCATAGCAGGCGGGTTCTTGGCCCTACATATACAGCCTCTCTTCCTCAGATTTCTTTCCCAGTTAGGGCCCCATGAACACCGAGTAGGGTCGCAGTGCTGCGCAGGAGTCTCATCAGTCACCTGTTTAATGCGCGTGTCGAGGCCCATCTCCCGGCTCAGCCTCCCTGCCTCCTCCCTGCTTGGTGACAGTTCTCTGGTTTCTAACTCGTCTGCGCCTGGTGGCCCGTCAGTGTCCCAGCTCGAGGCCCAGTGGCAGCCTAGATCATCACCTTAAGCAAACCCTGGACTTTGTTTTATTCCTGTGCCCAATAAAAGTCCCCAAACTGAAGCTGAAGTTCACTCGATTTTAGAAAAGGTCCTCAAGGCAAGAGTTGCCTTCAGCACTCCACTCACACATCTGGGTTTCTGTTTTCATTTAAATGTTGACATCTGCACATCCTAACTAACCCAACCACTTGTGAATACACACACACACACAAAATGTTCTTTAAAAAACTGTATCTGGTGTTTCGAGTTGTTTTCATAGGAAAAGCAGAGCAAGGACCCTGGTGTGCCCAGCTACCAGATGATCAGCTGGTTCAGGCTGAGGGGACTTGGTGTTGCTGTTATTGTCTGTGCATTAGCTGAGTGGGAACTGTTTAAGGCACTGCATACTTCAACAGGCACCATATAACCCAGCTCTTCCCCGACCAGACACACCTTCCAGGGCTGGACGTCATCATTTTGTATATTTGTATCAGTTGACTAGGTACATAATGGTAACTTAGAGGAAGGTGTTTTAAATTGCTGGCAACACGGATAATGCACTGGCTTCAATCCAATGTGATTTTTCAAACAGAAAAACTACGCTGAAAAATGTATCAACTAATTATGGAAGAAATAAACATTAAGTGAAAGAACTCCGTGCTGAAGGCATCCCTCAGGTATTTAATATTTCAGTCATTACCATGTGCTGATAACTAGAGTGAAGAAACTGACAAGATCAATCTGGAATAGATGTGTTCATTTTTCTTTAATATTATAAATAGTAAGCTATAAAACTTCACCTATGTGACTGACATAAAAGAGCAGAATTATTTTAAAAATTCAAAAATTAGTAAAGGCTGTGTATCTAAGAGACAAACCATGAGGACAAATTTTAGTTAACCTGATTCTTAAATAACAGTTCAAAAACATACAGACCAGAAAACATGGAAGCAACCCCAGTGTCCACTGATACATAAATGGATAAGCGAAGTGTGGTTTATACACACAATGGGATATTACTCAGCCTTAGAGAGGAAGGGAAGCCTGCGACATGCTGCAACATACGGACCTTGAGGACATGATGCTAAGTTAAGTGAGCCAGAGGACAGAGACCGTGCGATTCTCCGTATGCGACGCGCTTAGCAGAGGCAGAACCACACACAGAGAGGGTATACGGGGACTGAGAGGGCCCGTGGGTGAAGAAAGGAGAGTTGTTGTTTTAATGGAGACAGTTTCAGTTTTACAAGATGAAAAGAGTTATGTGATAGATGGTGATGACGGTTGCATACAAGGTGGATGTATTTGATATCACTGGCCTGCACACCTAAAAATGGTTGGTTAAGATGGCAAATGTTATATTATGTGTATTTTACCATGTTAAAAAATTAATTACAAAAACCCTCCAACAACACAGACCAGTTTCCTCAGAAAGCTAATGGCCCTTGAAATGACGCTGAATCTGAAAAGTTCTGGCGAAAGAAGTGGCAGCTTATTATCATCTTATAAATGATTATGGATTACCAGGACTATCATCCCAAGCGAACATTTTAAATGCTCTTTGTGAAAGAAGAATACATTAATATTTAAATAGAGGACATGTCCATAGTTAAGAAGCAATCATTTTGATTATTTTCAAAGTTGAAGAATTATTCTACAAGCACTTTTGGAATAACAACACATTAACACCTTACTGATACATGAAGTCACTTTTGTACATTTCATAGAGTTTATGGGCAATCATCACCACAGGCTGAGGTGTTAATCTGTAACTATACTTAAGTCAGTATTTATTAAGACTGTCACAAGGGACTTCCAGAAAAGCACTTTCCCTAAACAACTTTAGACTACAATACACAACTACTCATATGTGAACATGCACACATACACACACACACACCACACACAACACAGACACATCAGACATACACATACATCACACACACCACACATATACACACACCACACACATAACACGCATAATATACACACACCCCACACACCACACAATACACACACCACAAACACATCAGACATACACATAATCACACACACCACACATATACACACACACCACACACCACACAATACACACACACCACACAACACACACACCACACAACACACACACCACACACACCACATACAATACACACAACACACTCATAAACACACCATACACACAACACGCACAACACACATATACCACCCACACATACCACACACACACATACCACACACAACACACATATACACACACCACACACATAACATGCATAATATACACACACCCCACACACATATACACACACCACACACACCACACACACCACACAACACACACACCACACACACCACACAACACACTCATAAACACACCATACACACAACATGCACAACACACATATACCACCCACACATACCACACACACACATAACACACACAACACACATAACACACATAGCATAAGAGCCACAAAAAGGGCCATAAGAGGTCAGGGAGCGAGCGGTCATCTGGGCTCAGAAGAATTCTGGAAAACTGAATAAAACCTAAGCATGTGAGACAAACCTTACGAGAAAAGGCAGCAGCATCTGCAGACAGAGGCAGACACAGGCGCTTCAGGCGGAAAGAAGGGGAACAGAGCATGGAAAAGAAGAGGAGGCTCAGGAGCGAGGGACTCGGTGCAGCTACTGGAGGGCTTCTGAGCTCACTGTCTCCAGGTTTCTCACAAATGAAGATGGACCCAAAACAAGCTCCTAATAAAGAGATCACCAAGTCCCCCCACCTCCTCAAACCACCACTGATTAGTCAACAGAAACAGATTTCCACAAGCAAGCATTCAGATATCAGAAAAAGAACATAAACATGTATTAACTGTTCAAAGAAACAGAGGGTAGAGTCACAAAATGAGTAAACCAGAAGAGATTAAGCAAAAATGACCAGATTTGACAAAGAACCAAACATAATTGCCAAAACTAAAAATTCTGTGTAAAAGATCGAATGGGTGAGTTAAGGCGGCTTAACCATAGCGGAAGTGAGAGTGGTGAACCAGGAGGAAATCTTCATAAAAGACCCGTGGTACAGCAAAATACTAGAGCCGAGTAGGGACAACAGATGACACTTGCAAGGGACATCCCAGAAGCAGCGAGCACAGGAAGGCCCAGATTCTGCTTTCTCACACTGCCCCCCAGTGAAAGGGGCCAGGGGCCTTGGACAGACGGCAGGACATCCCGAGCCAGTTCCGGGGACAGCCTGGTACACTGGGGGCAGGCAGATCTAGGGGCTGGGCCAGTGGGAGGCCCCCAGCACCGGGGCTGGGCCACCTGAGAAATCCATGCTGGGCCCCACTGCGTGGACCCACACGGGTGCAAAGGATTCTGATGACTAAGCATTTTTAATTTCATGGCTGCAATCACCATCTGCAGTGATTTGGAGCCCCCAAAGTAAAGTCAGCCACTGTTTCCCCATCTATTTGCCATGACGTGATGGGACTGGACATGGAACAACAGACTGGTTCCAAATCGAGGAAGGAATACGTCAAGGCTGTATATTGTCACCCTGCTTATTTAACTTATATGCAGAGTATATCATGAGAAACGCTGGGCTTGATGAAACACAAGCTAGAATCAAGAATGCTAGGAGAAATATCAATAACCTCAGATATGCAGATGACACCACTCTAACGGCAGAAAGTGACAAAGAACTAAAGAGCCTCTGGATGAAAGTGAAAGTGGAGAGTGAAAAAGTTGGCTTAAAGCTCAACATTCAGAAAACGAAGATCATGGCATCTGGTCCCATCACTTCATGGGAAATAGATGGGGAATCAGTGGAAACAGTGTCAGACTTTATTTTTTGGGCTCCAAAACCATTGCAGATGGTGACTGCAGCCATGAAATTAAAAAGGAAAGTTATGACCCAACTAAATAGTATGTATATTCAAAAAAAAAGATACTACTTTGCCGACAAAGGTCCGTCTAGTCAAGGCTATGGTTTTTCCTGTGGTCATGTATGGATGTGAGAGTTGGACTGTGAAGAAGGCTGAGCGCCGAAGAATTGATGCCTTTGAACTGTGGCGTTGGAGAAGACTCTTGAGAGTCCCCTTGACTGCAAGGAGATCCAACCAGTCCATTCTAAAGGTGATCAGTCCTGAGTGTTCATTGGAAGGACTGATGCTGAAGCTGAAACTCCAATACTTTGGCCACTCCATGTGAAGAGCTGACTCACTGGAAAAGACTCTGATGCTGGGAGGGATTGAGGGCAGGAGAAGGGGACGACCGAGGATGAGATGGCTGGATGGCATCACCGACTCGATGGACGTGAGTTTGAGTGAACTCCAGGATTTGGTGATGGACAGGGAGGCTTGGCGTGCTATGATTCATGGGGTCGCAAAGAGTCGAACACGAATGAGCAACTGAACTGAACTGAACTGATGGGACAGGATGCCATGATCTTAGTTTTCTGAATGTTGAGTTTTAAGCGAACTTTTTCACTCTCCTCTTTCACTTTCATCAAGAGGCTCTTTAGTTCCTCTTCACTTTCTGCCATAAGGGTGGTGTCATCTGCATATCTGAGGTTATTGGTATTTCTCCTGGCAATCTTGATTCCAGCTTGTGCTTCATCCAGCCCAGTGTTTCTCATCATGTACTCTGCATAGAAGTTAAATAAGCAGGGTGACGATATAGCCTTGACGTACTCTTTTCCCTATTTGGACCAGTCTGTTGTTCCATGTCCAGTTCTAACTGTTGCTTCCTGACCTGCACACAGGTTTCTCAAGAGACAGGTCAGGTGGTCTGGTATTCCCATCTCTTTCAGAATTTTTCAGTTTACTGCGATCCACACAGTCAAAAGCTTTGGCATAGTCAATAAAGCAGAAATAGATGTTTTTCTGGAACTCTCTTGCTTTTTCAATGATCCAGCGGATGGTGGCAATTTGATCTCTGGTTCCTCTGCCTTTTCTAAAACCAGCTTGAACATCTGGAAGTTCACGACACAAAAGAGATGTCCTTTCATTATAGGGGACTGGAATACAAAAGTAGGAAGTCAAGAAACACCTGGAGGAACAGGCAAATTTGGCCTTGGAACGTGGAATGAAGCAGAGCAAAGACTAATAGAGTTTTGCCGAGAAAATGCACTGGTCATAGCAAACACCCTCTTCCAACAATACAAGAGAAGACTCTACACATGGACATCACCAGATGGTCAACACCGAAATCAGACTGGTTATATTCTTTGCAGCCAAAGATGGAGAAGCTCTATACAGTCAGCAAAATCAAGACTGGGAGCTGACTGTGGCTCAGATCATGAATTCCTTATTGTCAAAATCAGACTTAAATTGAAGAAAGTGGGGAAAACCACTAGACAACTCAGGTATGACCTAAATCAAATCCCTTATGATTATACAGTGGAAGTGAGAAATAGATTTAAAGAACTAGATTTGATAGACAGAGTGCCTGATGAATTATAGATGGAGGTTCATGACATTGTACAGGAGACAGGGAGTAAAACCATCCCCGTGGAAAAGAAATGCAAAAAAGCAAAATGGCTGTCTGAGGAGGCCTTACAAATAGCTGTGAAAAGAAGAGAAGCCAAAAGCAAAGGAGAAAAGGAAAGATATACCCATGTGAATGCAGAGTTCCAAAGAATAGCAAGGAGAGATAAGAAAGCCTTCTTCAGCGATCAATGCAAAGAAATAGTTGAAAACAACAGAATGGAAAGACTAGAGTTCTTCTCAAGAAAATTAGAGATACCAAGGGAACATTTCATGCAAAGATGGGCTTGATAAAGGACAGAGATGGTCTGGACCTAACAGAAGCAGAAGATATTAAGAAGAGGTGGCAAGAATACACAGAGGAACTGTACAAAAAACATCTTCATGACCCAGATAATCACGATGGTGTGATCACTCACCTAGAGCCAGACATCCCGAAATGTGAAGTCAAGTGGGCCTTAGGAAGCATCACTATGAACAAAGCTAGTGGAGGTGACGGAATTCCAGGTGAGCTATTTCAAATCCTGGAAGATGATGCTGTGAAAGTGCTGCACTCAATATGTCAGCAAATTCGGGAAACTCAGCAGTGGCCACAGGACTGGAAAAGGTCAGTTTTCATTCCAATCTCAAAGAAAGGCAATGCCAAAGAATGTTCAAACTAAGGCCATGCTCAGTAAACTTTAATCCAATTTTCTGCTGATGGATGGGCTGTGCTCCCTCCCTGCAGTTTGGCCTGAGGAGTAATGGTGGCCTCCTCCAAAAGGACTTCTGCTAGTGTGCTGCGACTCCCAGGACTCTGCAGCCAGTGTCAGTGACCCTGCAGCGGGTTCCCTGGAAGAAAAGCTATAACAGACCTACGCAGCTTATTAAGAAGCAGAGACATCACTTTGCTGAAGTATAGTCAAAGATATGGTTTTTCCAGTAGTCATGTGAGAATTGTTGGACCATAAAGAAGTCTGAGTATGGAACAATTGATGCTTTTAAACTGTGGTGTTGGAGAAGACTCTTGAGAGTGAATATCAAGGAGCTCCAACCAGTCAATCCTAAAGGAAATCAGAACTGAATACTCACTGGAAGGACTGATGCTGAAGCTGAAGCTCCAATATTTTGGCCACCTGATGTGAAGAGCCAACTCACTGGAAAAGACTCTGTTGCTGGGAAAGATTGAAGACAGGAGGAGAAGGGGACGAGAGAGGACGAGATGGTTGGATGGCCTCACTTACTCAATGGACATGAGTTTGAGCAAGCTCCTGGATATGGTGAAGGACAGGGAGGCTTGTCAAACTGCAGTCCACGGTCACAAAGAGTCAGACACAACTGAGCAACTGAACAACCACAAAGTAATGTTGGTGCAAAACTCAAAGCACCCTTCAACGTAGGACGTTACTAATAGGGGGATGGGGTGTGAGACCCCTGAGAGCGCGCTACAGCACCCTCTCAGTTGCTCCATGAGTCTTTAAATTAGGCTGTTTTCAAAATTAGGACAAAAAGAGCATAGACAAAGGTGGGAAACATGAAAAAAAAGTAAGATGGAATATCATTAATCAAAGCACAAATAAATGGACCAGAATTTCTAGTCCAAACAATGCAACAGTTTAAACTTTTTAACGGCAAAATTCATCCATGTTTTTTATGAGACACACCAAAGTCATGAAGAGGCTGAAAGTAACCAGATGAAGAGAGTTATTAAACCCACAAAATATTAATAAAGGCATTTTTAAAATAGTGTCACCAAGTGACTTTTTTATGTCAGTCACCTGTGGAACACATCTAAGTCTGTAAACATGTGATAAAACAACCTCAAAATATATATAACTGCAGGGGAACTGTGGGAGAAAATGGTCAAGTCTACTATTCCAGTAAAGGAGCTCCTCACACACTCGCACACACACACACACACACACACACACACGCGTGTAAAATCTGTGTCAAGGTGCTGCAGGAAACTGGCGGCATCAAAGACATTGTTTGACAAGACTGCAACTGCGACTAGATTAAGGACCATGACAGAGATGGAGACAGCAGAGCCACGGCAACTCCCATACGCTTCAGATATTAGGATATACGCCTCAGATGACTCAGGCTCCAAAATGAGGTTAGGGTAACAATTAAAAGTGCTTATAATTAATCTCTGGAAGGAGATACAACACACTGTTTAGACTGGCATTTCAGACGGGAATGAGGTCGTTAGTCCTGACAGGGGTGCATGGGAGATATTTCTCTGTGTCCGTTTTCATGGCTTTTAAATTCTGATTGGTGTTAACAGTGGCAAAGAATCTGCCTGCCAAGCAGGAGATGTGGGTTTAATCCCTGCCTCAGGACGATCCCCTGGAAAAGGAAATGGCAACCCACTCCAGTATTCTTGCCTGAGAAATTCCATGGACGGGGAGCCCGGCGGGCTACAGCCCATAGTGCTGCAGAGAGTCTAAAGTGAGCAGGCCCAGATGCGAGTGCACTAATGGAATAAAACGGCGACATTTGAATTCTGAAAAATGACTGACAGTGAAAGATCCCCCTCAAGTCCTGAAGGACGAGACTGAAGGAAGTAGCCTTAACATGCTACTTATTTTTAAAAGGCTAATTTTTAGTGAAATGGGGAACCAATTTAAGAAATTAGCAAGACAGAACAATTTCTCCTAAGACTAATGAAGGAAACAAGGAAGAAGGCACAAATAAACAACTGTTAGAGATGGAAGCAAAGTGTGGCAATGTTATCTAGAAAAGAGAGATAATGACATTTAAAGAAGGACATACTACAGATTCATCAGAGATCAAAAAGAGAATGCCATAAAAATAGTGTGCCAGTGACTGGATATGCTAGGCAAAGCAGATTCCCAGGAAAACAGAAAAGGGAGGAGCTATCCGATAAAAGAAACTGAAAGAATAGTTAAGAATCTTCTGACAAAGAAAACGCTAATCTCAGATAATTTTATAGGTGAGTTCTAGAAAAATCACCCAGGGGATGTATCATTCTAATTTTTCACAAACTTTTCTAGGGAATAGAAAATGAGAGTATACACTGAAACTATTTCAGAAGTCATAATATTGATACCAAAGGAAGACGGGAATGGGAAGAGAAATAAAAACTATTGGCCAACTCAGTCATGAACCAGATATAAAAATTTTAAATAAATTATTAACAAGCCAAGTCCAGTAATGCATAAAAATGAAATACGTCATCCCCAAGTTGCAGAGGATGCAAGGGCAGTACACTTATAAAATTCTATAAATACCAATAAAGATCAGATTTAGATGAGAAGAAAAAATTCTTGAACTATAAAAATTTACCAAAACTGACTAGAAAAAAACTGGAAAATATGAATCACCCTATCACCGCTAGAAAAATTTAAATAGTAGTCAAAAATCTTTCCAGAAATAAAATATCAAGCCCAGATGGTTTTATTGGCCAGTTCCTTCAAATATTTAAGAAACAAATAACTTACTCTTCTGTTAATTTTTTGAGAGAACAGAAAAAGAAGAATTATTCAGCAACTCAAATTATGAAGCTAGCATAACATTACTTAAAAACAGGTCCAGGTCAATCTCTCTCAGCAGTTATTAGCAAATTGACTCCAATGATACTAGGTCATTAAACTATTAGGTGGGACATAATGCTCGTTTAATAACAGACAATAGCCTATGATTTTTTTTATGTATTAAAAGAAAAAGCTTTATGATTATCTTTAATACACAGAAAAACATTTGATGAAACTCTACCATATAAACTCTTAGTAAGATAGGAATAGAAAAGGCATTCTTAACCAGACAAAAATATTTACCAAAATCCCAGCAAATTTTAATCATTCTTTACAGTGAAGTTTTAAAATAGCTCTCTTAAAACGAAGGAGAAGCAAAGAATGTCTGCTACCATTACTTGTATTCATAAGTGCATGACAAGAAAAAAATTAAATTAAAAAAAAAAACTGTCTTTAATCACAGGTATTATAATTGTTGAGGAAAAGGACAATGAACACACAAGTCACTAGAAATAAAAAGAGTTTAGAAAGGCATCTGAACCAAAGATCAAAGTTTAAAAATCGCTTGTAATTTTTATACATCTGAAAAAATGAACAAACACTATTTACAATTATGTATAGCAAATATAAGATGGGCAAACCTCTGACGAAAAGACAATCAGCCTTTTTGGAAGACGTTAAAGATCTAAATGCCTGAGACACATACAGTGATGTGAAGCCTGGCCATCAGCTCTCCCCACAGTGGTCTATAGCATCAGCGCGAGTCCAAGCGAAGGCCCAAGGGCAGCTTTCCAGCCTTGACAAGTGGAGGCCAAGATCTGCAGGGATGAACACAGGACCGTGCTACTCCTAAAAAGAACAGGTGGTGCGGCAGTTCACCCCAATATCAGGACCTAAAACAACGTTACTGAAACAAACAGGCCGTATTCTTAGAGACCAAGGGGCCCAGGAAGCAGCTCTGTGGGAAAGGGCTGCCGGGCAGTTCAGCGGGGAATGACAGACGGGCTTAAAACCTGTGATGAGACAACTAGTCATTCAAATGGGGAAGGAAGACGCCATATGCCCACCTTACACGACAGACAAAAATAAATTCTCCCCATTCCAAGATACATGTCCAAGAGAGATGAAATACATCCCACAAAAAACGTGCGCAGGAGGATCAAAGCAGCATTATTCTTGGTGGCCAAAAAGTAGAGAGAAGCAAAACATCCACCAGTTGATGGGACAAATAAGACCTAGTATATCCAAACAACAGGATATTATCCAGCAGTTAAATGAAGCTGAGAACTAATACATGCAACGACATGCAAGAATCTAGAAAACACACTGAAAAAACAGTGTCAGCCCCAAAAGAGCACGCACTCCTTGGTTCCACCAGGTCAACTGGCCAGAACAGGCAAATCCAGAGAGACAGGATTTAGGCTGGGTGGTTGCCTGGGGCTGCGGTGTTTGGGGAAAATGGAAAGTGACTGTGACTGGAGCTTTGAGAGGAGGTGATAAAGTGTGACGGCCGCACAGCTCTGAGAACAGACAGACTCCCTGAACCGAACACCTTAAATGGGTGAACTGTATAGAATGGAAATTATATCTCAACCAAGGATCACTTTAGAAATCAATGCTTAGTGGATTAAGACTAGATGTGAAAGAGAAAATCTTTTTAGATATGGGGATGGCCTTTTCTTTCTTTTTTTTGGAAGAGCTGCATGGCTCATGGGGTCTTAGGTCCCTGATCAGGGATCAAACCTGGGGTACATCAGTAAGAGCACCAAGTCCTAACCACTGGGTCACCACGGATTTCTGTGGGATGCAGACACGGCTTTCTATTTCGAGGTCAGGAAGGGTTTCTTAAGCTTAACTCAAAAGGCACTGACTTGAAAAGACTGATAAAATAGATAGAATATAATTAAGAAGCTTCATCCCTAAAAAGATATCACAAAGCTAATGAAAAGATAAAGTGAAACCTGGAAGAGGAGATTCATGATGTATGTAATCAACAAAAGAATAATATCCAGAATTTGTAAAGCAGATCAATAAATAAAGAAAAACAATCCAACAGGAAAATGAGGGAAGACATGGACAGGAACTTCTAAAAAAGGCAAAATTTTAATGGTAAACGTATGAAAAGCATCTTAATTTCTCTGTTTTCATGATGCTGGGCACAATAACTATGTCTTTGTATTTAAGCTGACAGATTCAAAGAAAACATTATTTTAGCTTATGGTCTTTCAACCTTCTAACATTTTTATAAATATCATACGGTTGTCAAGGTGAAGGTGGAGTCAGTCGCTCAGTCGTGTCCAACTCTTTGCGACCCTGTGGCCTGTAGCCTACTAGGCTTCTCTGTCCATGGGAGTCTCCAGGCAAGAATACTGGAGTGGGTTACCATTTCCTTCTCCAGAGGATCTTCCCAACCCAGGGATCGAACCCAGGTCTCCCGATTTGGAGGCAGACGCTTTAACCTCTGAGCCACCGGGGAAGCCCCGTCATATGGTTGGATGGCATCACTGACTCAATGGACATGAGTCTGAACAAACTCCAGGAGACAGTGAAGGACAAGGAAGCCTGGCACAGTCCATGGGGTTGCAAAGAGTTGGACACAATTGAGCAGCTAAAAATAAAAATGCAGCAGAGCATTCTCTTTGGCTCTAAACAGCCCCACAGGCAGCGGGCATAGCGACAGTCTGACCTTGTAAGAAAACGCTCACTCTGCAGTTATTAGACTGAGCAATTAAAAATACAGTCACTTGCCCACCCTGCAGTTCAGCAAAAACATTGCCTCTGCAACTCGTAAAGATGAGAAAGGGGTTTAAATTGCCCTAGATTCCATAAGAATAGCTTAGCTCTGGAAGGAATTCTATACACAAAATTAAATGTGGTATCGTTGATCACAGGACATGGCTAAATTACATGGACAAAGAGAAGATAGAGCCTAATCTATGAGAAGGGCAGGAAAAAAATTTAATGATTAAAAAATTTTTAGAACAATTAATACTCAGCTTTGGAACACACTCCAAAGGCCTCATGTCAATAAATGAAATATAGTTTTTACCTGCAAAAGAAGAGAGTACTCTGGGTAGAGAATAACAAAGAAAAACAAGAAATAGGGTGAAAATACAAAAGTAAAGCACTCATTAATTTATGTGCCTATCTGGAGAAAAAACTTCAAAAGGAGAAGCGGAACGTGTAATGAGTCTTATGAGCTGGCAAACACCACGTCTGCATTTGTTTCTTGTGAGTAATGATAATTCTACTAAAAATTCATAACTGATGCTAAAATTTCCAGTTTTATTCTAAAAGAACCACCCAGATCATCTGCCTGAAAATAGGTCTTGAGGAAAGTGAGTGAAAACCCACAGCAACTGGCTAAAGGTTAAGATGCAATTAAATGGGGAAGGAAAGTTCACAGCACATGGGCCGATTCTGGAAACTTGCAGACAAAAACACCCACTGCACTTAAAATGACTGCATCTGAGCATTTATTTTACAGATTAAATACATTAATTATGAACAGAAGCACAAAATACAAGTAAGTATACATTTTCTGGACTCAGATGGAATTATACATGTGCGAACAGTCCCCCTGAGGATCACGACACTGTTTTCAGGTAGCGGTTTTAATAGTCTCCTCAAGACAGCAAACTAACCTCTAGAGGCGCAAATACGGACGTGTCTCACAGCCCCCTTGGCGCGGCATCGGGGCTAAGAATAGGAGGGTCTCCAGTCGGAAGAGGCTGCGTGCTGCACCTAGAAGCATTTGAAGCTATTTTTTTTGACAGTTTCCAGGAGCGACAGGTAACCTATTTGGCCTTGTAAAAAGAATAACATTCAGGCTGAATTCGTCTTTCCTAGAAAACTTCTATAAAGAGTGGCATTCAAGTAATTGGAAGGCAGATTTTCAACATTTTCTCCACTTACCACACTACCCTTCTCCAGGAAAGCAGAGCTTTGACCCAGGTTTTCTGCAGATTCTGTTTTAGCCTCTCTGTCCAAACATTCTATATGCAATAAGGTCAAAAGAGCCCAAATGTTACATTCAGAAAGCATGGATTAGTGTGCTAATTTCACTGAATCAAGCTATTCAGAAGTTTGGGCTGCTTAATTAAATACAAGAAAGTCTAGGCCGCGTGAAGCGGGAACACCTGGAGCCCGCACACGCTCACGGAAGGGAGACTGAAGCTGGGCCTGGCGGGCCGCCTCGCGCGGTCACTATTCCTCTGACCGCGTCTCTCCCGTCACGTGTTCTCTGGTGCACTGCCAGCGCGCCACGCAATTCTTCATGTGCAGAGACTAGGATCACAGGCCGGTTTCGAGCCAGTGCCACGTGAGCACTAGGACTTCTGGCTCAGCGTCCCTGTCCTCCTCGCTCACTGCGGAACACAGTGCCGCTGTTCAGCACTCGGTTCTGCCTGACTCTTTGCGACCCCATGTACTGAAGCAACACAGGCTTCCCTGTCCTTCACTAACTCCCAGAGTTTCTTCAGACGCACACCCACCGAGTCAATGACACCATCCAACCACCTCATCTTCTGTCACCCTCTTGCCCCCAGTCTGTCCCAGCATCAGGCTCTTTTCCAGTGAATTGGCTCTTTGCACCAGGCGACCAAAGTGTCAGAGCTTCAGCTTCATCAGCAGTCCTCCCGGTGAATATTCAGGACTGATCTCCTTTAGGATGGGCTGGCTTGACCTCCCTACTGTCCAAGGGACTCCCAAAAGTCTTCTCCAGCAGCAATTCTTCAGCACTCAAGACTTCTTTGTGGTCCAAGTCTCACATCCATACATGATACTGGGAAAACCATAGCTATGACTAGATGGACCTTTGTTGTCAAAGTGATGTCTCTGCTTTTTAATATGCTGTCTAGGTTAGTCATAGCTTTTCTTCCAAGGAGCAAGTGTCTTTTAATTTCATGGCTGCAGTCACCATCCACAGTGATTCTGGAGCCCAAGAAAATAAAGCCTGTCACTTCTTCCCTTTTTTTCCCATCTATTTGCCATGGAGTGATACTTCTAGGAATGCTGAAATAAGCTCAAAGTGAGTGCCCTCTTAAAGCTGTGAAGGCGCCGGTGGTGCCCGTCTCCACAGGGCAGCACCTTCGACCTGAAAAGGCAGGCTGGAGACCCAGATTCAGCCCCCGTCAGCCGTCCCACGGCCTCCCGGGCGATAGTGTGCCCTGTGCCACGTGTAGGGCAGAGGCTCAGAAGTGAAGGGGTCACCGTGCTCCTCACCATCCCACCAGGAAAGAATCCTGGACCAGTCCACTGTCCATACAGGCACCCCAGGAGACAGTAGAGAACAACTTATAATAGCCTGAACTCTTTTAATAGTTTGAACTTTTGTACATGAGCTGTAACTTGCTGCTTTTGCTTCTCTATTCATGAAATGAATTCACTTAGTATAAAAAGAAACTGCATGGGTAAAGCCAAGCAAACAGCCAGGAAAGATGCACCGACTAAACCCTAGGCTGTATGATTTGTCTCTGCTTAGGAACATAACGTACATCTTTGTTAATTCTTAAACAGTTTACCCTCTTTAGTTTAAAAGTACCTTCAAACATTTGTGTGTGTGTTTTTAAGCTGAGCTTCAATTAAAAAGGTTGTCGCTAAATATATCCAAGTGTACATTCAAAAGGTATAAATAGTTCTGCAGTAACTAGTGTACAGACATTGGAAACAGAATTCAAAACAGTATAATATAAAAATAAAGGTTTTAAATGGACTTATAGATTTAGATCACTTTTTTTTTTTTTTAAGGACTTTTCTTACTAAACATGGGCTTCCCTTTTGGCTCAGCTGGTAAAGAATCCATCTGCAATGTGGGAGACCTGGGTTCAGTCCCTGGGTTGGGAAGATCCCTGGGAGAAGGAAAAGGCTACTCACTCCAGTTTTCTGGCCTGGAGAATTCCATAC
The DNA here is from genome assembly GCA_006410535.1 of Litocranius walleri. Lineage (NCBI taxonomy): Eukaryota > Metazoa > Chordata > Mammalia > Artiodactyla > Bovidae > Litocranius > Litocranius walleri. Next base: position 1,179,914 of record SJYG01000581.1, on the reverse strand, counting down.
AGCCCATTGGGTTGCAAAGAGTCGGACAAGACTGAGTGACTTTCACTTCACTTACTAAATATAATGTTAAACTCTTCAGCATAATATTCTTGCAGCTAGTAAAACTAGACAGTTATGGGACTAAGTTATGCATCTTAAATATTCTAACAGTTAGCCACAAGCACACTGATTATAACGTTTTTAAAAACAAAAGTGAAAGTGAAGTCACTCAGTCGTGTCCAACTCTTTGCGACCCGATGGACCCATACTAGGCTCCTCCATCCATGATATTTTCCAGGCAAGAGTACTGGAGTGGGTTGCCATTTCTTTCTCCAGGGGATCTTCCTGACCCTGGGATCAAACCTGGGTCTCCCACATTGCAGGCAGACGCTTTACCCTCTGAGCCACCAGGGAAACAGAGGCATAAAAGTTACCTAGATCAAGATCACGGATACCTTGTCAAAACCCAAAGGAAAAGCTGCTGTCCGTAAATTTAGAGATGAACATCAACAAGAAAATAAATATGTTTCAATTTGCTTAACCTTTTCTTTGATAAATATGTGAATTGATTTTTTCCAATAAATAGTCAACATCCAGTGTATTTTAAAATTTATGGCTTTGTTTACAAAACTGCTCTGTTCAGTTTTAGGCAGAGCTCCTCCAAAGCCATTCTGTTATGAAGACGTTTGTAGAACCAACCGCCTACAAGGCCACTAGCTTGCATCTAAGACTCCCAGGCCTGCTGAACTCCCGGCGGCTGACCACGTGCTCAGTGAGAGGACACAGTCGCCTGTGTGTGAGACAGATGAGCTACGAGACCATTTTCCTCTTCATTGACCTAAAGGTTCAGCAGGTCCTATCACCCTCTCCCCCGTCTGCTCCCACTTGCCCAGCGCGCTCAGCGATTGCGCTGGGTGGGAAGGGCACACCGAGGGGCAGACCTTGCCTCCCAGGCGGGCTCACACCGCCTGGTGGCCGGCCTGACCCTCCTTGTCGCTCCGGACCTCGGGTTCTTCAGGCAGGTCTGCTTCAGAATCTGAGACCTTCCTTCCTGACTTCAGGCCTGCTACAAAACTGACGGTACCACTCACTCCCCAGACCCCAGTCACGATCAGACTCTTGACTTCATGAGGCCTCACCCTGCTTATCTCTGTTACCTGTTCTACTACCTGGATTCGACCTCTTGGCCTGACTTCATTCTCATAAAGCTGACCGGCCCGAGTTTCTGACTCTCCTAATAACCGTTCATATTAATACCTAGCTAGCTGGGCTTCTGGTCTGCTTCCTCTGTACCTTCCAGAATATGGAAAACATCAGATTTATTCTCAGGCCATTTATTGAGTCATTTATCCCCCTAAGAAACCAGCAATCTCTAAGAAAGTTTTAGGATAAAAAGAAATACCTGCAAAGTGTTGAAAGAGAAATACATGTTGCTATGGATACAGAACTCTATTTATGACCTTAATTTTCTTCTCTGCAGTTCCAAAGCAAAGTAGCCAATAAGGAGGCAGAAACTTAACTAAAAATGTGATCAAAGAAATCAGGAAGTACATGTTACTGTTGTTAGCAGAAACTGGAAGTTCTTTCTCTCTTCAGTACGAGAGGCCGTGAATGCTGCTGTCTGCCACACACCAATCTCCTAAGCCACAGAAAAGCAGCTCCGCTAGTTCTGCATGATGGAGACTGAACGCAGATGGTACGGGGGGTGCTGCTAACGGAGACGCTGGGCTGACACCAACACTGCGTCTCCGCCCTGCATCTCAGAGCCGCGGAGCGCGCCTGTGTGCGGAGTGCGGTGCGCTCAGGAGCTTACAGGCACTGTAAGCTTACATGCACTGATAAATGCATTTGAAAATATCAGCAACAAATTGGAAATGTCTTCTAGCTCCAAATTTCTCTGAATAAATGCCTTATGAACTAACTGGCCTCCCCGATGGCTCAGCAGGCAAAGAATCTACCTGTGATGCAGAAGACACGGGAGACATGGGTTCGATCCCTGGGTCAGGAAGATCCCCTGGAGGAGGAAATGGCAACTCACTCTTTATATTCCTGCCTGAAAATTCCCATGGACAGAGGAGCCTGGTGGGCTACAGTCCATGGGGCAGCAAAGAGTTGGACACAACTCAGCAACTGAGCAGGCACACGTGAACTAATTAGTTAAGAATTTGTCCAAACCTTTTGTGAATCTGTTTCAATGCAACACCTCAGAAAACAAAGATTTTCATTTAAGAAAATAGAAGAAGATAAATCAGGCTATTTTAAATAATTAATTTTACTTGGAGAACAATTACTTATAATATTGTGATGATTTCTGCCATACATCAGTGTGAATCGGCCGCACGTATGCACGTGCCCCCCCCATCTTGAACCCCCTCCCACCTCCCTCCTCACCCTACCAGTCTGGGTTGTGCCAGGGCACTGGCCTTGGGTGCCCTGCTTCATGCACTGAACTTGCACTGGCTGTCTATTTTACACGTGGTAATGGACACTAAAGTGAAAAGTGGAAGCTGCTGAGTCATACCTGACTCTTTGCAACCTCATGGACTGTAGCCCTCCAGGCTTCTCTGCCCGTGGATTCTCCAGGCCAGAATACTGGAGTGGGTAGCCTATCCTTTCTCCAGAGGATCTTCCTGACCCAGGAATCAAACTGGGGTCTCCTGCATCACAGGCGGATTCTTTACCAGCTGAGCCACAACGGAAGCGGTAATGTGCACATCAAGGCTATTCTCTCAAATCATCCCACCCTTGCCTTCTCCCAGCGAGTGAGTTTAAAGTGTACATCACAATGGTTCGATCTATGTATAGACTGTGAAATATATATAAATATATCTCCCCTTAATTCATTCAGCCACTGATGGACACAGGTTGTCTCCCTGTCCTGGCTACTGCAATAAACATGGTGTGCGGATACCTCTTGAGGATAGTGATTTTGTTTCCTTCAGAAATATGCCCAGAAGTGGAATTTCTGGATTACACTGTAGTTCTGTTTTTAATGTTTTGATGTGGAGAAAAGGAAACCACTGTGCCCTGTTGGTGAGAATGCAAAGTGGCACAGTCAGGATGGGAAAAGAGTATGTAGGTTTCACTAAAAATTAAAAATACAACTTTGCATAAAATAATCTCTTTCTTCTAACAATTATAGGTGGGGTCGATCAAACATCCACCCAATTCAATGAGCACATCATCACTGCCTAACCTTCACTTAATTATTCTCATAACCTTGATTATCTGAGTTTTTCCCCAAGTTCTACTATCTGCATTTCTGTTAAGGTTGGTATCCTTTATGTTGCAACTGGCACCACACATAAACTTTCTATGTGCTTTATATAAATTGGTTTCTAAAGCTGTATTTGATAGAGTCTAATTCTTGTACAAAACAACCAGATAATACATTACTCCCATACCGTGCTTCCAGTGGTTTCAAGCCCTCCCCTCCCTGCCCTAAGGTTTCATTTTCTTTTTTCCCCATTCACTCTCTGCTTTTATTGCCTCCTAACACTAAGAATTCTCGTGGATACAGTCTAGATTCCTCCTGCCTCACCCCTCTGTTCTGGTCTGGGCTGTGTATTTTCTGGGCTCCCTGAGCAACCTTTCTCCACGACTTCCCTCTCTCCCCTCCTGTCTGGATCCAACGGTCTGTGAACCCTTTGCACCTCTCTTGTAATTGCTCTTTTAGTTTACTGAAGCCTCCAAACAACTTCCAAAGATATGCAGGAGATAAACTCCAAATCTTTGCATGTTTGCAATGGCCTTCCCCATCTTGATTGACTGAATGTTCACTTATGTATATGTCTACAATGCGGGAGACCCGGGTTCATTCCCTGGGTTGGGAAGATCCCCTGGAGGAGGAAATGGCAATCCACTCCAGTACTATTGCCTGGAAAATCCCATGGACAGAGGACCCAGGTAGGCTACAGTCCACGGGGTCGCAAAGAGTCGGACACGACTGAGCGACTTCACTTCACTTATGTATAGAAATCTTTTGATTTGAAAAATCTTTGGTTTGAAAAACTTCCCTTTCCATGGTTCTAATGAAGGTATCGTCATATTTAACCATCGGTTAGTGGAAATACAGGGCCTCCCTGGTGGCTCACGTGGTGCAGAACATGAGTGCAATGCAAGAGACACAGGTCTGATCCCTGGGTCAGGGAGGCCCCTTGGAGAAGGAAATAGCAACTCATTCCAGTAATTCTTGCCTGGGAAATTCCACGGACAGCGGATCCTGGCAGGCTACAACTGATGGGGTCACACAGAGTCAGACACGACTGAGCGACTAACACTTTCACTTTTCATTTTCAGTGAAAATACGATGCCAGGGCACCAGATCTTCCCTGGACGGCTGCACCTCTCTTTCACTCCTGCTCTGACAGTTGGTGGGGATGTGTGCAGACGCGGGTTTTTTCACTCATTATGTTGGTACTCATTAGCCTTTTCAATCTGAAGACACACATCCTTCAGCCTTGTGAATCTGACTGCTGACTACACGGACAGTCATTCCTGACTCTGTCTTCTATTTCTTGAACATTAGCCACCTACTGAGCATCCTGCCTTAATCTTCTAACTCTAACCCTTTAAAAAAGACATTTTTATACTCACATTTTTGTCTCTGCTTTTTATTTTCTTCTGTGGGAAGGTTTTTTTCAATGTCAGTTTTGGCAAACAGTTATGACAGTTTTTAATTTTCAGCGCCCTTTTTTATTCCTTTGACTGTTAGGCTTTCACAGCAGCCTGCTCTTCTTTCGTGAGCTTAAGTCTGTATTTGGTGTTTCGGCTTTGCTTTCCTTAAACTTACTTTTTGCTCCTAAAGTGCCTGTTTTCCTTGGAGTCATCTAGTTGTTAGTCCTTCTCTTTCATGCCTCAAGCAGCAGCTGATCAGGGCTGTCTGTTCATACTCAGGCCTGAGGAAGTAAAGTGCAGGGCGGAAGCGCCGTGTGTGCCTGGAGCTTGAGTCTGGGTGTTACAGGGCTCACTGCGTCTGAGGGTGAGCAAGAGGGGCAGACACGGTTTCCGCAGCACGCACCCAGTCAGGCTCTGCCCAAGATGCCTGGCCCTCACTAGCTCCCTGCGCTTCCCCCGGGCACCCCACGCACTTCCCGAGCCTGGACACCAGCACCACCCACTCTGGGGTCCTGGCCAAGGGACGCCGTCCACCGCTTGCTCACCCCAGGGAGGCCTAGCCTCACTCCGCATGTCTGCTGCTGCCCTTGCCTCTCGCATCTCTGGGTCCAGGTCTCTCCTGGGTGTCACGAGGAGGGCAGGCTCTCTCCGAGGCTGTGTCAACCTCGCCTGCAGCTAGAAGCCGACGTCTCAGCACTGCCTCCACAAACGTGTCCCAGTCTCGTCTACTGATGGCCACCCTCTTGCTTTGTTGTGTGGATTTACACCTTCGTTATTCCGTTACTGCCACTTTAAGGGCCTGACAAGGGACAGAAAGTAAACTCCTGTGGTCTATCTGGGGCTTCTGTGGCTGTGATTAAAATGAGCACGATACAAACCTTGAGAGCTGCTGTCATGCAGGGGAGACTATTGTGTAAAGAAAGATGCATCTGTATTTCTGACCCATTTTCACTGTTTCCATTCAATTCCAGACACTTCCAATGTCCTGGACCACATCTTTCTGACCTGTCTGAAGCAGCCCAGTTGAGGCATACAACTCACACCCAAACCCACCTCAAGTGACCTCTTTGTGGCTCAGTTTTCCACCTCGAGTTTTCTTCAAAGCTGGAGAAGGCCATTCAGTCCAAGAGCAGGTGAAGCCAGATGTGTGGGTGTAGGAAGGAAGCACAGGAGCAGGCAGGAAGCGCAAGAGCAGGAAGTGCAGAACAGGAAGCGCAAGAGCAGGAAGTACAAGAGCAGGGACAGGAAGTGCAGGGGCAGGAAGTGCAGGAGCAGGAACAGGAAGTGCAGGGGCAGGAAGCCCCAAAGCAGGAAGCGCAGGAGCAGGAAAGAAGTGGAGGAGCAGGAAGTGCTGGAGCAGATGCCCTTCCGGAGCACCCTCCATCACATGGACCCAGAGGTCCATGCATGAATGCTCTGGACTCCCACCCTTTGGCGGGATGATTCGTGGTGTTTTCTGAGAGGTCATCCATGGGATGGAGAATCCCTGATCCAGTAGTGATTTGATCAATATGGCTCCCATAATTGGATTTTTCCTGTTCCACTCTCCCCATTCCCTCACCTCAGGTTCCTGGAATCTCTTACCTCGATGCTAATTCTCATATCAGGCTGTTTCCAGAATAACCTAAACCTCAACAAAGCCAAGCACAACTAAACTCCTGTAACTGCTCTACTCTGTAATGTGAAATCCCAAAGAAGCAGCTGCCTGCACGTCTATAAAGTGTCTAGTGATCCATCATTCCAGTCAGTCTCAGTAGCCACTACTTTAAAAAGTACTCGGCATCAAATTATTGTGTTACCAGATACAAATTAGCAAAAAGTCTTAGCCAATATTCATTCCTGAATGCAGTAGCTTAGTTATTATACGTGGAAGTATTTTCACATCTTTAAGTGAATATTATGACATATTAAGAATTCTGCTTTCAGTGACCTTTAACCAATTTAGTGAGCTGCCAAGAAGTGACCCTGAGTAAAGCAGAAACTGCAGCGCTACAAAACAAAGTCACTACAGGCGAGCTTGGGAGACATTCATTCGAGAGCTTTCAGGGCGTCTGTCAGAAAGAAAGTAGGTGAGAGAATAACGAGATGCTTTAGCACCAGACAAGCTGTGAAGGTCGAGCTGGTGGGGAAGCTCAGCAGAGCTGGGCCTCCATCCGCCCGGCCCCCCTGGGCGCACCTCTTCAAAGAAGGTAAGGAGACAACGCGAGCTGACAATGAAGCAAGCTCCTGAGGGTCTGGTGCAGGGGCGGGGTCACCCCAACCCGTGGACTGAAGGCAACGTGGGTGAGAAGCAGGGAAAAAAAGTGCCTGAAGGAACAACCCAGGGACCCCCAGGGCTCACAGCGTGGATTCCAGCACGCCGTGTAGAGCCCTCTCACCCCAGCCTCTCCGGGCCGGGGCTCACCCATCTGTCAGTCCCACTGTGCCCCTCCCAGGACTCACTCGATTCTCCAAGGGAGGGCAGCACTCGGGTGGGGCGGCGAAGACTCCGCCTTCACGGCTGGCCGCCTGCCCGCCCCGTCCGCGGCAGGCTGGACAACGGCGCCTCCACCCACGGAAGCCTGCCCACGCCCTCACCCTCGGGACCCGAGGCCGCCGCCGCCGGCGGAACAGGGACACCTGCGGCTGGGGTGTGACGAGGGCCTGCGGTGGGCCGCCCGGAGCCGGCGTGCGGCGTGCGAGCCCGAGGCCGCCACCATCCCTGTGAGGCACAGGGAGGAGGGCCGTGCCAGCACCGGGCGGGGCGCGGGCCGAGGGGCGGGGCCCNGGGGCGGCGAAGACTCCGCCTTCACGGCTGGCCGCCTGCCCGCCCCGTCCGCGGCAGGCTGGACAACGGCGCCTCCACCCACGGAAGCCTGCCCACGCCCTCACCCTCGGGACCCGAGGCCGCCGCCGCCGGCGGAACAGGGACACCTGCGGCTGGGGTGTGACGAGGGCCTGCGGTGGGCCGCCCGGAGCCGGCGTGCGGCGTGCGAGCCCGAGGCCGCCACCATCCCTGTGAGGCACAGGGAGGAGGGCCGTGCCAGCAGGGGGCGGGGCGCGGGCCGAGGGGCGGGGCCCGGCGGGCAGGGGGCGGGGCTCGCAGCCGGAAAAGGCAAGGGCGCAGGCTCTGCCCCGCCTCCAGAAGGAACTGCCCCACCCATAGCTTAATCTGAGTCTGGTGACTGATTCTGGGTCCATCACCCTCAGGACTGTAAGAAAACATATGTCTGTTGTTGTAAGCCACAAAGTTTGTAGTGAGTAATTTGTTACAACAGGCAACTAATACAATATTCATCTGCAGTAAATATGAAGACAAAGCAAGAACCAGCAAGTGCAAAAGAAAAAAATACAAAAGAGAAATGAAAAGGTAAACAAGAAAACAACCCTGAAGGAAAGAAAGAATTTGGGGAACGGTGCTAGAAGATTCATAAACATAGGGAGAGGAAATCTTATTACATCTATAAAGTGAAAACAAGAGGCTCTGAAAATAAAGAGGAAAGGTACAAAATGATGTTTTAGAGCTTGAAGACATGATTCTCGAGCATAATGGGAAGGAAATTGGACTTCCCAAAGACTGACTGAAGAAACAAAAAAGACCTTGAGAAGAAGCTGAGGGTCAGGACAACGCTGAGAACGCTCTGACGCGCGGCTGGCTCAAGCCTGAGGGCTCCGCTACCAGCCTGGTGAGGCTGGGGTGGAGGCTGCCCCCGGGCTGTTAGGCTGCCGCATCCCCTGGCCAGGACGAGCCGGGGACCTTTGTCTCAAACCTCCTATTCCAGCAGTGACACCTGACAGTTCAGCCTCAGAGTCTCGGCCTCACAGAGGAACAAAACGTGTTAGTTCCACGCTGTTCAGCTCAGGTGAGAAAGTCTCCAATTGTGGTGAAAACAAAAAGCAGCAACGGGGGTCAGAGGCCATCTGCAGCACAAAGCGACGCGGCTTCGTGATGACTGACTCGTGCCCCTCTGTGTCGTTTTGATGAGAACGCACGCGGCCAGCTTCACTCGCGAACTTCAGAGGCAGAGCAGAAGAAAGGCTCCGCACATGTGTGTGCCGGCGTGCGTGTTCTCCCCTTGGCCATCAGACGTAGCTTCAAACAACCGTCTCGTTATTGTACCCTCTTACAAGTTAATATGTTGCCTGGAAGAGAGCTAGGGAAGTTCCTGAAGATGACCTCGGGCTGTGTCTCCTCTGCCCCGAATTGTAACACTGGCCCCACTGGGCGTGGAAGAAAGAACCAGCGCTGTGGGGGTCCCACAGAGCCCTGACACAAACCCCGCGCTTGTCCTTGGAGTGGCCACACAGCAACAGAAACTCAGTTCTCACTGCAGCCCGTTTACGGACCAGAGAAACACCCAAGCTGCCTCTGTGAAGTCTCTCAGTCGTGTCCGACTCACTGAGACCCCGTAGACTGTAGCCCACCAGGCTCCTCCGTCCATCGGACTCTCCAGGCAAGAAACACTGGAGTGGGTAGCCATTCCCTTCTCCAGGGGCTCTTCCTGACCCAGGGATCAAACCCGAGTCTCCTGCATTGGAGGCAGACGCTTTTAACTTCTGAGCCACCAGGGAAGCCCAAGCTGCCTCGAGATACAACCATATCACCTCAGTGATCACTACCAGAAGACAGAAAATTAAAGACATTCTTCATACTTACCCCCCAACTTTGGAAGATGTTAATATAAATTATGGAGGGCAACATTAAAATATGTAGGAACATTGTTACAACCGCAGGGAATTAGCAGCATAATTCACCCCTTGGCTGGTTGTGGTGGCTTCCAGCAAACAACTAAATATGTTAACGCTCCTTTATGGACAGGGCAGCCTCTGCAGGGAGACACCATACAGAGATAAGATAACTCTGTATTCACTTTAAAATATTAAAGAAATAATAAAGGATGAAAATTATTACTGTCTGCAGTTGGGAGAAAATGTGACATGGGCAGTGACCAAGGGCTCTGCGTGGGAGACGGGCCGCCGCCTGACCACCGTCCGCCCCCAGGCAGGGCGGCTAACACCTCCTTCACAGCTCCCCAGCCCCATTTTGTCTCTGACACTGTGCTTATACTTATGCTCATGGTCTTCTCCCCCAAGGACCACGTGTGCTGTTTATTTTTGCATCTTCAACAATGTGCCTAAAAATAAGGTTGCCTTCAGTACACGCTGGGTCGGTTTAGTTCAGTTCAGTCATTCAGTCATGTCTTCAGACTCTTTGCAACCCCATGTACTGCAGCACACCATGCCTCCCCATCCATCAGTAACTCCTGGACTTTACTCAAACGCATGTACACTGAGTCAGTGATGCCATCCAACCATCTCATCTGTTGTCCTCTTCTCCCGCCTTCAATCTTTCCCAGCATCAGGGTCTTTTCAAATGAGTCAGTTTTTTGCATCAGGTGGTCAGAGACATGCTGGACAGACATTCTATAATTTTCATCATTATTACCCAAGTGGCAACCGATTCTCTGAAGTCAGCACTATCTGGAGATTTAATAAATATTAGCTGCATATTTTGGAAATCTGAAGGTTATATGAGGACAAGCAAAGCCCAGACCTGGACCAATCTCTGCAAAACAGTTGCACTTATTGACTTGTGTCCATCCACTCACTGACTAAACACCAGCAGTGGAGCCAGGCCACCTGGCAGGCTGTTCGGATGCAAAGACCAGGTACAGTTCCTCCTCTGGAAGACACAGACTTGAAACAACAATGACATTACGGTGACTATGGGCTGATCCTGGACACGTACTTTTGTCATTTTATGTTAGAAACTCTGTGAGAACTCTACTGATCCGTGAAGTGACCTCTGCTAACACATGTTAACATGAAAAAATATGGAAACAGTGGCAGACTTTTTTTTCTTGGGCTCCAAAATCACTATGGACGGTGGCTGCAGTCATGAAATTAAAAGATGCTTTCTCCTTGGAAGAAAAGCTATGACCAACCTAGACACCATATTAAAAAGCAGAGATATTACTTTGTCAACAAAGGTCCGTCTAGTCAAAGCTATAGTTTTTCCAATGGTCGTGTGTGGATGTGAGAAAACTGAAAGTGAAAGCTTCCCCTGTGGCTCAGCTGGTAAAGAATCTGCCTGCAATTTGGGAGACCTGGGTTGGGAAGATCCCCTGGAGAAGGGAAAGGCTACCTACTCCAGTGCTCTCACCTGGAGAATCCCGTGCACTGTATAGTCCATGAGGTCAAAAAGAGTTGGACATGACTGAACGACTTTCACTTTCATTTTCACTTCAGAGTCCCTTGGACTGCAAGGAGATCAAATGAGTCCATCCTAAAGGAAATCAGTCCTGAATATTCACTGGAAGGACTGATGCTGAAGCTGAAACTCCAATACTTTGACCACCTGATGCAAAGAACTGATTCACTGGAAAAGACCCTGATGCTGAGAAAGACTGAAGGCAAGAGGAGAAGGTATGACAGAGGATGAGATGGTTGGATGGCATCACCGACTCAAGGGACATGAGTCTGAGCAAGCTCCGGGAGTTGGTGAAGGACCGGGAGGCTTAGTGTGCTGCAGTTCAGGGAGTCACAAAGAGTCAGACAGGACTGTGTAACTGAACTGAAACTGAACATACATGTTCGCAAATGTTTGCCAAGGCCGTGGTCTGTCCAAGAATCTTTTCAGTAGAGGGTATACAGAAGAACAGATGCTTTCGTACTGTGATGCTGGAGAAGACTCTTGGGAGTCCCCTGGACAGCCCAGAGATCGAACCAGTCAATTCTGAAGGAAATCAACACTGAATATTCACTGGAAGGACTGATGCTGAAGCTCCAATACTTGGTCCACTTGATGCAAAGAACTGTCTCATTGGGAGAGACCCTGATGCTGGCAGAGAAGAAAGTGGCAGAGGAATCTCATCCAACCATCTCAGGCTGGACAGCATGACTGACTCAATGGACATGAGTTTGAGCAAGCTCTGGGAGATAGTGAAGGACAGGGAAGCCTGGCGTGCTGCAGTTCATGGGGTCACAAAGAGCTGGACATGACTTAGTGACTGAATAACAACAAATACAGAAGTGAGGAAAGTGGATATGGGCCTCTTTTCCAGTCCACTGGGTGAACAGACAAAATTTAATAAATATGCTATATAAACTGAGAATACTGCTTTGAAGTTCACAAACAACATGCTCTAAAGAGAAAACCTTATTTATATATTTATTTTTATTACCAGATGCATATTTGATGTATAATTTTGCATTAGTTTTAGGTATATAGCAAATTAGTTCAGTTATAAACATATATATATATTTCAAATTATTTTCCAATATTGGTTATTGAGAGACAGTGAATATTGTTCCCTGCTATACAGTAAATTAACAGATACAAATGTCGTTTGCACATAAAAACTACTATTTCTGTCTGTTGATCCCACACTCCTGATTGATCCCTCCTCCCCCCTGCTCTCCCCTTGATAATCACAAGGGTGTTCTCTACAACTGTGAGTCTGTTCCTGTTTTGTGTATGGATTCATTCGCATTATTTTTACTTCACATATAAGTGATATCATAATATTCATCTTAGTGTAACTTGCTTCACTCGGTATGACAGTCTCTAGGTCCATTCACGTTGCTGCAAACGGCAGTATTTCAGCCTTTCTACAGCTGAGTGTTCCACTGAATCCATACACACATGGACCACGTCCTGCTAGCTATCCATCTGTTCATAAGCATGTCTTGCCTATTGTAAATGATGCTGCTGCGAACAGTGGAGTGTGTGCATCTTCCTGAATCACCGCTCACACCGCTTCCAGATATATGCCCAGAAGTGAGACTGCTAAATCAGGTGCTGCCTCTTTTAGCTTTCTGAGGGACCTCCATACCGTTCTGCATGGTGACTGCACCAATTTACATTCCACCAACAGAGCAGGAGGGCTCCTTTTCCCCACATAGCTCCAGCACTTACTGCCTGCAGATGTTTTGATGATGGCCTTTCTGCCCGGGGTGAGGCCATGTCTCACTGTGGCTTTGGTCTGCGTTTCCCTGACGGTTAGCGGGCTGAGCGCCTTTCCCGTGCCTGCGGGCCACCTTTGCGTCTCCTACTTCGTCTTCTGCCCATTTTGTTTCTGTTGTTGTTGGGTTGCTTGATCTTGTTACTGAGTTGTATGAGCTGTTTGCATATTTTGCAAAGTAAGCCCTTATCAGTCGCATCATTTGCAAATATTTTCTCCCATTTCTTAGGCTGTGTTTTTGTTTCTGGTTTCCTTTGCTGTGCTACAGTTTATATGTTTAATTAGGTTCCATTTGTTTATTTTTGCTTTTCTTTCTTTTGCCTTGGGAGATTGACCTAAGGAAACACTGCTACAATTTATGTCTGAGAATTTTTCGCCTGTGTTCTCTCCTAGTTTTATGGTCTCATGTCTTGTATTTAGGTTTAACATTTCAAGTTCATTTTTCAACATGGTGTAAGTATTCTAACGTCACTGATTTACATGAAGCTGTCCAGCTTCCCCAATAACTGCGTATTGGAGAGACTGTTCTCCATTGTATATTTTTGCCCTTCATTGTAGATTCATTGACAATAGGTGTGCTAGTTTTTCTGGACTCCGTATTCTGCTCCACTGACCCATATGTCTGTTTTGCGCCAATAGCATGTTTTGATTACTGTAGCTCTGTAGTACTGTCTGATGTCTGAGAGGATTGTGCCTCCTTTTCCTAGGATTGCTTTGGCAATTCTGGGTCTTTTGTGGTTCCACATAAATTTTAGAATTATTTATTCTAATTCTGTGAAAAATATCATGGGTAATTTGATAGAGATCACATTATCTGTAGATTGCTTTCAATAGTATGGCCATTTTTACAACATTAATTCTTCTAATCCAAGAGCATGGAATATCTTTTCATTCTTTGAGTCATCTTCAGTTTTCTTTATCAATGTTTTATAGTTCTCAGCAGATAAGTTTTTCACTTCTTTGGTTAGGTTTACTCATGGTTTTTTAATGCAATTTTAAACAGGATTGCTTTATTTTCTCTTTCTGATATTTCTTTTTTACTGTAAAGAAATGCAACAGACTTCTGTATATTGGGGATTCCTTGGTGGCTCAACTGGTCAAGATTTCGCCTGTAATACAGGAGACTCCAATTTGATTCCTGGGTTGGGAAGATCCACTGAAGAAGGGATGGGCTACCCACTCAGTATTCTTGGGCTTCTCTAGTGGCTCAGCTGGTAAAGAATCTGCCTGCAGTGCGGGAGACCTGGGTTCAATTTCTGGTTGGGAAGATCCCCTGGAGAAGGGAATGGCTACCCACTCCAGTGTTCTGGCCTGAAGAACTCCATGGACTGTATAGTCCATGGGGTCACAAAGAGTTGGCCCCTACTGAGTGATTTTCACTTTTCTGTATATTAATCTTCTACCCTGCTACCTTGCTGAGTCCAACTATTAATTCTAGCAGTTTTTGTGGCAAGTCCTTAGGGTTTTTTATATACAGTATCATGTCATCTGCAAATAATGCCAATTTTACCTTTTCCTTTCCAATTTGGATAACTTTTTTTTTCTTGTCTGATTGCTGTGGTTGCAAGTTTCAACGGCAAGTTGAACAGAGGTGGAGAGAGTGGGCACCCTTGTCTTATTACAGGCCTAGCAGGAAGGCCCCCTCACGGCTGATACCACGCTGGCTGTGAGTCTGTCATAAATGGCGTTTACTAGGTTGAGATATGTTCCCTCTATAACCGTTTGGTAAGAGTTTTTCAAAAATCATAAATGGATGTTGAATTTTATCAAATGTTTTTTCTGTATCTCTTGAGATTGTCATGTGGTTTTTGACTTTTCCTTCATTGATATGGTTTATTGCACTGATTGATTTGGGTATGCCAAATCAGCCTTGAAACCCTGGAATGAATCTGACTTGATCATGGTATATGATCCTTCTTTCTGTATTGCTAGACTTGATTTGCTAATATTTTCTTGAGGATACCTGCATATATATTCATCAAAGATACTGGCCTTAATTTTCTTTTTTGGTGGCATCTTTGCCTTGTTTTGGTCTCAGGGTGATGGTGGCTTCATAGAAGGCTTCTTGGAGTGGTCTTGCCTCTTCAGTCTTTTGGGAGAGTTTGCGAAGGAAAGGTCTAAGTTCTTCTTTGTGTGTTTGGTAGAAATTTCCAGTGAAGTCATCCAGACCTGGACTTTTGCTTGCACAGAGTTTTTAAAATTACAGATTCTATTTCACTTCTAGTAATTTGTCTGTTAAATTCTCTACTTCTTGACTCAATTTTGGCAGGTTTTATTTTTTCTTTATTTCTGTGGTATTGATTGTTATTTCCCTTTTATAATTTCTTGTTTTTTTTTGTTGTTTGTTTTTTAATTTGGAGTCCTCTGCTTTCTTCTTGATGACCCTGGCTAGAGGTCTGTTGATTTTGTTTGTGCTCTCTAAAAATTAGCTCTTGGTTTCATTGATCTTTTCTACTATTTTTTTATATCTCTACCTTATTTATTTTCTCTCTGATTTTTATTATTTCCTTCCTTCTGCTGACTTTGGGCTTTGCTTCTTCTTTTTCTAATTCTTTTAGTGATAGGTTAGGTTGTTTATTTGAAATTTTTCTTGTTTCTTGATGAAGCCCTTTTTAGATAGAGACACTAGGAAAATCCTATTTGAGGAGTTATCAACTGGGCTAAGACCTAAAGATTGAGAAGTAGCTAATCATACAAAAGGCCAGAGCAAAAGCCTTACAGTTCCCATAAACAGTCCAAGTCTAAAAGCTAGAAAAAGCCTGGTATTTTTCAGCAATTAAAAAGCAGCTGCTAGCTCGAGTTCAGGTAGCAAGGGGAGCAAGTCTCGGGAAGAGGCCAGGTATTGTGGGGCATCTGGGCCAAGCCACTGAAGGATGTAAGCAGGGAGGTTTTCTAATCCAATATATATTTTGAAGACAACCATTATGGTTGCTGAGTGTCAGGAGGAAAGCAAGAGTGTCAGCAGATAACTGGAGGTCTGGGTGAAAGAAGAGGCGTGGCCTGGATTCGGGCAGTGGAAGGGAGCAGAGGGAATGGGCGGATCAGGTCTGTTTGGGGAGGTGAATCTGCGGCGTTCACTGGTGGGTTAAGGAGGGTAGACCACCCAAGGGCGGCTCCCAAGTTCTGACTTGTGCATTCCATGCGTGTGGCAGATGCTAGGATGGGGGTGAAGCATCAGTTCTGGACATGTGACACTGGAGGCGCTCCTGAGCTAAAAGAAGGTGCCAAAAGGCAGCTGGATATCTGAATCCAGCTCTAAGAGAAGAGAAGGGAACTCTGAGGTCATTAGCATACAGCTGCAATTTAAGGCCACTGAAATGTGGATGGTTGCTTAATAGAAGAGTTAGGAGGGATGAGGGGGTGGAAGACTGCAGCAGTGTAAGTTAGAGGAGCTGGTGGAGAAATCAGAAACTCAGATGGAAAAGCGGGAGAAGCCAGGTAAAACCAGGACTCACTGAGGAGACACAGACGTGATCCAGCAGGTCGGAGGGAAAGGAATGTGTATAGAGACGAAAACTACCAATCCATGATTACAAGCGCTGGGAGACTGGCTGGCCCTCACGTGACGAGAAGGTGGGAGCTAGAAGAGGGCTCCAGAGCCAAAGACGATGGTGATCACGCTAAGAGAAATCCAACCTATTCCAAGTAACCTGGTCAACTTAGCAATCTGCAGAAATATGCTGGGGTGGGGCGAAGTGCGCTTCCTGGCAAATCCAGTATCAGCGTGCACCGTTCCCTGTTGGAATGGCAGGCAAAACAAGAGCATGAAGCTTGCCAGCCCATGAGGCAGATGCCGCGGGCTGCAGAAGAGAGGGTTAGGGCGCTGCCCCTAGCCAGCACCTGCAGCTGCAGTAAAGCCGCCAGGAAGAGAGGGGTTAGGGTGCTGCCCCCCAGCCAGCACCTGCAGCTGCAGTAGAGCCACACGTGCAGAATTTCTTCAAGCTACGGTTTGGAGATTAACTTGTAATTTAAGATAGAAATTATATTTGAAGACAATGAAAAATAATCGGTGCAGAACGATCAAATTTGTACAACTAAATGGCACCAGACCTTCTAAGTAAATGGAAGAACCATTTTTTTTCCTCTGAAAAATAGCACATTTCTAATCTAAACCAGTCAATCCTAAAGGAAATAAACCCTGAATATTCACTGGAAGGACTGATACTGAAGCTGAAACTCCAGTACTTTGGTCACCTGATGTAAAGAGGTGACTCACTGGAAAAGACCCTGATGCTGGGAAAGAGTGAAGGCAGGAGGAGAAGGGGATGACAGAGGATGAGGTGGTCGGATGGCATCACCGAGTCAATGGACACGAGTCTGAGCAAAATCCGGGAGGCGGCGAAGGACAGGGAGGCCCGGCGTGCTGCAGTCATGGGGTCGCAGAGTCGGTCATGACTGAGCAACTGAACAGCAGTGTAAAACAGGTGACGTGATCTTAAGAAATCTTTCTAAGGATTAAAAGTGAACTTTACCCTGAATTATTATTAGAAAAAAATTTAATGACTTCTTACTTTGAAGTGGACTTAGATCTCTGTTCTAGGGTTGCAATTATCCTAAACTACTTAGCTGGTTACTCAATGACTTGGCTCAAGATAACATTTATCGTTCAGGAGCTTACTGAGCAAAGGCAATGTTGAAATCTGCCTTTAGAAAGGATTTTTTTTTTTTTAGATCAATAATCGGATGGGGGAAATATTTGAATGCAAATTAAATCACATTTTCATGTTATGTTGTTTTTTTCTCTAATAAATGGACAGAGTTAAACGACTATACTTCCCTCCCCTGCAATGCACTTGTGCACGTTAACCTGCAAGAAGAACACGGAGCAGAAGACAGGCTGCTCTTCAATCCTTCTCGTCAAATCTTAAGCGACACCAATCAGCCAAACATCTCGCTGACAGTCATGAGGCTGCTGTCTGAATTAACGGGTGACGCTCGTGCCTGAGGACCCAGATGATGAAGCTGTTTATCCGTGTGCTGCACTTGCTGGGTCCCCACGAGCCCGACCCACAGTGGCATCTACCGGAACGCAAATCAGACGGCGCAGCCTCAAATCTGCGTCGCGGCTCTCGTTTCCAGTTCGAGAGCTGTACCGTAATCACAAGCTTCTGTGGATGAAAGGAAGTCAGTTCTCTGAATATTAGCTAATGCCACATTTGCAAGTCCTGAAGAGATCTGTGCCGTTAAAAAAAAAAAAAAGATCATTTCGCGTGAACCTATATATATGAATTGCTTTGTTCTGCTCAACTGATAGACGCAATGCCTGTGCTGGGATTAAACCCTTTTCATCATAAAACCTCATCTGGTTCGGAGTCCAAGTCCATCAAACCTTCTCCCTTTAAAGTCCCGCCTTTGATTCTACATCAATTTATTCAAACCGCAGCTGGGTGGCTGAAAACGAAAGGACAGCCTCATTTAAACCAACCATGTTCCCAACTTGAAAGAAGGGCTATAATTAAAAAAATGGGCATAAAAGAATGGGAATGGGATAATATTTTTTAATGGTAGTTCAAAGGCCGGCAGATGTCAGAGCCTTTGAAGATGTCTGCACGCTGAGCGAGGAGTCGCCATTAAAGAGCTGCCTGAGCAGCGAAGCAGCTTTGTAACGGCTGAAAGAGCCCTTGCAGACACATCCTTGTGTTTTTAATTTGTCAGAGTTTCTGCAGTATTTTCTGATTAATGACACACGATTATAACTGCATAGCAGACATATTTTTATCCTCGGCTAAATGAATCGTTTATCCCACATTCTTTCAGAACTAGATAAGAATAGGGCCCTACACTACGAAGCCCCACACAGTTCCGATCACTTCACATATTTATGCTAATTTTGTGGGACTGGCCAAATCCAGAGCTAGGACATGTTGCCAGCTTTTGTTCTCCTAATAGTCTGTTGCTGGTAATGTTGCGATGCACATGTGGCCGTCAGAACCCGATTCACTACAGTTTCATTCTTTTCATGTACATGGAACAATATGTGCTTGAATAACTAATTCGTGCACCAAGTCATGTCAAACCAAATTAATGTTTAAAAACATCCCTGCACTCAATCTGAACAACCATGGGCTGCCACAGGGTTGCAGAAGAGAAGGAGCTGCTCAAGGGAAAACTGCAGCCGCAACTGCAGCATGGTGTCAGCGCTGCTGAAAAGAGGCTCGAACGCCGCGTGGAAAATGCTGGAGAGGCTGCGATGGGGCTCCCGCTCGTTCCGACACGCTGGTCTGATTTGTCCTGTGGAATGGCCTCACAGTGCTCAGGGAGGCTGAGCCCAAGTCAGCGGTGAACAGCAGCGGGATGAAGGCTTTCCCACGAACGGGCTCACCCATGATTGCTCTCAGGAACAGGCACAGGGCCGTGAGAGCTCAGAGGCTTTGAAGTCACATGGTCTGGGTTCAAACCCCAGCCCTCCAATGACGCCCCGCACTGCGTGGCCTGTCCTTTCTGTAAAAACTGACATAACACCTGGGTCCTCCAGAAAGCGTCTGAGGCACAAAACACTCTGCTCAATGCTCTTTCTCAAAATAATCAGACACACGAAAACATGACACTAGTCCCGTCCAGTTGGAAACGCTTCTTTCTAGACAGATGGGCCTGCGGATCTCACTTGCAGGCCCCTCACGCGGCCAGGACACCCGGCCCTGAGCACACACTTGTCCACCCCGGAAGCTGACCTCAGCCCAGTCCTGCAAGCCTAAGCTCAGAAAATGAGGCACCAAGGCAGAGGGCATGGGAGGTGAGGGGCAGGCCAGCAAACAGAGGACTGAGCGGCACCCCGACCTGCGTGTGGCCCTTGCAGGCAGGGTACCCTGGGTCCCCACGAGGACAGGTGCGTCCCGGTGAGGGGCGGCTTCCTCTCCCAGGGTTCCAGCGACTACCTGGGCACTACGACCGAGGAGGACCCAGGGCGGGCGAAGTCCACCCCACCCCCCATCACAGGCCCTGCACCGTCCCCCTCCACCGCTCCAGACGCCGGGTCTCTGGCCCCCTACCAAGGAGGACCCAGGGCGGGCAAAGTCCACTCCACCCCAATCATAGGCCCTGAACTGTCCCCCTCCACCGCTCTGGACGCCGGGTCCCCGGCCCCAGACCAGCGATGTCCCAGCAGGATGTGCTCCTCCTGTGCCCGTTCCTCTCCGTCTGCTGGACACGCCCCCCCACTGTTAGATCTCCTACTTCCGCGTGACAGACTCCATGTTGACAAGAGCTGGGTGACTAGGAACGACCTTGTGAGAGGGCGAGGCTGACCGTCCCCTCCTGTCCTGCTGCTCAGATCTCCCTTCCTCTGGAGGCTTCCCGGCGCCTTCAGGCACACACAGCCTCCTGACACGGACCACAGTGCGGGTCACCAGGTGCCCGATGGGGTAAAGAAATGGGAGGCACGGGCGGGATGAGCCCTGGCTGGGGCCAGCTGCAGGGAGGCCTGCTCAGACCGCTCAGCGTGGGGCAGAGCTTTCCCAGGCACTGGCCACACGACGCCCTCTGCTCTAATCTGCAGAGTGAGTCTCTATTCACTGAAAACGCTCAGTGCGCAGGCCGCCTCCCTGAACGCGGCCTTTTGGATCACCCGCAGATGCCACTGGCCCCAGCTCCAGGCTCTGCCTCCTTGACACAGGGGTCAGGGCCCTCTGTCACTTCACTGTTCTTTGCTGGCCTGCTCGAGGCGGCCCTGAGGTCTGTCTCTTTCCACACTGGTATCGTTAGCAGGTCCTCCACGCGGCGGGTGTGGCAGGCAAGTCGGCAAGGTTTCCAGAGAGCAGCAAGAAGCCAGGAGGGTAAGGATCACCCCCCAGAGAAGGGCAGCCAAGGGCCCAGAAGGACCCGGTTAGCTCCCCACCCGGTCAGGCTGTCATCGGCAGAAGGTGCCCTCGTGGAGACTGCGGGCCAGGCACTGTCCTGCCGACGGGCGTTCCCGCGTCTCTGCCCCACGCAGCCGGGCCCTGTCCTCAGCGGCCCCTCTGTCCTGGGGTCCCCTCTGGGCTCCCCTCCCCGTCATGAGGACTCACACGGCCCTGTGTGTCCACAGACGGTGAGCAGGGCACGCTGTGGTCAACATGCCCCGTCGACCCAGTGGCGGCACGCAGCAGGGGCTCACAGGTGACATGACTGATCCCGTGGGACTCTGGACACGGGGCGAGACCAGCAGAGACGCGGAGCGGCACCTCAGGCTCACACGCCAGTGGGTGGGCGAGACGGCCGTGACCAGCATCTCTGACGCATGTCCGGTGAGAGCCCGACCGCTGCACCCAGGCCCCTGCTCTGCCACCCTGCGCCAGCGGCGCCCAAGCATGTGCTTCTCTCTTCCTGCGCCCAGCTCGCCTGACGCCTCTCCATCTGGACATTTAAGGCGCAGCTCAGCCCCGGCCTGGCAATGCCACAACTCCTGCCCTCACGCCCTCCTCATGGCCCTCATGCTCTACACCTTATCTAACTAGCTGTGTTGTTCAGTCACTAAGTCGTGTCTGACTATTTGCAACGCCATGGATTGCAGCCCGTCAGACGTCCCTGTCCCTCACTATCTCCCAGCGTCTGCTCAGTTCACGTCCACTGAGTTGGTGATGCTATCCGACCATCACACCTCATCTAGTTAGCTACTCAAACCAAAGCCCTAAAGCAGCCCTCTTTCCCTCACCCCCTACCACGACCGCCAGCACGCCCTCCTGACTCAAGGACACGTGGCACAGACACGCAGGACCCTCCACAGCAGCCACAGGGGCTGTTTAGAAGCAGGGGTCAGAGCGTGTCGCCTATTGCCCAAAGGAGTCCACTTGTCTTCCAGTCACGTGCAAAGGCAAACCCAACATAAACGGCATCATTCATGGGGCAAGCCCTCCTCAAGTGTCCATCTCATCCCCAGGGCCTACACAGAACTGCACTCAGAAAGCCTCTGCCGAGGCTTTGGTTCAGCATAAGGCGAAGGCATAAGGAAATGCCATATACATAATCCTGCCTGATTTTGACAGATAGGAAAACGGATGTGGACGCTAATTTGATTTATGTAATATCCAAGTGTCACAATTTCAAAAATGTTCAAGTCACAGGGTTCCATTTTGTCAGGATCAACACGGAACAATGAGATTTCAAAATGCAATCAGGACGGTCAACAATGATGGTTTCCATGAGAAGGTTTACTCAACTGCTCTTCTTTCTGAAGTGACCTTCTTTCTGATTCATTTATTTTTAGTTGAAAGATAGTTGCTTTACAGCGTTGTGCTGGTTTCTGCCATACATCAACACAGATCAGCCACAGGCACACACGCATCCAGGCTTCCCTGGAAGCTCAACTGGTAAAGAATCTGCCTGCAGTGCAAGAGACCCCAGTTC
Source organism: Litocranius walleri (assembly GCA_006410535.1). Taxonomy (NCBI): domain Eukaryota; kingdom Metazoa; phylum Chordata; class Mammalia; order Artiodactyla; family Bovidae; genus Litocranius; species Litocranius walleri. Next base: position 1,158,054 of record SJYG01000581.1, on the reverse strand, counting down.
GATTCCTCGGTCAGAAAGATCCCCTGGCAAAGGGATAGGTGACCCATCCTGGAATTCCTGGGCTTCCCTGGCGGCTCAGATGGTAAAGAATCCGCCTGCAATGCAGGAGACCTGGGTTTGATCCCTGGGTTGGGAAGATGCCCTGGAGGAGCGCATGGCAACCCACTCTAGTATTCTTGGCTGGAGAACCCCATGGACAGAGGAGCCTGGCGGGCTCCAGTCCATGGAGTCGCAAAGAGTCGGACACGACTGAGCGACTGAGAACAGCACACACGTGTGTCCCCTCCCACCACCCTGCCCCTTCCACGGTCACAGAGCGCCAGTCTGTGCCCCCGAGTCACACAGCAAGTCCCCCGGCTGTCTCTTTCACAGTTGGCTGTGTATTCTTCTAAGGAGCACCGACTTGGCGGCAACAGACCGCGATGTCTGCTGCATGTCACTGAAGCAGATGGAGAGGTGAGCGTGCCCTAATCCACCGCTCGCTTCTCAAAGTGTGAGCCAGCGCTTGGCCACAACTGGCGTCTAGGAGCCGGGACACGCCACACCCCTGGAACTCGGGACTCTTCTCTAACTCCAGATTGGGCAGCAATTTCTGAGTAAACGAAGAACCAAAGTTCTCCACCCCCGAGCTCCCTTCATCCTGTGCACACGCCAGTGTCACTGTATCTCGACCTGCTGCGAAATGTGCCCCAGAAGGGAGAACAACGTTTACATGACAAAAGTCAGCTTTTCCGGAAGCAGCTGGTGAACACGCACATTCTGTGTGTTAAATGACATCTTTGCAAATAACAAAGTAAGTAAGGTCCCACTTGACCCTAGGGGTCTGGGGTTTGCTGCATTAATAAATACTCACTTAAGGAGTAAGCTTAAGATGAATGAATCACCAGTTCAATTCTAACCTTTTTAAGACCTACAACTTTTAAGTCCTTACTGGAAAATTGCCTTGTTTTAAGATGCTAGGCCTGGCTGGACCACTGTCCGTGCTCACTGATAGCTCCTCTGTGCCACAGAGTAATAATATCAGTGGGACACACACACACACACACACACACTCTCACTCACACATACAGTCACACACACACACACTCACACATACAGTCACACACACACACAGACACACACACATACAGTCACACACACACACATCACTCATACTCACATTCAGACACACACACTCAGACACACACACCCACACTAACAGACACACTCACACACAGACACACACACTCTCACTCACACACACACCCTGAAACCACTGGAGCTGCCCCCACTAAAAAGGAAAGAGACCGCAGGCCCAGGCCACATACTTCAGCAAACTTCATTCTCTGAGGACACCATTAACTCATTCTCAAATATTGCCTTCAGGCTTTGACTTCATACCCAAGAAAAAACAAATCCAAATGAAAGGTAAAAATAACACACATTTTCAAACCCTGCAGGTCTTACTGTGTACTGTTTATTTATGATTTCTTGGGGTCTTTCCCCAACATCTTAGGACACAAATATCCAAAAGTACTCGAGAGGTTGGGTAACAGCTTAAAATAATTGTTAGAACAAGTGACGAAAAATAATTTTCACTAAATTTTAATACTTGTTTCGATGGAAAAATATTGCAAAGTTCCACATTAATCCACCAATTAGGTCTCAATGAAACCACTTTTTATTATCCTAAAGTTTCCTTCTAATGACAACATTTTTCAAAGGTTTCCTTTCCATAAATACTAAAGAAATTTGAAAATAGGCTATTAGAATGCTCGCCTCCTCAAACAGGAGTGTACGGTCCCCCAGCAGAAATGTCTGTTATTTTTCCCAGGAAAAAGCTCAGGTGTCAAACATCCCCCGCGCCGCGCGGCCCTGAATGAAGACATGGCTCTTCCAGCGCGGGACGACATCACCATTCGGCCAGCCACCCCCTGCACCTGCCTGCAGCCTCCCCATCACAAAGAGTCGCCTCAAATTACAAGCGAAGACGCCAGGGACCTCTCTCAAAGCACCGAGTCGGAAACCCACGGATGGCTTTCCCGAGAGCTGGGGAAGAGGAGCGCCGCGCCCGGGTCCCCCAGTGATTTCACTCGCGGAGGCGAGCAGACCGGTGGGCAGCGCGCTAAAAATGACGCAGTGGGAACGAACTTCCCGATGCGGAGCAGCAGTCGCTGCTGGAGGATTTTATGTATTAAAAACAAAAACTGAAAACCTTTCATTTTGACCAAAATTACTCTACAATTCAGCTCAAACTGCATCAACATAAATTGCTTTTGAAGATTCTAAACAAAACATGCTTTCTAATTGCTCCTTGCATTTCTGTCAGGAAAGTCTCCAGATCTGAACTTCCTAAACCACCTCGACCTCATTGCTTAGAAGCCTTTGACTAGTGCTGCCATGTAACAGGATCCTTACACGGATTCCTTTCCGGGAAAAATGCAAACACTGAAGGCTTTGAGATTTAAAAAGCCACTCCACTGAAAGGTTTGAATCATATCTAATATTTCAAATTAGTATGTGCATATAACAGATAATTATCTATAGTAAACCATTCACAACCAATTGTATTTCGCAGAATTAGATGTGAGTTCCTAGGCAGCTTTTCATAAGGGTTGGCAGGCCCCACAGAGACGCAAGCCTACTGGGTCCTTACACTGGACACACCTTCTTACTGCAGTGATAATGTGGAAACCAAAAGTGAACCCATTTCAAAAAAATAGTCATTTTTCCATCCTACAAGTTCTAAAGTTTGTGGGAAGTATTTCTATTCCAAATAAAATACTAAGAAATGCACATCTCTTCAGAGTCGTACTTGTCTCATATGGGAGACGTGGCCTCGGCTGTGACTTTGGAGAAAGACTGAAGCCACTGGCTAAGACCCAACTTGGGTTTACATAGCCTGAGTTACGGGTAGTCAGTGCTTTAAATCTAGCAACCTATTAACAACCCAAAACTGAAAATACAGTGAGAGGATACATGGAATTCAGAGACAGTGAGCTCCTCCACGAGCAGTGAGTGGGCAGGGGCCCTGGCTGTGAGCCCAGCTATGCTACTAGGCATGCCACCTGGGGAGACTCGCTGTGCTTTCAGAATCTGCCCTCATCAATAAAGGGAAATACATTTTCTGACCCAGGTAAGAAGGTCAAAGCCACTTCCAAACAGGAAATTTAATCCTCGTTGGGGGTTGGAGGGCTGAATGAGATAATGCAGTGGAAAGGACCAAGCAGAGAGCTTGTTGCACAGGAAACACACGATGAATATTTGTTGTTAAGGCAGCTGTTAAAACCCACACAAGCGTAAAGAGTCAGTGTTCCAGGAGGCGCTGCTGACTAGTTACGGCTCTGCAGCAGCGTCAAGTGCAACGAATCACCGAGAGAAAGGGAAATGAAGATGCGAGTCGCAGCCGGGAACAGAGGTCCCCGCGCCTGCCACGCCCGGTGGGGTCGCAGGCTCTCCCTTTCTCCACGCCCAAGCCTCTCCAGAAACCTAAAGCCTGCCTTGGAAGAGGCTGTGAGATGAAGAAAGAGCACTGAATTAAGGTCAAGAAGCTCTGGTTTGCTAACTCTGTGACCTTGGGCAAGATAACGACCTTGGAACCACACAGGTTCTTTATGTATAAAATGCAAATAACTGGATGCGGCCATCTCTTTAGATGACTTCACTCTGAGATGCAGACACTCAGTGTGCTCATAAGCGTCCATCTGTCGGAGCAGGCCGTGAGTGCAGACTGTGCTCCCAGGCCGTGAGTGCAGACTGTGCTCCCGTGAAACCACCCACTTTCACCACCGCAGAGCAAGCACCCTAGATATCCCATTGTAAATATCTCCAGCATTTAATTACTATTCTTCAGGAACAATTTATATATTTCTTTAAAAAGCCAGTAAGTATAATGAGAACAAAGGGCAGATTTTTTTAAAGCAATCATTATTGATGATACAAAGTCATTAATGCAAAGGGAATACTTTATATGTTACTATTTGGAGATTTGTCTTGAAAAGGAATATTCTTTATCTAACAGTGGACCGCATGCCATACAATGTGGTTTCCATGGTAACTGCCACAGTTTTAAAACATGCACAGGATGGGAGATACACTGTGTAACGCTATGATAAGTGGATCATTCTTAGAGAAATCACTTTCCTTGTCTCAACCTGTCTTTGTTTTTTAAACTTAATATACTTTTCTCCACAATGAAAACCAAGTTGAATGATTTATATAGTTTAATTATAGGTATATAGGCTACTTTTGTGCTTTAAGATGAAAATAATTACAGAATTTTAGAATTCTTATGAAAAAGAAAGCTGGTGATCTCCCAAAAATGTAGCTTTACTTGAAATGGCATCTTTCCCTATTTTCTCCTAATTAAGCACCTAAGAAATAGTATTCTTACACATGGTAACATAGACAATAGTACATCAGTGCAAAGATCTTATTAGTCCACAGGCCGTACTCTTAGGCTCCTCACCACTGGACATTAATAAAATGAGATCTTCGCATCAATGCATCTGTTTCTGAATATAAGAAGGACCTTCGTCCTATTTGGAAAATTCTGAATAACTTGAGTTTTTGGCATCAGAAAAAGAATATATCGCCCATAGGCTTTTAAACATGGCTTAGTTGGGAAAACCTCTGTTTATTAAACAAGCACCGAAAGTTCCTCAGCTATCTTAAATAAAGCATTTCAATAATACTATAAAGCTTTATGTAAAAAAAAAAAAAAGGAAAATTTAGGCATGTGGTTTTTACCCCAAGTCTACTAAAAAAAAGCTTTCTTTTCTTTTTGCAAAATGAAGAGAATTGTTAAAAGCGTTTTCCTACCAGCGCCTCTGATGCCTGCACTGAGCATGCCGTCAGCAGCAGAGCACACTTGCTACACGATTAAGCTCAGAGTGCCCCGCCTCTGCCTCGCACACGTGGCGCGTGCATCAGGGACCAGCACCATGTGTGGGCATGCACGCTGAGCCCTGGGCCCCCCTGAGGTGACTGCGCATCCCCGAGGAGAAGAGGGGCTCACAGAGGTGGGGTGGCACGAGCAGCCGCAGCCACATTACAGGGCTGGGGGGATGGTTGACGTAATTCGGTTTGTCTGAGCAACCAGCCCAGAGTCCAGTCTGACCCAAAGAAATAAAAATATCTGCTACCCCGAAACAAAGCAGATGGTATTAGTGAAAGAGTACTGATGATGAAGCACCATTTTGGTTATGCAGGTAGGGAGTGAACTATTTTAGTGCAGGTGCAAATGTCCTGTGCTCCGGGACCAAATTGCCCTTTGCTTTACATTTATTACAGTTTCCCACAGTATCAGTTCAGAGGACAGGAGAATCAGACATAAGGAAGAGAGCAACACACCTGGAAACTAACATGAGGGCACTTACTTTTAAAGCGTTTCCAATTTCAGCCAAGTTTCTAATTTTAACACCCTAGAGATGCTTTATAAGGGTTTCTGGAATAGTCATGTAGTGACAGTATAGAAATTTTTAAGCTTGTGACTTAAAATAAGCTTTCTTATGATTCATAATATCTACAAAATTGGATATCTCAAAGCAGCTGTGTTCTTTGATGTTGAGGATAATGACATTATCCATAAATTAAAATGAAAATCTGGCACATTAAAATAAGCCTGCTAATTACATTTTGTGAAAGTAGTTAAAGAATCTTAAGGTTTTCCCACTGGGTTTTTTTCCCCAAATGTTTTAACACCTACAGAGCATCATCAATTATACTGGCCAGTACCTTTTATATTAAGCCCTATATCTTAAATTTCTCTCAGAACTGAGAGCTAGAAAATAATGAGCTGGTAGGATCTCTTACATTAGATACTTAGGCTTACACCGTTCACCATGTTGCCCTCTTCACTGCAGCTTCCAGGCAAGCTCTGAGCTAAAACTTGTACTTAGCTGGAACATGTTCTTTAAAAGCATGGATTTTCTGATGTGGTTAATATCATTTATTGTTTAATTATTATTTTCAGCTATATTTCACCTGTATAATGTGTTTATCATAAAATGCTGCCTCAAATCCTTTTTGAAAGTGCTTGGAATACAAAGAAATTAAAATCAAATGTTTTCAATAGAAAAAGTGGCAGCCCCCTCCAAGCCCAGAGACCACATACAGGTTCAACAATAATGCCCAGAACACACACGCTGTTGAAGTCACCCTTAGGATAACCTTTGAAGAATAATAAGTAGCCCAGGCTGAATGCACTGCACACATGCGCGCGCACCCAGTTTATAAACGACATCTACTGATAGGAAGGTCTTTTCTTTTTCTAACGTGTTACGCCCTCAGGGACATACCAGACTAAACATCTTATACAAGGGGGAAGACGGTGCATTTTAGCAAATGTGAATATCACAACGTAAAGTAGCCCACTGCTGAAAACCAAGGAATTATTAAGATATAATTGTTGAAATTGTCTACTATAAATATCTTTTTTGGAAAACTTTTTAAAGTAGAAGAGAGAAAGAAGAGATCTAAAACCCGCACATTTTAGAATCAGCAATACCATGCAGCTACTTACTGAGTCAATACGGCAAAACCCAGACGTTCTGTCTTTTACGCAAAATTGTGCCTCTTACAACCACAGTTCTCAGTTCAGGGAGTCGAGAAAGACATCAGGATGCCAGGGTCAGGCTCGACTCGCTTCCCAAGGTCTGCTCTGTAGTCTGCACGTGGCGGCGCCCAGCGGCCTCTGTGCCACTCGCACCCCTCTCATGCCTGCACCTCAACAGCTGTCCCCAGAGGGCGACACCACCTGGGCTGACCACGAAGGCACTCTGGGATGGTCTCTGCGGGCTCATGCATACTGTTCGCTTGGGCAGCAAACCTCAGAGATCAAGCAATCCTTGAGTGATTCCGGGTACTAAAAGCACGCCAAGGGATCAAGGAATCTATGTTCTTCTTTCCCTCAATTTCAAGGGGCAAACTGCAGAAATTCTTTTACTATACTGCAGTTCAAAAGCAAAACGAGAATTACATGAGGTCTACCATGTTAGACTAAGCTCTCCTAAGATGATCTCAACAAAAGTATGCCTCACCTTTATATTAAAAAATATGACGGCATCAAGCAAATCAGTCACCAGAGGACCTTCAGTAAGTGGGATCCGGCAAGTGAGAAATATTTGCTAATGAGGCTGTGAATTTCTGTCTGTCTTGACATCTACTGATATCCCTCAGGGACATCCCAGATTGAACATCTTATATGAAGGGGGAAGACAGTGTGCATTTTAGCAAATGTAAGTATCACAACATAAACTAGCCCATCACTGAAAACCAAGGAATTACGATAAAAATATACACACAGAATAATTAGCTCAGTGCACCAAACAAAATGAGAGACGGTTAACTGTCCTCAATGGTATTACTGCATCTTGTTGTTTCTCTATAAAACAGAAATTGCTAGAATAACAGCACACTTCTAATAATTATACAGCACCTTCATGAAAGGAGCTCCCGGTTGTCACGGTTCACCTTGAGGCAGATGTTTGTACTTTTTAACACTGGTTTTCTTATTAGTACACAACGTTTTACATATTCAAAAGGAGCAAAAAGTAGATTTTTTTAGTACACTGCAGTCAAGAATCTGATGGATGAAAAGCAGCAGACAAAGCCGCAGTGCCCCAAACAGATAATCCCCCGGCGCTCTCTTGGCTGAGGCTCCAACCTGTCCTCTTTGCAAAATGGCCCCCACAGCTGCCACCCGAGCAGAGCGCCGGCCTCCCGCCGCAGGCAGGGCTGCACCGCGCCTCCCGCGGGCCTGCAGCACCCGCACCAGACCACGCGCGGCCATTTTGAAACAGCATCTGCTATTTCTTACAGCATGTGGCACTTTGGGCTTTTTTTGAAATTTATTAATGTAATTCAGAACCTACAAGGTATTATACATTATTTAGACCACAATCATGAAAAGATATATTTGGAAAATTTAGGACTTACCTGAGGAAACTGAATTAATAGCCCCAATAAATAGCCAAAACTGAATACAAGTTAGCATTTTGGTATATATGATTAGATGTTTTAAAATATAGCTTACTGACAAGAGGTTTTTTTTTTTAAACATGTTCTCTAAAAACAATTTAGTATAGCTTCTGCAAAAAAATCGTTTTTCATTTTGATCCAGAATGCATTTAGCCTACATTTCCATTGCTCCCTTGCATACCTGGGACAGCAATTCCAATTATTCCAAGAAAGACAGAAAATGTGAGAAATACAGTCATATGCTACAGCGTTTGAGGAGGTCAGATTAATACTTCAATTAGAAGAAATTCAATTGATGACATTATTAGACTCTCCCCATGGCTTGAGTCCAAAATCTCCCTTTTGTTGTCACTGAATGAACCGCACCCTACACCTGGTAGATACGACATATGCAAAACCACAAAGATTCCCTCTAAATTTGGCCTCCGTTTGTGTCAGCTTTCCACAACACCACAAAAATAGTTAGAAGTTGGATAAATTAATGTGTTTCAGTGTTTCAATTACTCTACCATGCAAACAGACCCTTCGCTGACTCAGAACTCAGATACCTTCTCGGAGAAGACAATGGCGAGGCTTCGAATCACAGTCGCAGGCGAGCCTAACTGTGGAAATGCCCTTAATGAGCGCAGGGCTGACCCCTTAGGGAGGCTCTAACGGGGTCGGGGGCAGAAACGCGGGCTGGTTTCACAGGAGCCACCCACCTGTGCTGGCCCATGGCTGCTACAACGACCACCTCTTAGGCAACAAAGCCCACAAACAAACTCGCCTAATTTTCCTAGAAATCCATAGTATTGGCCAAAAAAAGCCTGTGCTGAGTATATTCATATTGCCTCCATCGTTATCCGAAAGTAAAAGACAACTCAAGGTCAAATGAAAGCGACCAACAAGTCCTATTCTTTGCCTCCTGCCTCCCGCCCCGACTGGAGTTCTAATACCTTACTTAATCAGTAGAATTTGTACGTTCAGATAATTAAAAAATTGCTTAAACACATCTTCAAACAAGTAGAAGGTCTATCTCGTTTGCTTAAAAATTATATTATTTGGGGAGGAAGGTATCTGGGGAGAAGCTTGTGAGGGGTGTGGATAATATGGTGAGATTTCAGTGGGAAAGGGGTATTTAGACCTCGTGGATGATATGGTTCTGTTAGAAGAGAAAATTATCTTTTTATTGTTACCAATTGCTCTTCAATTTTTCTTTAATGAAATTTCACAGCAACCTCCCCAAGAGGACACACTAAAGGCCTTTGATTATATATACCCTAAAGAGTGTATCGTACCACAAAGAAACACACCCAATAAGATTTTTTTTTCATCTGAAATTTATAAAGATAATTTTCCATGCTGACAGTGCACATTTCATCCATAAGTTTGAAGAGTCAAATGCTACCACAGCTGGGGGTTATTCTGCCAAATGGCTTCCAACAGGGACTACAGAGATGAGGCTGGGAGGCGTGTATATATGCATGTAGGAGAAAGCGGCAGACCTGGTGGGAAACAGCCCCTCTCTGGAGGCATTTTTATCAATTATCATCTCAGTAATCTAATCAAATATAGAGTCTAAAGGAAAAAAGCAACACTAGGAAGGAAAAGCAAATATTAAAACAGCTGCTTGATTACCTACAGAGATTAAAACAAAAAGCAAGGAGTGAGGCTGATACATTTCCTAGGGATTTGCTAAGGCTGAGGGGAGGGGTAAGGGGCAGATACCTTAAAAAAAATCCATCATGAAAGGAACTGAGACAAGATTATAAAAAAGGGGCCAAGTTATAGCGCGCCATGGGATTTTTAATCTGGCTACCTGTGGTTTCTGTAGTTAAAGCCTTATTCATCCCCCCAAAAAGGGGGGTGGGGAGAAAACAAAAAAAAAATCACATTTATATGTCAGTTTTGCAAATGATCAAATAGCGTGCACCAACAAGAATAATAAGAAAACATGAAACGCTGATGACTGTTTGAAAATGGATCCCCGTTTTATCAAATATCATTGGCAATTACCTGTGAGTCTCGTTTCTTGAACTCTTGGATCTGATTCTCGTGCTCCATATTGGCAGCGCGGAGCTTGTTCTCCAGGTTTCCGACTTCCCGTTCGTGGTCTCGGACTAGGCTCTCCTTCTCCGCGTCATGCTGCTGGAATAGGTGCGTCTTCTCCTGCTCATGCTCCAGCCTCAGCTCTACTATCTGATTGGACAATGAGGACAGTTCATCAGCAGAACATCCTTGTCGTCATGACAACTCATGGACAGCGTAATTTTTCTCTAATTTGCCCAAGTTGAAAATTTTATTTTTTTGCGTCATCATTACCTCACCCTTAAAATACTCCCTTGGGGGGGGGGGGTGGATTTTATCTAAACCTCCCAACATTCAAGACAGCTGGGCATATTCAGTAAATCCTTCTGCAGTCTATTGACACAAATGCCTGAACATTGGAAAAAAAATTATGTTGAACGCTAGGTATCTCCTCCCCAAGAATTTGGGTATCACTGACCAGCAACGGTTGTAAATGGTTAATAGTCAGTAGGCTTTGCTTTTTGCTTAAACGCATACACATAGAAACAGCAGTTAAATCGGCCTGTTTTCTTTATGGTTTTCAAATAAAAGGTCGGAGCTAAGTGCGCATCTGGATTACTGCATATACAGTTGCCTTTCTTAAAGCAAAATGATGACCCTCAAAGCTCTATTATCTCGCTGTCAGCCACCGGGCACCAACACAAACAGGCGCGGTGCGCTCCGGGGGCACCTGCTGCGCCGCCAGCCCGCGCCATGACTGCATGAAAAGCACGCATTCCAGCGTGCTTTCCCAGTCCACTCCACGCTGGAGACGGTGACCTCGGCTGGTCTGAGCCGCGCCCCGCTAGACTGAGTGGCAGCCGGAGACCGAGGGCCTGGTGGCCGCAGCTTTGATACTAATCCTCCGGGCCGCGCACAATGGCACCCTACCTGGCCCGCACACTATAGCCGGCCAGCCTGCCTTTGAAGCAGGTGCTGAATGGGGTCTGCAGGACGCCAGCTTCCCCGTGAACTCCAGGCCACACAGCTGCGAGGAACAGTCACTTGGATTTTTCTTCAGTTTTGGTGGATTTCAGGGGGAAAAACTGCTGTTATCGAGAATATGTGGCGTTATTTTCGTCGTGAGAATCCATCTTCAAAAATGCTAACAGTAGGAGCCTGCTCCAAATCAATCTAGTTTCATGCACTGAATCACCAGACTACCTTATCTTAAAGCTATAGCATTCATTTCTCCAGGCGTGCAGCCCACACCACACTTCAGGAGCCATTTTCTTTGGAGATTTAACACTCTCGTCTTCTAATTGCAAATTAACAAACAGAATGCAGATTAAAAGTGCTTTTAAATGCAGGTTTCAAAACAGTTTATTGTTTTTCTTTGAGAATGGGAAAATAAATGATCAATTCCTGATCACTCATTCATTTTTTCTACTGTTTAGAAGAAAAGTGTCCTAATTCTCGAACACACATACATATTGAACAAGATAGCATATAAAATAATATGGAAATTTTTATTTTGCATCTGAGAACAAAGATGCATGCTAGTGACTTTATGTCTTTTAAAAATGACAGATTTTTCCTTCATATTATTCCTTTATAGGTAATAAACAGAAAAATATAAGTATTCTTATATGCTATGCCAAGTGGAACAGTTTTCTATGATTATTTAAAATAAATGTGCATGGTTGACTCTGTGAGTCACACAACTACAATGTTAATCCTAACAAAAAAGAGAATTTAAAATTTTATTGACATTACTGCATCATTTTCAGGCAGCCAAGTATATGAATTATTGAGTTGTGATATTTTTAGAATAGTCTTGGACAGATTATTATTCCTGCTCAGTATTATACTATCAAGCATTATGATAATGATATTATATATTTTCGTAGAAGATTTAAACATGTAACAAGAAAATCAGTTCAGTGGCTGAGTCGTGTCCGACTCTTTGCGACCCGGTGAGTCGCAGCATGCCAGGCCTCCCTGTCCATCACCATCTCCCGGAGTTCACTCAGACTCATGGCTATTGAGTCCGTGATGCCATCCAGCCATCTCATCCTCTGTTGTCCCCTTCTCCTCCTGCCCCCAATCCCTCCCAGCATCAGAGTCTTTTCCAATGAGTCAACTCTTCGCATGAGGTGGCCAAAGTACTGGAGTTTCAGCCTCAGCATCAGTCCTTCCAAAGAAATCCCAGGGCTGATCTCCTTCAGAATGGACTGGTTGGATCTCCTTGCAGTCCAAGGGACTCTCAAGAGTCTTCTCCAAAACCACCGTTCAAAAGCATCAGTTCTTCAGCGCTCAGCCTTCTTCACAGTCCCAACTCTCACATCCATACATGACCTCTGGAAAAACCATAGCCTTGACTAGACGGACCTTAGTCAGCAAAGTAATGTCTCTGCTTTTGAATATGCTATCTAGGTTGCTCATAACTTTTCTTCCAAGGAGCAAGCGTCTTTTAATTTCATGGCTGCAATCGTCATCTGCAGTGATTATGGAGCCCCCCAAAATGAAGTCTGACACTGTTTCCACTGTTTCCCCATTTGTTTCCCATGAAGTGATGGGACTGGATGCCATGATCTTCGTTTTCTGAATGTTGAGCTTTAAACCAACTTTTTCACTCTCCTCTTTCACCTTCATCAAGAGGCTTTTTAGTTCCTCTTCACTTTCTACCATAAGGGTGGTGTCATCTGCATATCTGAGGTTATTGATATTTCTCCCAGCAATCTTGATTCCAGCTTGTGCTTCTTCCAGTCCAGCATTTCTCATGATGTACTCTGCATAGAAGTTAAATAAGCAGGGTGACAATATACAGCCTTGACATACTCCTTTTCCTATTTGAAACCAGTCTGTTGTTCCATGTCCAGTTCTAACTGTTGCTTCCTGACTTGCATACAGATTTCTCAAGAGGCAAGTCAGGTGGTCTGATATTCCCATCTCTTTCAAAATTTTCCACAAGGAAATAGAAGGTGCTAAGAAGTTCTACTCAGATCTGATTCTCAAAAGTCTCAAAAAAAAAAAAAAAAGAAAAGAATGGGTGTGATTTAAAATTGATAGAAAGCAAAATATTTTACGATACTCTAAGGAAAAGTAACTGATAGACCTACAATTAAGGCAGAAGAATTACAGAAGTTTTCCCCCAAGAAAAGATGCGAGACCAGGACTGGCTGAGGGGGACTAGCAACAGTGCAGCCACGCTCCGGGCTCGATGACCAGTGCCCTTGAAAAGAAATGCTGAGTTATCTGAGGAGCTCCAGCAGGCGGGACGGGATCCTGCTCACGTTCACATTTCATTTCATTCATTTTCAGAACCAGGCACAGACGAAAGAGAGATAATGGCATCTGAAGCCTAAAGATAGCTGTTCATAAACTCAGCTACTCAAACAGTTAGCTCTTGTGTCAGGGCCTGCTGCTCAGTAAGGCTGGTTAGTGAGCAATCTCAAGGCTTTCTGAAGCCTTTGCAAGTGAAATAGCTCAGTCCTGACTGCCCTATCCAGTGCTGCCTGACCAACTTCTTGACGTCACAAGCCCTTTGGTTTCCTCACTGTCATCAATTTCAGGCAGGGGGCAGAGGGGTCCTCCCCAGATTAACAGTAGAGTCCAGGAGAAAAACACTAATGTTTCAGGAACATCTTAAGAATAATATTCATAATGCCATCATCAAGGTGGATTGTGTTAAAACTCAGCTCAGCCCCTAAGTGTGGATATCTGTCCTTGGCACGTGGGCACGTCTCAGCAGTGAACTGAAGCAGCGTGTCCCTCTGCCTGGAGCTCCTGCACACGCCTAGCTGGCCAGTCACGTTTAATGGAGTTCACGGCGAGCAGGAGGCGGCACGGCAGGCACCATGCGGAGGACAGGACAGCAGGCGACATCGCCTCAGCAAGGCCTCTGTGTCAGTGCTCCGGGGGAGCAGGCCCATCACCAAAGCCCTCCGTGCTCACTGAGCGGTGGTCCTGGAACTGGCTGGGCATGAACGCAAACTGGCGAGTCATCTGGTAGCCAGCCCTCTGTGATCCTGGACTCAACAGCAGGGACTGGGTCTGGGAGAGAAAACTGCTGTATTGCGTAGAAATTGCAAGGTTGACTCACAAGGAATTATCAAACAGGAGACCAAGAAGGATGGTGCTCCACCCACGACGCACCCCCAGCACACTCCGGCCAGGATTCTGAGGCCCCTGAAGGCACAGACCTCGCCCTCAGACTGGATCCTGCCACAGTCTGGCCACGGCCTCCTCCCTCCAAGGAGGCGCCACACAAGTGCCTGGGGCAGGAGCACAGGCCAGGCCTGAGAGGCCGGGCCGGGAGGGCTGGACGGCCGGGGCTCTGAGGGTCTCGAATATGAACCCTAAGTTCTCGGAACTGTTCAGCAGCAAGATCAGTGCGAGCAAATGCTGCCTGTTGTTGTTCAGTCCCTCAGTCGTGTCCAACCCCCTGTGGCCTCTTAGAGTGCAGCCCGCCAGGCTCCTCTGTCCATGGGATTTCCCAGGCAAGAATCCTGGAGTGGGTTGCCATTTTCTTCTCCAGTACTACCTGAAGACCTGTTAGTGATCTTCTATTAGTAACCTTTAAAAGACAAATGGGACGCAGCAAGTCACTACTTCTCAGGACACACTACATAGAAGATCAACTGTCCCAGTAATATACCTTAAAGTCAGAAATCCCAAAGCCAGAAGAGTAAGTTTCAGACACGACAGAATGCACCCAACAGATAAAAAAGGAGGAATTACGGTACAAAATATTAGCTGAAATGAGCTCAAAGTAACCAGATGACAAAACCACACTCTGCAAGCCCGGGCGTACGCTGCGCTGCAGCTGCAGGAGGTGGGAAGGAACGCCCTCCCTGTTCTCTGGCTCGAGAAGGAGGAAGAGGAGTCGCCAGCTGGGAGCCCTGGGGAGAGCCGCCCTGCAACACAGCCACCTCCGCTCTCGGGTCGAGTGGATGCAAACGTGAGAGCCCAGAGCCTGGAGAGCGCCAGAGGTTCCGAGCATAATGCTCCTCTGACCTCAGGGGCCCCCAGTACCCTGACGGCTGCCGCTCAGCCACCGGGGCTTTCAGCAGGAGGGGCGGCCATCCCCCAAGCCACTGCCGCCTGCACCACAGCTGACGCTGGACAGCAGAGGGGCTGCTCCCGTTCTGCCCCCTGCCCTGCCTGGGCTGCTGCCCCCGCCCTACTGGCCTGGACTCATCAAGGGGCAAAGACCTTCCAGCCACCGCAGCGGCCAGCTGTCGGCCTGCCTCCAGCCCCCCGGCCGGCGACGCCCACACAGCTGGGGCCTCAGGCCCTCGTCTCCTGCCTGGGGCCCAGCTGTGCACAGCATGGAAGCTGCACCCACCCCCCGCCGCCCCCAGGCTGCTCTCGGGCATTCTTGCCATTTCCTCCCTCTGGTGCCCACGTCTGGCTGCCACTGCGACCCCAGCTCAGTCTGGGCACTTCCTCTCTGTGAGTCAGCGTCTGTCACCACTGTCTGTCCACCTGGTCGCTCAGCTGGGGAACCCGAGCCCCTCTCCTTCAAGCTCCATCCCGCATCATCAGCAAGCCTCGCTCGTCTAACGCCTATGATGAAAGGCCACGCTCGTGTGGCAGGCCGTGCACTCAGATGCGGTGTCCCGCTGCATCTCTGCGTGGCGGTCATGGCCTCACCTCACACTTCGTCCTCGGGGCTGGGGGGGCCGTGGGCTCCCCACCACCAGGGCAGGTGCCGCCGTGCACATCACCACATCAAAGCACCGTGTAGTGTTCACACAGAGAGGCTGCTCAGTACACGTGAATTAAGTGATGAAGGACAGGATTTGAGCTCAGACGTTGGAGCCTGGAGAGTGGGATCATCGCTGAGCCCTTTCACTACTTAGGAAACGTTTTTCTAGTATC
Source organism: Litocranius walleri (assembly GCA_006410535.1). Classification (NCBI taxonomy): domain Eukaryota; kingdom Metazoa; phylum Chordata; class Mammalia; order Artiodactyla; family Bovidae; genus Litocranius; species Litocranius walleri. The sequence continues at coordinate 1,142,223 of SJYG01000581.1, read as the reverse complement.
ATAGGATAGTTTTCTATTGTACTCAAGTGCAGAAAGCACTCAGTTGCTTCAGTCGTGTCCAACTCTTTGCAACTCCATGGACTGTACCCCACCAGGCTCCCCTGTCCATGGAATTCTCCAGGCAAAATGGCATAAGTGGACTGCCATTTCCTTCTCCAGGGGATCTTCCCAACCCAGGGATCAAACCCGAGTCTCCTGTGCCTCCTGCACTGGCAGGCGAGTTCCTTCCCACTGTGCCACCAGGGAGCCCCTTGTGAAACGAGGGTTCCCTGAAGTAAAGCATCTTTATGTGACGGTCACTGGAAAAAACCACATTCATCTTTGCCCCCTTCAATCCCACTCGAGGGAAAGGTGCCATTTGCACGAACCTAGACAATAACAATTCCAACAAGAAAAGGTGGGGGGAAAAGGGAAGAAGCGGTGGGGCATTAGGCACTTTTCACCAACGGCCAACACGGTTCTGTGAGCTGGGCTCCCAGCACTTCACAGTCTGAACGCCAGGACGCCAGGTGCCTGGAGGACCCATCGGTGCTGCAGAGCACAGCTGCATGCCTGGATCAGGCGGCTATGGAAGGAAAGAACTGAAACACCAGGGTCTGCACTTGTCTTCATCACCACCTAGGGGTCCAGTGACTGCAACTGAGGCTCAAAGATTATTACAAATTTAAGAGGATAACCGAGAAAGAAAGGCTTTTTAAAAAGAGTATGATAAGGTGAGCAATAAGACAGAAAAACAGGGGCATACTAGACATAGAAATGACTAAATTACACAGAAATCCATTTTGAAGAATTTTTAGGGAGACCTGCAATCCATGGCCACTAACCTCACCTGGGGCCTCACCACCCAACAGAAATTTCACTGAGATGCCGCTGTCAGATCAGCCCTGCCATCGCCCACGTCATTTCAGGCAGTTCCCAGCCGCCTTGGCTCCCTGTCCACCTGATGCCTTCACTGTCAACAAACAGTCTTCTCTCCTGTCACACAGAGGAGGCCCTCAGGAGTCAGAACACCCTTGCTTTCCAACTGCAGATCACAGACCTCTGTGCCTGGTGCCCCGCCACCGACAGCCGAGGCCCAGCCCTGCCCCCTCCGGCGGGTGCCGCCCCCCCTGTGCTGGGACCCCTTCCCTGTTTCCGCCCTCACTTTCTGCTGTGTCCTTTCCCAGTGGAGACTAACAGTCTGATTCAAAATAGGTCCATGTTTTCAGGTTGTATCACCTAAAAAATTTAGATGATATTTACAGAGAAAAAACTGGGAACTGCATGCTGTTTCTAAAACATCTCAACTGATCTTCAAATGTCCCAGTTGTGCTCCTATCTTCCATAATTCCTGGCTTTCTTTGCTACCAAAACATTTTGTTCCAAACAGTGGTGTCGTGTAAGGACTGGGCTGTCCAGTGTTCTTAATCATCCTCAACAGCGAGCGCTTATTCTTCCTGGAAAATCTGGCCACTTGCTTATCTGCGGAACTACATTTCCCTTTAAAGGCTTTGCAGGGAAAAGAGAAGATACAAAATATAAGATTAAAGAATGAAATGTTGGAATTGCCAAAAACAAAATCCCCACAGTTCAGGAAGTCCCAGCATGCCTGCTTTGCTGTTTGTTTCCAGCTTGAGTGAGGCTTGTGAAAAGACAGTCAGAACGGCCTCTCTGTTCCGACGGGTCATACAGGAAAGAAACAGGAAATCCTGATGAAAGCCTGGGCCTCGCAGGGTATCTGCGTGAGTGTTTATCCCATGTGTTTGATGTTGTCCCTCCACATCTGCACACTCTGTGCCTGTGTTTGGGCTGAAATGTTTTAAAATACCACTCTGCTTTCTTCACTTCATTACAGTTCCTGGCACCGGGCTCTCTACATGGGAGGGGCTCCTGAGTCGCACTGAGTAAGGAAATTGAGGCCCAGAAGGCACCAGTCATTCATTTCCTCTGGATGCGGGCTCCGTCATTATAAAATGTGAGGATTAGACCGGATAAGTGCTTCTAAAACTTTTCCACCAAAGCATCCCTCGCAGTGGCGAAGATGAATAGTACCCCCCTGGGATCTGAGGGCTCAGCCTGGAGCGGACTTTGCAAACTGCAAGTTGCTTTGAAATGCCCTGTTTTATCCTACAAAATTCACGAGAACTGTGCATTTTACAAAACAGGAAAAGTCTCTGTTTGTTTTAATATGAACATTACCTCAATAGTAAAACCACTTTGCTTTCCCACCAAATAATCAAGTGAGCCCAACACTGTAAGATGTAGGCGTCAGCCCCTCCACCCCAGCACTCACGCACCCCAGGGGTCGCCTACCCAGGCCTGCGAAGCTGGGGCTGGTGGTCAGCATGTACATCTCCTTCCAGAGTGAAACGCTGCACCCACAACACTCTGTGCATTCTTCAGAAAAGTAAGACAAGATGACGGGAAAATTGTCATCCTTGCACTTGGATGGCAGGTAGAGAAGGCAGGCGGGTGTAGAAAGGACGTAGGTAAAGGACTCGGAGCCGCCTGCAGCTGTCCAGAGCCACACAGGGGGGGAACAAGGTCTGATGGAAGGTGCGGACAGTCACCGATGTTGGACCTGGAAGGGACCCTCTGCCCCCAGCATGCAGGACCGTCACCTCCACACACTCAGGACCGTCACCTCCACACACTCAGGAGGGAAATTTACTTTCTCACGAGACAAGCCACTGCACATCGGAATAAGCCTTTAGGAAAGAATGACCTTGAAAAGATTCAAAATGTTCCCACAATACCATTCACCCAGAGGCTCAATTTCTGTCCCCAGACACCCCGGGGGCTGTTAGCGTGAAGAGCACAACTCAAGTTCCCGTCCACGTCTAAGCCCGTCAGCTGGTCACGGGGCGGCCCCTCTGGCCACCTGCCCAGATGAGCGCAGTCTCCACGACCGGGAGACTGAGCAACAGACAATGGACCTGCCTCTCAGTGCGACTGTGAGGACGGGAAGGGGCTGAAGTCTGCAAAGCAGACAGGAGAGGGCTGGCCTGGTGTGTGTCCTCCTGAATGCACGCTATTACACTACTATTCAGCTTTCCTGGTGGCTCAGCTGGCAAAGAATCCTGGGGTCAATCCCTGGGTCGGGAAGATCCCCTGGAGAAGGGAATGGCTACCCACTCCACTATTCTGGCTTGGAGAATTCCATGGACTCCATAGTCCATGGGGTCGCACAGAGCTGGACACGACTGAGTAACTTTCACCACACAGACCAACCGTAAGACTTCCCTATTACAGGTCTGGAATTTAAAAATACATAACATGCAATGCTCTGGAGTCTTGTCCTCTCTTGGCAAATACCCCTACTTCTTGAAATACTCCTCTGACCTAACCCCACACGTCCTTAGTTCTGGAAACTCTCCTTTGATGTTTGCGTTTTTCACCATTCTGCTTAAAACGCAGTGACCAGAACTGACCTACTCCTCGAGACCTGATAGGTGGACAGTCCAAAGAGACTACCTCTTCCCCTCCACTGAACGGCGCCCCGGGTTCTTCCTCTCTTCCTGGTCAGTCAGAGCCGGCCTCCCCACACCCCACAGTCGCACCCACAGGGGGCCCCAACCCCTGCTGCCCGAGGGCCCCGCCCACGGCGAGAAGCCCCGCCCCCTGCCCCACCCCACC